>OZ005650.1:195551588-196151588 GCA_963930645.1 Salticus scenicus
AGTAATAATATACGACACAACCTGAAATGCACTTCCGTAAATTTTCAGCTATTGTCGCTCTATAATCTAGTGCTTTTGTGTGGCCCTGTAAATGAACAGTGAATAATTTCCCTGACATATTCTGCATGAGACATATTTTTACGCTTATAAAATATATATATATTCATTTAATTTGGTTTAGTGCAGTCTATAGATGTTACGCTCTACTTACCTGTAATTTCCCCCATAGAAGTAATGCATTTGAATACTCTTGAGTATCGCTGTACACGAACCATTTGCTTCATCTCAACGAAAATCTCAGTGTAGCGTCTCTATATGATACACATTTAAAATGCCAAGTTTCGACTTTCTGGTGCTATTTGATTTTGAAATATGCTGATAAAACACATACAGACAGACACACACACAGACCAAACGCTAAAAAAACATGATTTTTGTATCCAGGGGACCTCAGAACAGGTAAATATAACAAAAACTCACTTTCGAAAAATTGATTCAAAAACATTACTTTCTGTACCTTATGGGTAAGAGAAAGTAAAAATTATAACATCGAAATACCGTAATTTTTATTACTTTCTCTTACCCATAAAGTAGAGAAAGTATGGTTTTAGGGTAAAATTTTTGAACGCGAATTATTGTTATATTTACGCATTTTGAGTTCCCCTGAATCAAAAGATCATGTTTTTAGCGGTTGGTCTGTCTGTGTGTCTGTCTGTATGTGTTTTATCGGCATATCTCAAGAACAAATAGTAGCAGAAATTCCAAACTCGGTATTCTAAATATGTATCATATAGGGATGCTACACTAAGCGTTTCGTTGAGATGATGCAAATGGTTCATGTACATACGACACTCAAGATTATTCAAATACATTACGTCTACGGGGGAAATTGCAGATAAGTAGAGTTTAACATCTATCGACTGCGTTAAACCAAATGAAATGAATAGATATTTTTTATATGCATAAAAACATGCTCCATGTAGAATATGGCAGGGGCATCATTCACTGTTCATTTACAAGGCTACACAAAAGAACTAGATTATAGTGCGGTAATAACTGGAAATTGATGGAAGTGCATTTAAGGTTGTGCCGTATATTATTACTATAGGATTTTATTTAGGAGTTATGCGAGATAGAAGGAACAGAATTTCAGTTATATCAAACTATAATCTAGTCTATAAGGGGTTTTACTCACATTTTTATTTGGATTCAATAAATGCCCACTGGCAATACAGTGTTCACTGATTGTAAATAAATATCGATAAAAACCCCTATCATCTTCCATTTCTTGCGAAGAACTGAAATTCTCTTCATTCTATCCCTCATATTTCTTTAAAGTTACATGATATTTCTTTGGGGTTTTCATATACGTTTCTCATGTGCATTTGGCTATTATAAGCTAGCTGATGCGTAGATAAAAATTATTTAGTAAAAATACACATATTTCGTAAGACGTTTAACATTTTTGCAATCTGATTGCAGTATGATGTTTCTGATGACGTGTGTAAGTTTTCTATAAGTGATTTTGCTCTATGTCTAATACCCTAGTGTTACAATTACATTTATTTTTTATTTTTATTTTTTTTAGCCACTTAAAAATTTATTCACATAATGAGAAAATTCCTCTTAACTGCATGCTACAGCCAAAATGGATTTCAAGCATTACTATTTACAGGGTGATCCAAAACATTTTGATTTTTCATTATTTTTTACTAATCCTTTTTTCCTTTTCAGGACACAACTTTTGCTGATATATATGAGGTATAACGTGTTTTTTTATGCTACCAAAGTTTCAAGATGATTCTAATAGAACTTTTCAAAATTTTTGACAAAATGTCTAAATTCGAAAGTGTCCAAATACTTGTTAGTTGGTTGTGTATTTTACAATTTAAATATTTTCCTAAATAATAATAATAAAAATAACTAAATTTTAAAGTTTCTGGTATTTATTATAGGGAATTTTACATTTTATTCTTTTTGATGCGTTTTGCCTAGCGTAATTATTGTTAAATAATTATAAGAAGTTCATAATTAATTATTATAATCAGTTTATACAGAAAAAGAGATATAATCTTTATTAGTTATAAAGATTTTTTTTATCAATCGATATAAAACTTACATTTTTTAAAGAAGAAGTATGATAAATAACTTATAAATATCTGTAACACCAGTTCATAAGTACTATATACATATAGTTTCATATTTGTAATATATTGTATGATTAAAAACATATTTTGATACCTTATATATATATATATATATACATGTGAACGTCTGTGAACGTCTAGAAACGGTTTCAATAGTTCAAACACCGTGTTTCGTGTCAAAAGAACGTTCTAAAACACGTTCAGAAATAGTATTATTTAGAACGTTCTGAAAATGTTTGATTTGTACCATCTATAAAACGTACAATTCTAGTTCTATATAGAACGTTCAAGTGTGACACCGTCATAACACGTTCTGTAACAGTGTAATTATAACGAATATGACAAAATGACTTTTTAGTACTATTGGTTGGGAAACTAGGTTAATCATTAAAATTTTTGACTTCAGTTTTTGATTTTTTTACACGTTTTGTGGCGTGAGGATTCCGGAAGTCAAAAGGTTGGTATGGTATCTGTTAATGTGTATCGGCACCTATTAGTGTGATAGCCCGTTAGTTCATGTACACGATATTCATATCTCAAGAACAAATGATTGCAGAGAGATCGGACCAGTTTTAAAATATCACTTATGATATTGATAAGAATCTTATTGAGAGATTTGCAACATTCTAATTTAAAAACTTCGTAAGTTATTCGAAATTTATAATTTTTAGCATGATAGAGAATAGAGCATTTTTTACATTTTCAGTTTAACGTTTTGTTAGCAAGTCAGTAAAGAATGCTTGTCAATAATCAGTAGCGGTGAGGTGAAAAAAAATTACAAAATTTTAAACTCATGGAAAAATTTTGTGGATTTTGTATTTCAGGAATCAATGTATGGAATTCAACCAAACTTGTTACAAAATTAGATCTTGCCCTAAATTGGAGTTTATTTGAATTTCATTTGGGATATATCGTCCGATAGATTGCGGTGCTATGCAATGAAAACCTCCATTTATGGGACAGCTATATCTCAGCTTCTATAGTGTACAAATGCATTAAACTTGATATATTGGCATATATCATCATAACCTCTGCTAATACAATTTGGATGTATACATTGTCCAACAGGTGGCGTTGCTAATCTGCAATTTAATCTTTTTATCGTAAAGTCAATATTTTAACTCTTGTGATTTAACAATAAATTTTGTGATACACTGAAGTTATAAGTGAAATCGATTTTATGTAAAGCTTTACTGGTCCATTTTGGATGCACATCGGCCAACAGGTGTCGTGGCTATTTTGCAATTTAATCTCATAACGGAAACGAAAAATCTCAACTTCTGTGATTTATAAATATTGTAAATTTGGTAAGTGAAATTAATATTACGTAAAACTCAACAGATTGCCTTTGGGTGCATATCGGACGACAGGTGGCACTGCCACGTTCCAATATTTTCCATTCACAGAAAGGCTATCTATCAGCTTCTGTAATATATATACTCACCAAACCTTCTGCGTGACATACATTTGATATATATTATTGATTCAATTTGGCTGTATAACGAGTAATAGTTAAACAGTTTTTTGTTTATTATTATTATTCATAGGACATTGTTTTTTCCCCTAGGAATAAGTATACATCATCCCTGGAGGATGGGGGAGGGGTGGATAAACATTTTCACTATGATTATCTTTCAAAAGAATTCGATATCACTTTTAAAACGAATAATTGAAACATCGTTTTCTGATGATTTAAAACAAATTTACCGGATTTTTTTTTTCAATTTGTAATAATAATAATAATAATAAACCCTTAGAAAAATACATTTTCTAAGATCTTCTATACAGCATAAAAATGATTGTCTTCTGTCATGAAAATCTATGCATTCCCCAGACCCAGAGTTTAGATACAAAAAACTAATCACGGATGTTATTGAATACGTAATATAGTGCTTTACGCGAGTTTCAAAGAAAATCACGGGAAAACTCCGAAAACCTAAGTCGACGAGCGTGACCAGGAATCGAAACCAACACTTCCCGTCTGTAAGGTTCGAGAGTAGAACCTCGCGGTCTCTAATACTCATCGGGAAGTTACAGAAATGAGTTTTTTTCTTCTTTTCTTTAAGCATAATTTAAAACTTTTATTATATTTTATTTATGATTCTATTTAAGTTTAAATGTTACTGATAAATTATCAATATTGATAATGTTGTTAAATCATTACTCTGTTTGATTGTTCTTATTTTATTTTATTTATTTTCACTGAATATTTTGTTCAATACTGAAATATACACTAAAACAAAATATGCTTTTCCGTTTAATTCGAGATTTTAAAATGGAAAAATAAAGTGATCTCATAAGTTTTTAAAATACTTTATAAAAATTTAAATAATTGTTTAACTCCATTCCATTTTTCCTTAAAATATTGACTATATGTTTTCTACAGCTATAAATGCTTAATAAATTTCTGTTTCATATGTTGAACTTTGAAACATGATTATTGCGGATGCAGGAAGGGAGAGCAGATGATAACATCGACATCTGTGGATTGCATTTATTTAATTTTCGCTGACCGTGCAACTGCAAAGTCAAACGCCAGGCACCAGGTCTTGGGAAAGTCGTGTCGTTATGTGAGGCGGTAATTTTAAAACATGTAATCTGATTTGTTCAGTTTTAGCGTTATAATGACTAGGATAAGCTTTAGAAAAGGTAAAAATGTAATATTTTTAACCTGTAATATTCTCTATGTTCTATTTATTAAAGTCTTATTTAAATATCAATTAAACAATCATTTTCATATCTGCGTAAGTTCTTAAGCCTAACTTTTGATACTTGAAAGCAGAGTTGAATCGCAGAAAAAACTGCTCCTGTTACAGAAAGCCGCTTAGAAATTATGGATTAATTTTATTAATTTAGTCTTCTGAGATGGAATTTGTTAAAATAACTATTTTCGTTATTATGTTTCTGAATGAAGTATGAAGAAGTCACAAAGACTTTACAAGATAAGAGCTAATTTTAAGTGAATGCCCTTCCGACTGGTCATTGTGTATTTTAAAATGCTAGTTGGAAGGGTATTTTCTCGAAGAAAATTCTTATCAAGAAAATTAACAAGGTTCGTAATTCTTTTTTTCTTTTCTTTTTAAATTCTGAAGTATTTATTTAATGTTTATATGATAATATATATACAATCTAGGTTATGCAAATTGCATATTTTTAAAATAATATCCTAAGTTTCGCCGACTTACAATTTTAAATATCTCTTTACTGTTATTTATTAAATAAAATATATGAAATTGTTTAACTGCATAATAAAACAAAGATTCAATTCAATTTTATTCCACATCTTTATAAAAAAAAAAAAAAAAAAAAAAAAAAGATATTCTGCTTAAAAAAAAAAGGACGATTTACTATATTATTTATTAATACTAATAATATTTACATTTATCAATTATTTAATATTCCATGATAGCATAATTACATCAAATGAGGTAAAAATTGCGTTGACTCAATTTAAAGAAATTTAAACATTTAAAGAATACGAATTACATTGCCATGTGGAATAAATTTAAATACCTGCAAACATCATTTTTGTAAACTGCTGCTGTAAACTGAAAATATGTATACACACATGTACTGAAATTTAAAAATATGAAGTATGTTAAATATTTTAGAAAAATATTTTGATTAAAAATATATATATATATATTTAAGTATTTGGAAATTTTTAAACTTTCCTCCTTCTAACTAATTTTTAATTTTTTGTTTCAATTTTTTATTATTATAAATTAACAATATATTCTAAACTCAATTATATATTATTTTAGCGGTGTATTGGTACATTCATTTTTGAAATTATTTTTTATGTTGGAATATTAAAACTTTCTATGAACTTCAGCATTCAAATATATTTATAAACTATCCATGGACTTACAAAGTAGTACCCAGAAATGTTTAGAATATACAGGGTGCAAAGTCGAGAGCAGGCCTTTATTTGCGCAACAATTGGTCTCAGACGTCCTCCAATAAGAAAATGTATTTAAAAAAAATGTAAGAATTCATTATATGACATGTATAAATTTAAAAAATCAATTTATTAAAAATCACAAAAACTGATAATTTTTATACAATTTTCATGACACTAATAGTGAAAGTTGAGTTCCAACCTAAAAAATATAACACAAAAAGTTTCACTTTAGTGCACCCAAAATTGTCTGAGATAGTTAGTTTCAAAATTTAGGATTATTTCACATTTTCTCGGGCTTTATTAAAAAGTCAATGAAAAATTCTTTAATAAACCCAGGGAAAATGCAAACAAAGTCCAATTAGGATTTTTAAACCGACCTCTTATTGAAGGCCTAAATATGTTAGAAAATCCAAACTTTAAATATCTTGTCCCATTTTGGGAGAATAGAAATGAAACTTTTTGTTAGGATGAGTGTCAGTTTTTCTAAATATGACTATAGGGATCTGGGACTATGTAAAAAGCTAGTTTTTGCAATTTTGCACCCTGTATTTAAATAACTATACCCTGTATTTAAATATATATATATATATATATATATATAAATGAATTTTTAATCTTAGTTAAAGCCAAGCAACAGATATAAGATCCCTGAAACCACATAGGTCAATGAGAAGGAAATTACAACAAATTTAAATAACCTGGGGTGACTGATTGTGATTTATTGAAACATTTATTTTTTATTTATTGATTTTTATTTTATTTAACTTCAGTCTAATCATAAATTTATTCCTATATATTTAGTTACAATTTTAATAATTTTGCCGGTGCTTAAAAACCACATGAAACTCAAATCAAAAGATACAAACAAGCAACGAGGAAATAAAAATTAAGACAGCACTTTAAAATTTTTTTTAGGAAAAGCTTAGAATGGTAGAAAAAAAAAAAAAAAACTCGTCAGGGGTGACCCTTTTCGTCGTTGAGCACCAATGTACGATTTCGTTCGTTAGCAGCTATAATAGCAAATTGCTAGCGGGCACCCTATCGTACAAGGAATTAATTGAAGTTAGAAATGAAGAATAAATTGGAATAAATTATTTACTTCAAGATATCAGAGAATCAAACAGAAAACAACCATGAAAAACAAACATTAATCATAGGATGACGCATTCGGAATCACAAGGATTAAAACAAGCAAAATAAAGTTTAGTTGTACATAGCAGATGAAGAATAATGATACAACACAGCAACAGGGATATAAATTACTTTTTTTTTTAATTCAAATAATGTTTGAGAAATTTTAATATACTTACTATTCCTTTAATTTCAACGTATATGCATGAAAAATTCCATATTTTATGACAGTAATTCCCAAAAAGTGTCATAACGTGTCTATATCCCTAAAAAAATTCCTTAAATTTTTGCATTTTTAAAAAATTTCTTTTTTCCCCTAATCTGAAGATAATGACGTTATAGTATTAATTACGAAACTTTGAATAAACACCATAAAATGCAAGAACTCGCAACTGCTACAAACAAAGCACGGCTTCTACAAACAAAGCGGCAACGCATTCAACAAACTCAACGTGCTTGTTTGCAGCTCTCGTGCCTACAATGTTCGCCTGATGAAGGGTTGTGTCTTCTTTTGACCCGAAACAGTTGGTGCTAGTTCTTGCATTTTATGGTGTGTATTCAAAGTTTTGTAATTAATACTACAACTTCATTATCTTCAGATTAGGGGAAAAAAAGAAATTTTTAAAAAATGCAAAAATTTAAGAAATTTTTTAAGGTATAAAGAGACGTTATGACACTTTTTGGGGAAAATTGTCATAGAATATAGAATTTTTGATGCATATACGTTGAAATTAAAGGAATAGTAAGTATGTTAAAATTTCTCAAACATTATTTGAATTGAAAATAAAAAGTAATTCATATCCCTGTTCATATGTTGTATCATTATTCGTCATCAGCTATGTAATTTTTACTGCTAAACGCTCGTACTGAGGTGATTTTTTATAATGACGTCATATTTTTTTTTTTTTTTTTTTTTAAACTACACTATTTTATAACGTTTACAGTACGTTTTCTGGAACGTTCTGAAAATGTGTATAACGTTTTGAAAACGTTCTAAAAACGTTTAGAACGTTCTGAGACCGTATACATAGAACGTTCTCAGAACGCTTCTATAACACCGATGGTGATAGTTACACGTTCATTGAACGTTCTCTGAACCGTATTATTGTACGTCTTCAAGATGGACAGATAGACGTCTGTAACACGTTCAAAGTGAACGTTCTTAGAACGTGTTTGCAGAACAATTTTTGAACGTTCAGAGAACGTTTCGGTGCTGCTTGGGTATATATATATATATAAAGAATAAGTATTTCCACAAACGAGAAAAAAAAAGAACTTGGTATTTTTTGTCCTTTTTAATAAATAACCAATTTAAAAATTTGAAATTTCTAAATATTACACGCTCTTTATATTAAAACAAAAATTTAATAATTTAGAGAGTAGTTAAAGAAATAAAACAATATATATATTATATTATTCTAACATATTAGAAACAAGTGTTGTATAAATAAAAGTGAATTATCTGAAAGAATTAAAAAAAAAAAAAAAAAAACTTTTTTTGTTTAAGCAATGAATTATACCAACTATACTAATTTTTTTAAAATAAAAAGTACTTTCAGAGAAACTAAATATAAACGAAAATCATTATATTATAAATAAGTTTTAACATTTTATATTTTTCGAATTAAACAGGAACCATCACTTAAAAAGTCCAAATAAATGAAATATCCAATATTTTATAAAATAAGCATTTTATGAAAACGGAAATCAATATAATATTTTCTACTCTAGATAATATACACATTTACGTAGCAAGTATTAAATTAAAAGCAAGTTCCATAATGTATGTCAGAGAATTTTTTATGCATAAAATAGGATCCAAGTGGCACTTGAATTAAAGAAAAAAAGGTATTTGATGTTCTGTTACGTTTACTCGAATTTTTATCGAAATGTCGCTTTCAAAATGTAACAGCTTAAAACTGCATAAAAACTTCACAGGATTTCTTTAAAATATTTTGTGCATTTTTTATTTTTCAGTCCAAAAGTAAGCAGAAGACTGGTGTCGGTAGAAACGTTTAAAAATATTTGTCTTCAAAAGTAAATATTTATCTTCGTTTTTTAATGAAAAAAGTTTCAAATTTGATATATTTTCTTTTACATCGCCTCATATAAAACAATCTGTACTTCCCTTACACCTCGAAAAATAAATAAATAGATTCAAAAAAAAAAAAAAAAAAAAAAAAAAGAGAGAACTTTGAAGCATTATTCTGAAAAATGTTGCTTTTTCTTTCTTTAATTTTGTGCAGCACATACCAAAATACTGAAAAGTGTTTGATTGCAATTTTTTGTTTATTTTTCATATTACTATTTATTAAAAAAAAAAATCTGCTTAGATAATTTATAACAAAATAATAAAGACTGCAAAGTTAAATTTTCTTTGTGGTATAAAATGAAATATTTTTATTTAGAATACGAATACAAAAAATAAAATAAATAAAATAAAATAAAATTTACTTTTATTAAACATAAATGTATATATATGTATGTTATATGACAAAACACATTATTACCTTTTTAAATTTTTCATTGAAATTTATACTATGGTACTCATTGTTCAAAGTTTAATAACAAAAATGAAAATAAAATGCATTTTTCTTTAATAAAAAAGTACAGAGGTTATTTTATTTTATTTTATTTTATTTTATTTTTATTTATTTATTTATTTATTTATTTATATTTATTATTATTATTTTTTTTAACTGGTGTTTTGAACTTATCGTGTTATTATGTATTTTTGAAATAAAAACCCATTTAATTTATGTAAATATTACTTTCCTTTAAATTCTGCAATTTGTTGAAAATTGCTAGCAAGCAAATTCTAAAATGTCAAAGAAAGGCTGGAGTAACTACTAGGAATTTCATTCTCGTATTCCAGTATCCCCAAAACCTAGAATTATAGCAAAAACATAACTTCGTGTATTTAATTTCAATATATATATATATATATATATATATATATATATATATATATATATATATATATATATACTTTAAGAAGACAAATATGCAATTACCTAATTTAACACATTTCTTATGGCCAGATATATGTACGTATTCTAAGAAAAGTGAACGTCGCCTTTAGGCGTTTCTCTAAAACTATAGTTTACTTTAAAATTTTATTATACGTAGTCGTGCTAAATATATTATATGCTTCCGATGTATGTATATGCCAATGGCATTTACGTCATTAAATACTGAGTATAAAATTATATTTTTTCCACGAATACGTAAAATCATTTTGTTAAAGAAGGTAACGTTTTTAAGGAACATCAAAAGGCGGGACATATTTTTTTCAAATAGAAAATTATGTGCACGACAATGTGTTAAACAATTTCTTTATATAATATGTAAGTTGATAAAGTAATTCCATCAGTTATACCTAAGAGAAAATGATGTACGCGTTTATATTTGTATGCATCTATGTTGTCACAAAGTGCAGATATAATATCTATTTTGATATTTTCAGATATTTTCAGTCTTGTCCTATAAACTAACAGTTTATACTTTTCGTACCATATTTATATGAAACGTGCTTTTAATGTTTATAAGGCACATGTGCTCATTTTTTCCCCTCCTCTGTGCAGTCTCAAGATGTTAAAATGGACCGACGAGAAGTTTCTCCGTTAGTGTTAGTCGTAAACTATTTTCTAGGACTAGAAATTTCAATATATATTTGAAAGTGCCTAGAAGACTAACTATTCTTTGTATTTAATTATGAAATTCAAGTACCATTAACGTATGATAAATTTTAAAATACCGATTTTGGATTCTCGGTTAACATTGGTTCTTCAATTTTGCTGATACCAGTCGCACGACAGGCATTCAGACCAAACGTTAACAAACTGATTTTATGCCCAAAAGTAACATTTTACCAACCATTACAAAAAAGACAAAGAATATTCTGTGACTGACATTTAGAAACAAAATTGTGTCACTAGCATACACATTTCCATATTATCCTTATCAATTTTAGTTCCTCCTCCTAAAATCCTCTTTTAGAGTTCTAGATCGTTTTCCTATATCATCATTGGGAGAAACCTGTTTAAAAGAAATGTGAACTCAAGAGTTTCAGTAACTATAATCTTGTTTTAAAACCCGATTCTAGGAAATCAAGCGATAATTTCTACAATACAAAGGATTCGTAATCTCCATAATATTAAAAATATTCTTTCACCACCTAGAAATGTATAGACTAGAAATTCTCTATCATTTCGTCTATCCAGGTTATTCTTTTACCTTATACGCATAGCTCGTAAATCTATATTTTTAGTTCAGGATTTCAAAAAATGACTACTTATTCTTTCTAGATTGAGGCGGTACAGTTTTTTTCCTCAGTGTATATGTGTAAGAGAAAGTAAAATTGCGTTTCTACTTCTTTATGATGTTTTGTCTCGAGATGGTTATATAAACGGGATAAAACAACGTAGAATGTATAAAATATTAATAAATAAAAAAATAAACGAAGTCTTTTTAATGCAACGATTGAAACATTTAAATATATTCCTAAAACCGTCAAAACTTACGCTTTTTAGAAAAGATACTATAAATGTAGTATAAAAAATACAATCTTTGGCTTAAATTGTATATAGTGAGATATGAGGTTAAGTTTAACGATGTTTTAGTATAGTTCAAATTTCACCTCATTTTAATAAGTTGCTATGATATTTAAACTTCTAAGAAAATGTAATCATAAACCATAATTAATTGTCTTTATAAATTTCTGAGCTTGTTATAATTTATGATCTGCCATTGAAAGAATAAAAAAATAAGATAATTTATGTTTCGCAATTATACTTAATAATCTCGGCAATCGAGTGTGATCGGCTTACTATACCTATATACGTACAGCACATTAAGAAATATGCAAATTGAGTTTCCATAGACAGAGAATAAACTTCAAAAATATAGGATTTTTTAAATATGTCAACTGGTCACAAGTACTATAAACTATTCTGTGCACCTCATGGAACACTTTATAAAATTCGAAAAAAACCGCATAACAACAATGTGCAGTTAAAAACAAAGAAATTGTAACAGAATTCAATACTTATATTGTGCTTTTAGTTGGTAGCAATCTGTGGATTATATTACTTAATTAACAAGGTTTTTATAATTATAGAATAAATTTAAATGTGAAATATAAAGTTATGCTAATTGTAAAAGAATTAAAAGTTAACAAATTTTCTTTCAAAAAATTTTCTTTCAAAAAAAAAAAAAAAAAAAAAAAAAATGTATGAATGGATTGCGTTTGGATCAAGGAGAATTCTGAAATTTAAAACGAAAAATATTAAATTGGGTATATGTAAGGAAATAAAAAACAGACAACCTTACTTTAGAAAAATCAAATCAAGAATAGGCAATACAGTCGAACCTCGTTAACGTGAACACGCTCAACGTGATATAATTTTAACATGAACTGTTTCCATATGGTCTGTATAGATTGTGAAATCACGACCTTAAAATTGTGCCTGAAGTGCTTCACAGCAAAATAGACAGCAAGGAGCTCTCTATTATACGTGCAGTATCGCTGCTCGATAAGCGAGATGACCTTCAGTAGTGTGACTCTGAAGGACTTCTCCAATGGCAAAGACACTTGTATAAACCATAATAGACAGAAAATATGCAGGTGTATGATAAGCAAGTGTTCTTGCACTATTTCAGTCATCTTAGCATTTTTGAAAGGCCTCCAGAGCCGAGTCTGTCCAAGAACAGGGCGAGCGTCATTTTTCTGAGAATTTTTGAGGAAATTATTTAAAGGGGGGGGGGGGAGTTGAGCAGCATTTTTGCCGAAACGTCAGTGGAGGCCCTCTGTTGAGACTCAGAACGGTTTTGGGCTGTGTCTGTCTGTCTGTCTGTCTGTCGCGCGATAGCGGCCGCAAAAATAGCGCTATTGACTTGAAATTTGGTACACATGTTCATGAGCCCCACTAAATCAGCTGTATAGTTTTTGGTATGTATTCCATTTGTAGTTCGTATACAGGGACACGCCAAAGTTTTTCTTATCCTTACGGCCTATGGAAGGAATTTGTATGTATCACGATAGCGGCCTCAAAAATCACGCTATTGACTTGCAATTTGGTACACGTGTTAATGTGCCCCACGAAATCAGCTGTATAGTTTTGGGTGTGTATTCCATTTGTAATTCGTGTACAGGGACACGCCAAATATTTTCTTATCATTACGGCCCATGGGAGGAATTTGTATGTACCGCAATAGCGGCCGCAAAAATCACGCTATTGACTTGCAATTTGGTACACATGTTCATGAGCCGAACGGAATCAGCTGTATAGTTTTAGGTGTGTATTCTATTTGTAGTTCGTGTACAGGGACACGCCAAGGATTCTCTATCATTACGGCCTATGGGAAGAATCTGCATGTACCGCGATAACCACTGCAAAAATCAAGCTATTGACTTCCAATTTTAGCCGAAACGTCAGTGGAGACCTCTGTTGAGACTCAAAAGGATTTTGGGTTCCGTCTGTCCGTCCGTCTGTCTGTCTGTCTGTCGTGCGATAGCGGCCGCAAAAATCACGCTATTGACTTGAAATTTTGTACACATTTTCATGATCCCCACGAAATTAGCTGTATAGTGTTAGGTGTGTATTCCATTTGTTGTTCGTGTACAGGGACACGCCAAATTTTTTCTTATCCTTACAGCCTATGGGAAGAATTTGTATGTACCGCAATAGCGGCCGCAAAATCCTTCGACTGACTTGCAAATTGGCGCATACGTTCCAGCTTTGCATATAAGTAGCTGTATAATTTTTATTGCTATATTTTTTATAAACTGTGTACAGGGACACGCCAAAATTCTTAACATTACGGCGTATGGGGTGAATTTCGTTTAAACGCATTTTAATAACATTACTTTGCAATGAAGAAAATGAAACTAGAGTACGTGAGTAAGATGCTTAAACTTATGTTGGTTGAAGAAAATATGTGTCCTGAAGCTTTCTAATTAATGTACAGGACCTTACAAAAGTGTTCTGACAATGTCACTTAGTCATCCAAACGATGTTAAATTTGGAACAATTATTAATTTTAAACGCAAAATAAGCTGAATAGTTTTTACTGGTGTATACAATGTTTATGGTTCGTTTACAAAGACACACGAAAGAATTTCGTAATATTAGAGCCTATGGACATATTTATAATTTAAGCACGCACTTTAATGCGTTTATGCTGAATTGAACTTAATAAAGTTAACATACATTATAAAGATGCTTAAAATCATGTTTACTCTTAAAAAAAGTTATGTATAGACTAAATAATTTATGGGAGATAATTCCGAGTATGTACTGTAATCATCCAAATGATGTCAAATTAGTTTGAAAAATTAATGAGTTATAATTAATTACGTTTATTCTTATTATTGGCGTTTATAATGACTGTGGCTACTTTTCCGAGATACATAAAAGAATTTCGTCTATTACGGTCTATAGTCGGTATTTCTTAAAAGTGTATTTTAACATGGTTACATCCCCATCAAATAGAATGAAATTTTATTAGAATTTTAAAAGCATGTTTTCCTGTTGAAAATTGTGGGCAGAGAATTGATAATTAGTTTAAAGGTTACGCAAAATATTTCCGATATGCTATGTAATTTTTTTTTTGTATGAAATTTGATAGTTATGAAATTTGGTATTTATGAATTTCAGGGAAATAATACATGACCGTCGTTTATTAAGAATACATATTGTTTCGTACTTGGGGGTTCGTAAGTTGTCCGAGAATGAAAGGCGAAACTTGCAAAAATTCAGTGATTTATTCACAGAAAGTTCCAGAAAAATACAGGTCTATAAACCAAGTGCCAGCTTCAATTCAACCAGTGAACATAGCTTAAACAAAAGCCGTTAACAGCAAAACAACATTACAAACTGTTTATCAATAACACATACAGCAAGTCTCATTCAAAGAGGCTCAAAGCAAAGCAAGCATTTAACGAAACTGAGACAGATCTGAGATTGGCCGCCTTGGCTAAAAAAATGCTCCTTTTATATTATTCTATCGAACACAGACTGTTCTGGAAAATTCTCGTATCTCATCAGCCAATGAGATTAGAGCTTCCATATTTGGTATATCCCTAGTAAGGATTTTCTCTCCAATGTCGCCAAAAAAAATCGCCAAGGAGGGAAACTGTCGCCAAATTTGGCGACAAATTCCTTTCTTCCCTTATTGAAGCTTTTTAATGCGTTTTTAAAGGAAAATCAGGTTATTTTAACGCTAAAACGACTAGCAATGCACAAAATTGGCATTTTATCGGCTATTCTAAGCCTCTTTGAAAGAATGTATGCAAAAATAAATGCAATTATTTACAATTCCGTAACACTTTATATAGTATGCAAATAGGTATAGAAAGAGAGATACAGCAGGGGGTTGAGGGGGTGGCAGCCTCCCTCAGGAATGTATCTGATTATTTGTAATAAGTCGATCGAATCAAAATATACTATTATATAATAAGGAATAAATAAAAATGACCTATTGAATAATGTCTGATGCAAATAGGACGTTGAGGCTCCTGATCTGCAGATCCACTAGTTTATAAAGCGCCGGTAAAAATTGATTATAGCGAGAAATAGACGAAGTTCAGCTATTGTATGTCGTTGCAGAAAATTGGCAATAATTTCATCCTTGTCAGGTAATGGTTTCACACCATCCTTAGTAATAGAACAACCTATGAATGCAACAGAGTTCTTTCCAAACACACACTTAGATGGGTTTAAATGTAGCTCATGATCTGCGAGTTTTTGAATACCTGTCGACGGTGAGATAAATGTTCGTCAGCATCCTTACATGCAACAAGTATATTGTGAATATTAGGAATACAGAAATTACGGTCTGACAGAAGCTGGTGAATAAAATGCTGAAAGGTTTAACTACCATTCTTAAGTCCAAATGGCACGTACAAGTATTCAAATACGCCAAATGGCGTAGTTATTGATGTTTTGGGAATGCCGTCAGAAAAAACTAGATTTTGCTGATAAGTCCTAGATAAATCCTAGATAAAGTAGAAAACACAGTTTTGCCTGCAAAAAGTTGGGTGCAGTCCTGTATGTGCGGAACCAGATATCTATCAGGAATAGTAATAGCATTTAGACGGCGATAATCGCCACCAGGTCGCCAATCACTATTTGATTTTTTTACCATATGTAACTATGGGCTTTTAGAAAGACAAACAATCCCCTGACTAATAATACCGAAATTCTTGCTGAACTTCTTTAAAGAGTTCTGTGGATAACCGACGGGGTTTTGCGAAAAGAGGCGGTCCAGTAGTTTCAATATGATGGTAAATTGGCTGTACTGAAATACCCTGTTTAGATAAGGATGAATTGGTGATAAATGGGCATTCAGAAAGAAGCTTATGAGACCTCGAATAAATACTTATTAATGAAAGTCCCCCAGAATACCTAAGAAGAGGCATAGCTTCATTCTAAGAAGTTAATTCCGTAAAAATGTCTAAAAGACATTTATTTATAACATCGATGAGTAAGTTATAATAATTGAGAAATCCATGTGAATCATGGTTTCAGTTACATCGGCTATCAGAAAAAGCCACTTAAAAAAATTTTCGCAGGTTTAGTTCAATATGTTGTAGATGAGTGACATAAGTTTTGATAGGTGAAACATTTGCTGCTCAGAAAACTAATTTTTCAGGTGATTTGGGATGTCGAAAGGTAGATTTAGTTATAACTGAAATATATGCCTCAGTGTCTATAAGAAAACGAAATTTTGTGGAATTATCGGCCAAAAGTATGCGGTAAATGGTGCGATCCCGGTTACGGCCGTTGGCGGGTGCTCATCTAGTTTTCCGGCAAATTGTAAGTTGTTTTATTAGCAGTTTTCGCCAAGTTAGCTAAATTCTCGCTAGATGCAGCTAAAATGCTTTGCATTTCTTTAGGGAGTCGAGAAAGCCATAATGATTTATACACATCATCACTCATGTGATTAGAAGCCAGATCTCGTATGCGTGACAACTTTCTAAAGGACAGAGATCACCTACCTCAGTACCTGCAACAGGGTTCAAACCTGCTGCGAGTTATTGAGTACATGCTGCGAATTTAAACAGTGTGATCTTACTGAGCAGCAGGTGCACGCTAACTTACGCAGATATTATTCTAGTAGCATGTGACTCCAGAATTGTATCTTCAATAAATACTATAAAATGGTTGAACCCACATACAAGAAAGAACTTTGAAATTGTTTCTTATAATTCAATTAGCCACGTATAACCCCACATACACTGCAATTAAGAAAGTAAATGTTGTGCAAATTATCGCTACTTTGTTTCAAATAAACGAGATACGTGTGTTCAATGTATAGGTCACCACTATGGCGTGTTTCTTAAGAACGCTGAATTCATTAAAATGTGTGGGTTTTCATAATTAAAACACTTGATCACACTAGCAATAAATAACAATAACCATACACTGTAAAAAAAAGTTTCTTAAAAATGAGCAAAATTCTCTCAAAATAGCTCCGAAACAATATATACTTAAATGTGAAAACTCATGTACTCATTTTTGAGTATACTGACATGCTCAAAAAAGGGGTTGACCAATAAGAATCCCAATATACCCATGTTTGAAATGTCAATATACTCAAAAATCAGTACATGGTTTTTCAAATTTAAGTATATATTGTTTCGGAGCTATTTTGAGACAATTTAGCTCATTTTTAAGAAACCATTTTTAACAGTGTATTAATAAAACAAGTTAAAATAAAGAAAAAGTTACATAATGCATGCCTAAAAGCGGCATTGTAAACAACACACTCGCGAGCGATGTCACTTCTAGTTAAAGATATTTTCAGAACTGTCCCCGTGCGTGTGCAGCTCGCCAAACTGTTTCCAAATTTAAAAAGAGCTATTTGATAACTATGCAACTATTTCTACACTGCTACACGTTTTTCCTTATGTCTTAAATTAAGTTCAGGAAAAAAGTGATGAAGTATGTTAATATCTAGATGACGATACTTCTATCTTATCGCTTTATTTGGGAAGCAAATATAAGTAAGGTCGGAACTTCATTATTTTCAAGGTAATTGGGGCATGTGTATCCACACAAAAATTTACATTAGTCTTAAGTGCATGACTTTTCAGGTAAGTGCAACCATGTGTGGCAAGCCGGCTGATTAAAAAATAGAACAAACTTGAAGTTACATTCAAAATCTGCATGCAAAACTTATTTTAATTACCAAAAACTGTAGATTTTACTTCATTGGTAAAGCAATGACAAAATTCCAAAGTTTGATATTTTAATTCTATTGAAAAATGGAAATATCATCAACTTTTCAAACTTTTTAATTTTTTACTGTTTCATATTTGATTTATTTTAATAAGGCTACATATATCAAATAAAGGTTCAAACAAATAGATATTATTACTAGTACCCCTAAATTTAGCATCTCAGTTGATTTATAAGCCATAGTTACATTTGTTCCAGGCTTACACTTATACAACTTTATCCCATTGGATATTTAAAAGAAACTTTCATTGACTTTTTGTTAAAAAAAAAAAAAAAAAAAAAAAAAAAAAGATAGTATAATAACTTTTTGGAATATAAAAATCAATTCTTATTTTATAATAAACTTTATCGAAATTTAATGATTTTGTACGTAACCCAATTATACGTACCCACTGCATCGTTTAAATTTCAATATATTCGCTTCCATTGTGACACTTTCAACAATTATGTTCAATAGGAAGAGAAAAACTCGCAAAAATTATTTTCTTCAGTTAAAAAGAAAACATATAACAGTTTTCTTTTGTGTAACTCTCACATAGTAATCCTAAAGCTGAATATTGACTATAATTGTAGGCCTACGAAAGCATATTTTGTTTGTAACTATACAGGCAAATGGTCTAATTTATAGTTTTATTGTAAAGAGAAAGCATTAAAAATTTGTTTTTATGTAGCCTTGCACATGGATTAAAATTGCATATGCACCATATCAGGTATTGATAGTTATACTCGTTCTTCGAACGTGAACAAAACATAAAAAGAAAAATTAAAATCAAAGTCAACCAATTTGACTCGTCAGCAACAGATTGTTTATTAAGATTTCTGATGAATACCAAGCTTGATTCAAATCTATTGAAAAAAAAAATTTGTAATAAAAAGATCCCTGAAGTACTCTTTTTACCCTTTAAAAATTCAATGCGGAAGATTTTTCATTTAATTCAAGCAGAACATTTTTTACTCTAGTTAGGGTCTAAATAGGAGAAATTTTTCTAAGTTTTACTGGAAATCACTGTAGAGATCGTTCTAAAATTTGACACCGCAATTCCTCCTCTATAAGGGTTAAATTTCGGAACATTCTTATGAATTAGCTAATTATAGTCCAAGAGGAGATTTTATGTTGAAGATAATGCTTCTTTTAGAAATCATTGAAGAGTTACTGTGAAACGATTATAAATCTTCGTCACTCCCTTTAAATTCTTTGAATGTACAATTGCATTAAATGCATTTTTTGATCTCTGAGTCTTGAAAAAAACCTACTACCAATTTTTTTTTTTTTTTTTAAGCTTTAGCTAAAGTAGTACATAGTACAAAAGTAGTAAGTAGTACATAGTATGTTTTCCTTTAAACATAGGTTTTAAAAAGAGAGAGAGAGAAAGAGAAAAAAAAAAAAAAAGAAAAAAAGAAACCAATTTCAAAACATCGTAGGCGACACTTTTTGCACATTTATCTACATTTTACAAAAATAAAAATAAAAATCTACACATAAAATTTAAAATAGAAATGTAAATTAAGCTTGAGGGATTTTGTCGATAATTTTATTAAAAAAAAAAAAAAAAAACTTTTTTTTTTTTTTTTTTTTTTTTTTTTTTTGACGAATACTACATATTTATACTACTAACCAAAGAAAGCTTGATGTCGATGACTGTAGCCCTAGGCGTTTGGTCGCTTGTTTGTGAATGTATAGTTACTCAGTTCGAGTCCAGCGTTTCGTTATATTTGGAAACTTTCGCATGAGCATTTTATGCATGCTCTAGGAAATTCTATATCCATTTTTTAACCGGTAACTAAACAATACGCAATCATTATATATATATATATATATATATATATATATATACTTATGAAAAACGAGGATTAAAGATGGCTTCTTTAAGTCATTCCAAGTGTCTTAAATCCAGTCACTTGCATGCCTTAACTTAAGACACCATACGTGTCTTAAAATATGATCACCCATTTAAGATACTTATGTGACTGAATCTCTGACACATACATTTGCAGTACATTTATATATATATATATATAGAGAGAGAGAGAGACAGACAGAGAGAGATCAAAAACACGATTCTCACAACACTGAAAATGTGAACAATTTTCCGGTGTATCTCACAATGGATCAGAACAATTTTGTTGGATTAACTCAATCCTTTACGCTAATCCTACATTATTTTACAGAAAAAATATTTTTATGTATTTTAAAAATATATAAAAATTTTGTTACGCTTTATATAGAATAATGATATTAAATATGCTTTAAATTAGCTGTCATAGACCGTAATGCTTCGGAAATATTTTACACTGACTTATTTTACGGTAAATATTTTACTTGACTCGGTACTGAAACTACTAAAGCATTTTTAGTGAAATTAAATAACGTGTATTAATTTCAAGATTCTATAAGTCATTAAAAAATTAGACCACGGACATTCAAAGCGACAATAAGCCAGACAGAAAGCATATTTAAAGTCGTAATAACTCTTAAACATTGTTAGAAAGCGTTGAAAACACTTAATACAATAAAAACTGCAATTTCAACTATTTCAATTTGCAGCCTTTAATTTGTCTCATCGCTCTTTTAACCTTAATGTTTACCCATATATTCCATAGAAAATATTTCTTTGTGAATAAAAATAATAAGTGTCAATTTCTTTTAGAAGTTTTGCAATATAAAAGCATTTAAATTTGGTCGTTTAAAATGCCTCTCATGAACGCAATCCATTGGCCTTCATGGTGTACCTCTACACAAACCTGTCGTAAAATTTATACCATTTTCAATTGGAAACACTCCATGATGAATTTGAAATATAGATATCTGTTTCCAATATTAAAAACATTTATGGCATTAGAACGGGGATAGATGGACGAAAAGACAGACGGATAAACAGACTGACAAATTGAATTTATAAGTGTGTTTCGAATTTGTCTGAAAGTGCTCAAAAAATGATGGCTTCGTTTTATATAAACAATATTTCTCACAATCTTTGTTCAATGTAATCAGATTTTTTTTTCTTTTTCATAAGCCACATTACAATTATGAAACAAAAAAAAAAAAAAAAAAAAAGCGAAAATATAATTAAAAATGTGCAATCAAATTTATTTATGTATTTATAGATAGATTTTTTTTTTATTTACTTCTATTTGTATCAGTAGATATAAGGTTTTGGATCATAATTATAATCAATATATTAACATAAAATAATTTCAGATCATATTTTCCATTCAGTACAAAACCTAAAATTAAAATTAAAATGATTACGCAAATAGAAATATGCTTTACATAATAATGTTTAGGGTAAAAAAAGAAGAAAATTATGGTAAAACATGTCTAAACGAAAAAACATTTATCTCTTTTTAATAATTTTGTCAACAAAAATTATTACTTTTAAAATAAATGTGCCTTACTAGATTCCAAAATTAATGCGAAACATATAACTCTTAAATATTCATTATTCAAATTAATTAATAGATTGAGAGAAAGTACTACGCCTTGTTATACTTTTGGACGTAGGAATTTTAAGGTTAATTGATTAAATAATATAGTTTTTAGCCGTCAAAATATTAATACTGAGCGGTTGACAAATGATATATTTAATCTTTTCATTTTTATTAAATGATAAATTAATGTCATGGTATTTAATTACAGCTAAATATGAAAAGAGTAAATACGCGATAGCTTTATTTTATTTATTTATTTTTAAGTATTTTCGATTTGTAATGCAGTAATGTTTGTAATTATTTAGTTAAATGTTTTATAATACTATAATTTTTTTAAAAATTAATTTATTCCATGAAATATTTCTTATTGCTTGATATAAAATTTTATACTATGATACTGAATAAAATTAATTTAATTATCAATATCTGAAATGCTTTTTTAAATGTGAGAACTTTTTTGTTTCTTTTATGGTGGTGTTATTTTGTTATTTTTTAAATCTCATATTTTATGCAGCAATTTTAAAACTATTTTTATGTCTTTTGAGTTAAAAAGTATCTATTTTTGAGCTAATTTTGTTTTACCTAAGAAATGTTTTCAAGGAACTATTATGAAGTTTTTCATATTTTATTAATTTTTGATCATCCGTTACTTTTGGTCATCCATTCTTTTCATAGCGATCTTCTAAAGAATGTTTGTGCAATTAAATAACTATAAATATCTCTATGGCCATCAAAGATCCTGCATCCTGCGGACCTCTATAAGAGGAAGGATGATTAGCTCTTCCCCCGATAGAAAGTTATGTCAAGTAAAACTGTTTGTAAGCACAGTCTGAATTGTTTTTATTGCAGATTTATATACATTATACGTTATCTCTTCCCTTAATCTGCAATCTGTCATTGTAGTAATAAAATGTAAGAGAAAGTTGTGTGAAGGCTACACCAAATTATTTAGTAATAAATTAATTAAAAACACTTTAAAAACACGTTAAAAATATTTTTATTAAAATATAAAAAACTTCCAAAGCTTTTCCATATAAGAAGGCATCATCAGGGAATTTGGTTTTACACATACTTCGGAGCAGTTATATGTACTTTTGAATCACATGGTTAACAGTTAAGTCCTTACATAAAATATATTCAACTGGAAGTCAGAGGCTGGAGCTATTTCAGGAAGAGGAGGTGCTACACTTGGACGCTGGAGCTATTTCAAGGAAGAGGAGGTGCTACACTTGGAGGATGGAACTATGGCAGGAAGAGAAGGTGCTACACTGGAGGTTGGAACTATTGCAGGAAGAGGTGGTGTTACACTTGGAGGTTGGAACTATTGCAGGGTGACGAAGTGCTACACTTGGAGGTTGGAACTATTGCAGGGTGACGCAGTGTTACACTTGGAGGTTGGAAATATTACAGGGTGACGAAGTGCTACACTTGGAGGTTGGAACTATTGCAGGGTGACGAAGTGCTACACTTGGATGCTGGAACTATTGGAGGGTGACGAAGTGCTACACTTGGAGGTTGGAACTATTGCAGGATGACGAAGTGCTACACTTGAAGGCTGTAGAAACATCAGAGTGCAAATGCCGGAAATGAAAATTTATTAAATGTGTTTTGAAGAGTCGCCTGAGGCTATTGAAGAGTAAAACTATCCTGAACTGGAAAAAAACAAGCTATTAGTTATTTTATAAAATGGTGCCAAATTATTGGCAAAATTGCAGCATCTTTTGAATTTATTGAATTTTTATGTTTAATCATATTTATAGCTTCACAAAGATGCAGTTCTTGGATCGTAGGAAGGGCTGAAATAATTTTGGCGTTATCCCACATAAGAGTAGCGTTAGGGTTATCATAAATAAAATCAACTGGAGTAGAACTTCTTCCTTCCTTTTTATTACGCTTATGTTCTTGAATTCGTTGTGTTAAAGTTCGCTTAGTTTGTCCAATGTAACAGAAAAGTTCTTTGTTATTTTCAATGGTTATTTTATATACTCTTCCAGTAGGTCCAGTTTGGTCACGATCACAAAGAGTTAATTGTTTAATAGTTAGGGGGGAACTGAAAGGAATTAATATATTAAATTTACGTTGAATATAATTTTGAAAACTATAGAACTCTTTACAGTAAGGAAGACTATTGGTATAATGTAATTTACAAGTTGAATTCAAAGTATGATTAATAGGATTAATTGCATGCTGCTTTTTATTTTATTAACAATTTTTATAATATAAGATTTACTATACCCTGCAGCATTACAAATTTTAATTATTTTGTTAATTTGATGTTTTTCATTAAATTCAAAAATTGTATAATTTAAGGCACGGGTAATATAGGAATTGAAAAAAGCATTTTTATATTTAGTAGGGTGAGCTGAATCAGCCGGGATAGGTAAGGGAATAAATGAATTTTTGAAAAAAACGTCAAACCATATAGTTGAATTATCAATATTACGATGGATCTTAAGGTCGAGAAACGGTAGAGTACGATTAGTTTCAGTTTCGTAAGTAAAATTTATAGATGGACATTGGTTATTAAAACTATCAATTAAATTAATGAATTTTTATGTGTAATTATATTTATAGCTTCACAAAGATACAGTTCTTGGATCGTAGGTGGGGCTGAAATAATTTTTGCGTTATCCCACATAGGAGTAGCGTTAGGGTTATCATAAATAAAATCAACTAGAGTAGAACTTCTTCCTTCCTTTATATTACGCTTATGTTCTTGAATTCGTTGTGTTAAAGTTCGCATAGTTTGTCCAATGTATCAGAAGAGTTCTTTGTTATTTTCAATGGTTATTTTATATACTCCTCCAGTAGGTCCAGTTTGGTCACGATCACAAAGAGTTAATTGTTTAATAATTAGGGGGGAACTGAAAGGAATTAATATATTAAATTTACGTTGAATATAATTTTGAAAACTATAGAACTCTTTACAGTAAGGAAGAATATTGGTATAATGTAATTTACAAGTTGAATTCAAAGTGTGATTAATAGGATTAATTGACATGCTGCTTTTTATTTTATTAACAATTTTTATAATATAAGATTTACTATACCCTGCAGCATTACCGATTTTAATAATTTTGTTAATTTGTTGTTTTTCATTAAATTCAAAAGTTGTATAATTTAAAGCACGGGTAATATAAAATAACCATTGAAAATAACAAAGAACTTTTCTGATACATTGGACAAACTAAGCGAACTTTAACACAACGAATTCAAGAACATAAGCGTAATATAAAGGAAGGAAGAAGTTCTACTCTAGTTGATTTTATTTATGATAACTCTAACGCTACTCCTATGTGGGATAACGCCAAAATTATTTCAGCCTCACCTACGATCCAAGAACTGTATCTTTGTGAAGCTATAAATATAATTAAACATAAAAATTCAATAAATTCAAAAGATGCTGCAATTTTGCCAATAATTTGGCACCATTTTATAAAATAACTAATAGCTTGTTTTTTCCAGTTCAGGACAGTTTTACTCTTCAATAGCCTCAGGCGACTCTTCAAAACACATTTAATAAATTTTCATTTCCTGCATTTGCACTCGGATGCTTCTACAGCCTCCAAGTGTAGCACTTCGTCATCCTGCAATAGTTCCAACCTCCAAGTGTAGCACTTCGTCACCCTGCAATAGTTCCAACCTCCAAGTGTAGCACTTCGTCACCCTGCAATAGTTCCAACTTCCAAGTGTAGCACTTCGTCACCCTGTAATATTTCCAACCTCCAAGTGTAACACTGCGTCACCCTGCAATAGTTCCAACCTCCAAGTGTAGCACTTCGTCATCCTGCAATAGTTCCAACCTCCAAGTGTAACACCACCTCTTCCTGCAATAGTTCCAACCTCCAGTGTAGCACCTTCTCTTCCTGTAGTAGTTCCAACCTCCAAGTGTAGCACCTCCTCTTCCTTGAAATAGCTGCAGCGTCCAAGTGTAGCACCTCCTCTTCCTGAAATAGCTCCAGCCTCTGACTTCCAGTTGAATATATTTTATGTAAGGACTTAACTGTTAACCATGTGATTCAAAAGTACATATAACTGCTCTGAAGTATGTGTAAAACCAAATTCCCTGATGATGCCTTCTTATATGTAGGCGAAAAGCTTTGGAAGTTTTTTATATTTTAATAAATGTATTTTTAACGTGTTTTTAAAGTGTTTTTAATTAATTTATTACAATATGACACGTGTTTTTAATTCAACTCTTAACTGGAGTTTGTTTAAATTATTCAGTATTATACTATTATTTTCAATTAATTGTAAGATTTATGCATAACCATAATTATCAAAAGCATTTTTTTTTTTAAAGGTAAGCTTTTTAAATTCTCGTATGCTATATTTTAATTAGCAATAGCGTACGTATCATTTAATATTTAATATACATATATACATATAACAATTAACAACAACGCCATTTTTTTTTAACAATCACCAATGATACAAAAATGATAATACATTAACTAAAAAAAAATCTCTTTATAATAAGTTCGATAATTTTCAGTGTTTTTTATATTTGAAAATATTTATACATGCATAATTTGGAAAATAGATAATTGTAAAACATATAGTTTGAAGACTAAACATCTATAACTTATACTACTGATTTTTACCTTCTTTTACCCATAAGGTAGAGAAAGTATTGTATTTGGGTCAAATTTTCGAAATTGAATTTTGGTTATATTAGGTCGTTGCAAAAGTTCGTGCGGACGCGGATCATTTTATTGCCTCGAAAGACGAGAGCTTCTATCGCCGTGGTATACATTTGTTACCCGAAAAATGGGCAAAGGTTGTAGAAAGTAATGGAGAGTATTTTGATTAAAAATAGTCATTCGATTTGATGTATTTTTATAAAATGAAGCAATAAAAACCGCACGAATTTATGCAAAGACCTAATATTTACACGTTTTGAGGTCCCCTGAATCCAAAAATAATGTATTTAGCAGATGGTCTGTGTGTGTGTGCCTGTGTGTCTGTCTGTTATCATCATATCTCCAAAACAAATTATATCAGAATGTTCAAAATTGGTATTCTAAATGTGTATCATATAGGGATGCTACACTAAGCTTTCGGTTGAGATCAAGCAAATGGTTCGAGTACAGGGACACCCAAGATAATTAAAATACGTTGCGTCTAAGAGGCAGGTAAGTAGGGTTTAACATCTATAGATTTCACTAAACCAAAGGAAACGAATATGTATATATATATATATATATATATATATATATATATATATATATATATATATATATATATATATATATTATATGCGTAAAAACATGTTTAATGTAGAATATGATATAGAAATCATTCACTGTTCGTTTACAGGGCTACACAAAAGAACGAGATTATAATGCGACAATACATGAACATTGATGGAAGTGTATTTCAGGTTGTGCCGCGTGTTATTAATATAGGAATATATTTAAGTGCACCATGTGATGTGTAGATAACTTTCAGAAGATATACAGGGCTGTCAATATTTAAGTCATAATATTCTTTTTTTTTTTTTTTTTTTTTTTTTTTTTTTTTGTTAGTGGAAGTGCTTTAGTATATACTATATTATAATATCCTATACCATATAATATTTTACCATGTCCAGGAAAGCTGCTCAAGAATGGAAATTAATTCATTAAACCATAGGGTACATATTGTATTTTTTAAGCTAAATATTCATCAATTGGTTTCTTGTATATTTACACGTTTTGAGGCTTCCTTAATACCGAAGTTTTATAGTTTGATCTTTGACTGTATCTGTTAGGGTAAATTAAAAACAAATAATTTCAGGCGATCCAAATTATGTATTTTGAAGTGAATACGTTTGATACTAGAAAATTTTCTTCAAGATTGACAAGTTTAAAGGAATGATGCGTGAGAAAGTTGTCTAAATTATTTTAAACGAACTTTTGAACTTAATAGTAGATTTGAATTCTCTATAAATGCAGGTACAATAATGAAACGGGGGGTTGAGAGGAGCAGTTGACCCCCCCCCCCCTGCTCATATAAATTATTTGTCAAATAAAGCTGTTCCAAATCCTAAGTTGAATTTTTTTTTAACATGGGTTTACATATCAGTACTCGTTATCTTAACCCCTAATATCCAATCAGAAAATATTTTGAATATTTGTATTCCAAAAGAACATATTAAATGGAACAAATTTTATAAAATCGAATTTAAACTTAAGACATAATAAGTTCATTAAAATATACAAAAGGAAATAAAGAATAATAAATGGATCAAATGATTGAATAATAATAATAATAATAATAATAATAAATTATTTGTCTAGGTGATATGAAATTATGTTAATTAATTTTTAATGGCAGATAAATCTGTATTTCTAAGAAAGTAATTTTCTACAAATCAGAAATGAAAATGAAATTTTAGAATATTTTATAGCAATCTTAAAGCTATTGTATTCATCGCAAAATTTTATTCTGTATTTTTCCATGCAAATTACATAATAGAAATTTCTTATTAAAACTATAATTTTTTTTTAATTAATTTTCATGATAAATGCAGATGATTCTCATCTCAGACAAGTATAACACTAAATGACCAACGAAAGTTAGTTTTATGCTCTACGGACGACGACTTAGAAAAATAGTTTTTTTTTTTTTCAAGATTTTGTTTTTGTTAAACATGAAAAATGAAAATCGATATATATATATATATATATATATATATATATATTAAATTATCATAGATCTACATATCAAGTACTCCTTTAAAAGGCATTGCAAGTTTTTTTTTTTTTTTTTAATACTCAAATTAAGACTAAGTAAAGCTCCTACTTTTACATTTGCTTTTGCACTAATTAATTATTAATATTATAAATATCTCATTTTAAAACTTTAAAAATAGCCTACTTTTTGCTTCCTTGGTCTGTTCGACCGGCAGCCCGGACATCTTGAGGGTTATCATCTTCCCTGTAAATGACCGGGCTGCCGGTCGAATGGACCAAGGAAGCAAAAAGTAGGCTATTTTTAAAGTTTTAAAGTGAATTTCTTTGTTTCTATTTAACAAATAAATAATTTCTTTTAAACTTCATAAGGACACATTAAAAATAATTCCTACTTTGTACATTTAAATATGAAATGTTGCTTAATACAAGTTACACTACATGTAATTTGTATAAAATTTGTTTGCCATAGTTATTCAGCTAGAATTATCACATTTTTTTTTTATTAAAATGTTTTATTTAATGATAAATCGTTCCTGGATAATAGACGACTAGAAGGAGGAGGGGTTTTAAAATTTTGTGGGGTAAAAGGTGTGCTATGAATGTCTGTACTTCACTGTTTAGTGCTCCTGTAGATTAAATGAAAGAAAATCGTCATCATGACATCAAATTATGTCAGAGAGCCATATAGTCCATTAAAAATGTGTAAATACGGCTGTAAACTGTCGTGTATATTAATGGCCGCTGATAAACGCAAAATGCGCTGTTATGCAATGTCCTTTATTTTCTCATCCTAAAGTACTCGTATGTGGATCACCGAAGCGAGAGAGTTGTACCCTCCGAGAAAGATTAAATTGGCATGTTATGTCCCCAGACTGCCCTTCGTGTGAGCCTCTGACCATCGCCAATGATCTTTTATCAGTTTGCTGGATTCATGATTAAAACATACACAACATGTGGTTTCTGATTCTCTTTCTGTGCATTTTTCCACAGGACATAAATATTTCCCCAATACAGTCCTTCTCATATTTATAAGGACACTTTATATTTTAAAATAACTAATGTAAAAGTAATTGAACAAGATTAACTAAGTGCACTTAATATATCTAGTATTCTAAAAACCATAATTGCTATAATTTTTTTAATATGAAACAAAATTAATAAAAAATAATGCAAAATGTGTTTTTATCCACGTTTTTAGATGTTCATAATTACAGGGACAATCCAGATTTTTTTCGTTTTATTTAAATTAATAGCGGATAAATTACAGTTGACATGCGAATTTGTTAACTACTGTGCTAGATTAATTCATATATAAGCCTTCAATTTTTCTTGGACGAACATTACTGATAATTACTCGAAAAAAAGAACGTTCAAGTAGTGAAGTATGATAAATGTGTTTTTTAAGTGGAAGGATAATTTCAAACCGCCGAATTTCTAATGAAATTCGAAGATCTAAAATTGCTGAAGGAAATGTGATCAAACGTTGAACTGCTGGTTCGATAGGAGAGAGATCTGATGCAAAATCAGAGTTGTTTTATAGAGATCGAAGACTCATAATTCCTCTTACAGTTCTACTCGTAATGACTGCTGCTGAATTTGCTCCTAATTTTTAACGAAAGGTTAGGGTCCACATTTTTGAATGTTTAAAATAATTATTAATATGTTAAAATGAATAAAAAGCCTCTAATGATCAATCAGCATTTAATGGGGGAAAGAACGTCTGTGTTAACGTTGAATAAAGACAATATTAAATGGTAAAATGTTGCATTTTCGGATGAAAAACATTTTATTCTTGATTAACCAATAGGTTTTAACAGTTACTGGCACAGTCTGAAGATAGCTAAAGACAGAGCAGATATTTTAAAGGCAGATATGAATCGGGCATTTTAAAGGTCGATCTATAGTGCTCTGGGGAGCTGCTTCTACTGAAGGCAGAATGAATTTAGTAATTTTTTCAATTATTATCATCATCAAGAGAATATCCGCAATTTTAAACGTCGAATTATCAGATTTTTGTTAGATTTTGGGGGGTAATAATATTTTTTTTTCAACAAGACTTAGATTTTTGCTCTACTTTCAGAGCAATAGGAAATAGTTTGAAGAAAGAAACTTCTGTATTATTGCCTCTCCCATGGTCTAAGAGTTGAAAAAACCTTAACTTATGATATTAGAAATGTGCATGCAAGTGGAAAGCAATTTTAAATAGTTTAAATGCATTAAGAATATCATATATGCTATATGAAATGGTATTGAAACTGAATATTAAAAAAAAAAATGTATATATATATACCAGAGAGAATGTCTGACTGTTTAACCCTAAAAAGAGACCCCATAAAATATTATTTTAAAGAATAACTGAAAAAAATTACTAAAATTCGAGCTGTCCTTACAATTGTGAACACCTGAAAAATCAACTTTTTACAATATTTAAAGTTTTTTGAGATAGAAAAACGATAAAACTTTTTAAATATAGTCTATTAATGAAATTCAAATTAATTACAAATATATTTGTTTAAATAATAGTGTTCAGTGTTTAGTTAATATAGAAAAACGGTTGTCCTTATAATTATGAGAAGGAGTGTACGATACAAAGATAAATATTAAATTGTTGCAATTTTCCCTGAAATTATCATGTGTGAAGTGTTTTATTTTGTAACATCGATCCAAAGTTTAGTATGAGTGAGATGAAACACTAATTCAACCTCAAAACTGGAAAAATATAATATTTAAAGATATGAATATTTTCTAATAACTGTGATAGATTATTAAATTTATTTACTGTGGTTTTATTTTTATAGCTTAAAATGAATCTAGAGGTAACTGCAGTTATTGGATTTCAAAATAAATAAATAAATAAATAAATAATAAAATAAAATAAAATGATCAATAGATCTAAACAAATAAAATAAATAATAAATAAATTAGATCAAGAAAATATTAATTCGTTGTTGGAAATATTAAATCCTGTAAGCATACACACATTATACCTAGCAGTAGCTTAACTAATTAATCTATGCTTTTTTTCAGTTAATTTGTACAATTATTTATTCTATACAGCAGCTTTTACATATTTTTTATTTATATTTTCGCTTCGTATAACAGAAACTTAATTCTGAATATTTTAGTGATAAAAATATCTTGAATGGCACTCTGGCGCAGTTTCGGCGTCACAACTTTTAAATAGGAATGATTTATAGTAAGACTCGATTTCAAATGTTGAGTGTCGAGAACACCTTCTTCTAGCGAACTTGGTTAAAAATTTTGAAACTAACATCACTACCAAAGAGAAAAAAAAAAACAAAAAAAAAAACACATCACATACAAAAACAGATTAAATTTTGGAGCTTAGCAGAAAGCAGCATAAAATTATAAACTAGAACGAAAAATCATGCAGTACGCATTGATTATTAACACTTTCCAACTGCACGTAACTGTTCTATAATATATCATTCAATATTTTTTTCCTACATTATCACACAACAAACAGACAGAAAAACTGCAAAGTACACAGATAGACTAATTGAATTTAAAATCACGCTAAGACATTGTTGGAAAGTGTTGAAAAGGCTTATTAACACAAAAGAAAATGCAACCATTAGATTATAATTGAAGCCCTGGATGAATCTGAATATTTTAGCGTAGCCCTGTAAATCTGAAGGTTAATCATATCAAAAAATGTTATGTTACAAAATTAAAAAAATATATATTTTTAATGATTTTTACAGTAGAAAGATATTTAAATGTGATTTTTAAAAGTTTATCACTTAAAACGCAATGTATTGGAATTTTGTTTTGGTTGTCCCTGTACATAACCTAATTGCACAGACTATATTAATGCCATTTTAAATAGGGAACATACCATAGTGAACTTGACTAATATATAATATTTTTAAAATATTCTGAAAATATTAACGGACGCTGGGGTGGGAGAAAGATAGAATGATAAACAATCGGACAGAGAAATGCACAAAATGAAATAATTTTCACACTTAAAAATTGTTTGAAAGCGCCAAAAACGCTTAATCTAAATGAAAGTGCAATTCAAGAAATTTTTATTAATATCTCTTAAAGATACTAAATATTTTTGTGTGTCCATGTAAATCTAATGCTCATTTTACATTATTCTATAGCAAGCATTCTTCTGTGCATACGAATAACATATTTCAATTTCATTAAGCTTTGTGAAAATTAAAGTTATTAAAATTTGGCTTATAGAAATACTTCACATAGAACGCAATGCTTTGGAAAACTTTCGAGTGTCCTTGTACACAAAACAGTGCTGTTATTTACGCCATTTTGGCATAAAAAACATCCGATAGTGAACTGGAATGACATATTTCAATTTTATTAAGTTTTGTCTACAGTAAAGGTATTAAAATATGGTGTATAGAAATACCTTTCTCAGAACACAATGCTCTGAAAAACTTTGGGCTATCCCTGTACACAAACCGGCAGAGGTATTCACTCCATTTTCAATAGGAACATCCGGTAGTGAACTTGAATAACATATATCAGTTTCGAAAAATTCTATAAGCATCTAAGGGAGATAGACCGTGGGCAGACAAATGGACAGACGGGCAGACGAGCAGACGAACAGACAGACACACACACAAATTCAAATCACATTCACACTTAAAAAATGTTAGAAAGTGTTAACAATACTTAATATAAACAAAAGTGCAATTCAGCAAACTGTTATTAATATTTCTTAAAGTAAATAAATATTTTAGTGTGGCCCTGTAAATTTAATATTAATCATACTATATTCTATAGAAAGCATTATTTGTGCGTATGAATTACACATTTCAATTTCATTAAGCTTTGTGCAATGTAAAGTTATTAAAATTTGGTTTATAGAAATACCTCTCATAGAATGAAATTCTTTGGAATACTTTCGGTTGTCCCTATACACAAACCAGTGCTGATATTTACTCAATTTTACATAAGATACAACCGATAGTGAACTTGAAGAACATATTTCAATTTCACTAAGATTTTTGTAGAATAAAGGTATTAAAAGATGCTTCGGAGAAATACCTCCCATAGAACGCAATTCTTTAGAATACTTTCGGGTGTCCCTGTATATAAAACAGTAGTGGTACGCACTCTATTTTCAACAGGGAACATCCGAGAGTGAACTTGAATAACAAGTGAATAACTTTATTGATTTGTGTACAAGGGCACTCGAAAATATTCCAAAGCATTGTGTTCTATGAGGTATTTCTATAAACCCTATTTTAATACTTTGCTGTACACAAACCTTAATGAAATTGAAATATGTTATTTACGTTCACTATCGGATGTTTGCTATATAAAATGGAGTAAATTCCACCAACGGTTTGTGTACAGGGACACTCAAAAGTATTCAAAGCATTGCATTCTATGACATGTGTTTATATAAACTGAATTTTTAATAGCTTTACTTTGCACGAAGCTTAATGAAATTGAAATATGTTATTCATATGCAAAAAAGAAGTATGATCAGCATTAGATTTTCAGTTTCATTTATAGTTATTAATAAAATTTGCTGGTTTTGCACTTTCGTTTACATTAAGCGTTTTCAACATTTTCTAACAATTTTTAAGTGTGAATATAATATTAATTTGTGTATATGTCTGTCCGATTGTCTATGTGTCCATGTGTTTCTCTCCCGCCACCAGCGTCCATAAATATTTTAAGATTAAAAAAAAAATGATACATTTTAATTAAGTTCAATATCGAATGTTCCCTATTTAACATTACATTAATAGGTCCTGTACAACTAGTTTGTCTACAGGGACACCTAGGGAAAAAAATGCAAATGCATTGTGTTTTAGGAGAGACATTTTTTAAAATCGCATTTAAATAAATTTCTACTGCAAAAATCATAAAGGAATTGACATGTTTTGTTAATATTTTAAAATAACGCTTTATATAGAATATGATATTATTTACTCTCAGATTTACACTAAAATATTTAGACACATTGAGGGCTGCAATTATGATCTAACGGCTAGATTTTTCTTTTGCATTAAGCCTTTTTTACAATTTTCAACAATGTTTATGAGTGGTTTTAAATTAGGCAAAGAATATTGAAAGTTATACGATACAACAAGTACGTACAGTTGGTAATCGTAAATAATGAATGCGTACTGCATGACTTTTCGTTCTTATTTTAATTTATTTTAATTTATTTTATTTTTTACCACCCTTATCTCTTTGTTTCGGATATTTACGGAGGTGCCAAGTTACTACAAACGAAAAATAAACCTAATAACACTATTCAGAAATGTAATTTTATTTATTCCGAAATGTTATTTTATTAAACACTATTCAGAAATGTCTTAAATAATCGTAGATTGTTAATGCATTATAAAATATTAAAAATTCGGATATGAAGGTTAGGAACAATCCCTAAAATCGTGCCACATATTGTCCATAAGCGGTCATTTTGATTGCTTGGGCAATCTAGCATTAATGCATTTTTTTTTCCTTTTTTTACATTTTTAAGTAAGAATCACAGACAGTCTCCACATAGATAGTTTGAATTTAACTTTGAAAAAAGTGCTTCACTGCCCAGACGTAAAACATTTCGTAATGTCGGAATCTAAATTTTTATGATAAAAAGTAAACTACAATGACAACACAGTTTCTACATTCCGAGTTAAAGTCAAAGTCACAGGAGACATAACAGTGAAAAAAAAAATATCGCAGAAAAATACAACAGACAAAAAATATAGGTTAAAGAAGGAAGTGTAGTCGAAGGTCGTTTTGGGTGTTCTTCTTTTAATAGGATTTTTGTGATCATACATAGTAAGTGTGTTTAAAGTATGACTGTTTAGAGATTTAAGGTCAGAATGGAGTTGTACAAGATTTAAATGGAATTATTAAAACAAAGAGTGTATATCTCCCTATGATTATAAAAACTGCATACTTACCAGGACAGTTCAAATGTTTTCCGAATGGTTGTATTTTAGGAATCAATGAATAATCCCATATGCTTTTTAGCTGTATAGGAACATAATTATGTATAAGCATGGGGAGGAGTTTCCACACATACATTCATTTTAAGACTATTTATTTTAAAATTTGAATAATTAAATTCTTTTTTTCTTGGGGAATATTTCCTTTCAAAAATTAATTTTTTTTCAAATCATATTTGTGAATGCTAAAGTAAGTTGCATTTCAATTCATAGTAAAAAAAAAAAAAAAAATAAAGATTAATTTCAATATAGATCAATTATGTAAACATTTTTAAAATACAGCTTTCATAAATCAAAATTTCATTCATTCATGTCGTTAAAAATCTAAAGGTAGATCTTTATTAATAAATTATTCTTTAAAATAAAAGATTAACTTGGAATTCCTACATTAAATAAAGCTAATAAAAGTTGTTCTCTTTTTTTTTTTCTTAAGAATTCGTATTGGTTTGCAGAATAAATTATTCTTTTAGATTAGATTATATTCCCAATAGTTCTGATATTTCTGATGAAACTTTTTTTTTTTATTATTAAATTGCGCAATGTAAATGTAATTATCTCATTTCCTGTGTCGTAATATCATAAATCTCCCCATCCATTTGGCTGTATTAGAGCATGCAAAGAATTAGGTTAATATTATTTAAAACCGTCTCTAAAAGTTTAAAAATTTACATTAGATTAATAGCAAGAACAAATTAATATGTTTGGCGATTCTTTGGCGAGAGTTTCGTTGGGCTACCAGTTTTGGCTGCCGAAGACATGCGCCCTACGCTGTCGCCCCGCACATTCACTGTGCATCTCTTGGCTTAATAAGAAGTATCCAAAACACCTCTCTCTCTAAAAATCCAACTTGTAGCACATCCCTGAAAACCATTCTATATTTTTAAGGAAGTTACTGTATTAATTTGTATCTTCATCTAATAAATTATATTTTGAAAATTTAATAAATCTTCAAGTCAGTTCCTCAGTTAATTCTTTTTTATTTCTTCCCAGAAGTGTAATTGCATTTAGGTGAATATGGAGGTACCCACTTGATCAGGAGCTATCTTTAATATCATCAAAAACAATATCATAAATCATGTAACATACAGTCGGTAACAAAAGTGTCCGAACACTAGCAAAAATTCCTCTATAAAAAAAGTTTGCTTAATACAGTTTTGCTAAATAAGTCCTTGTCGAATCCTATTCTTAGACTGACTAAGAACACGATTCGACAAGGATTTATTTAACAAAACAGTATTAAGTGTACTTTTTTTTATATAGGAATTTTTGCCAGTGTTCGGACACTTTTATTACCGACTGTACAAATATATCTAAGTATGGGCGAAAATAGGTTGCGTAGATGAACTTTGTTCTTAAAATTTAAAATACTGTTCCGAGCTTAAAAAGACACAAGTTTAAATTTTATTCTTCGCTCCTCTGAAGTTAGTACGAATTGTAGTAAAATGCTTAATGATGGTGATACCATCATCTAGAAATTCCCCAAAGTATTTACAGTGTTGGAACCATGATATGGGAGTGCTTGCGTATTGAATTTTATATTCATTCCTAGTATAATATTGATTTCCAAGTAAAAGTAAAAAATAAAAAAAAAACTGAATAAGTAAAAATAAAATGGCTTGTTTTAACAATGTTCGGATCTATTCTTCTTTTGGAGAACGAAACTGAGATAATTTAAATGTTGCGGGAAATAGTTGAAACTGCGTAACGTTTGTTCACATTACATGCAAAAATACATATGTGTATATCGTCGTAGGGGCGGAAATTACATTTAATAAGATTATAGATTTAGCCAGTGGTCCAAACAATGTCAAAAACCTTTTCGATATCTAGGAGAACTGTCGCTCTTGATCTTGCTGGTGGGGATATGCTCAACATGTGCGTGGATCTGATGGTGAGCGGAAAGGTCATAGCAGAGTACTGGCACCATAATATTATTTTCTATAATATGATAATCTATTTGTTAAGCAATAAAGTATTTAAATATATTGCTAAAGGAATTTTAAAAGAAAATTGGTCAGTATCTTGTAGCCCTATCAGGGCTACAAGATATCGACCCCAATATATTGAATGGTCCCAATATATCGACAGGATATCAAGATCGACAGGCCCGAAGATATCTCAAGATATCAAGATCAGGACCCCAAGATATCAACATAATATCGAAGATGTGTTTTATAGCAATTTCTTTAAATGAAGAAGGAATATTATTACTTGCAAAAAATGGTGCCCATTGTTGTAGGATTCCAATCCATCGCAACTAATAAACGCGCCTCATAAAACAGAAATTCCAATTTTCCAAATGCATTAAATAAAAATCAAATGAAACGTACTATCAGCCATTATATATATATATATATATATTTGTGTATTATTTTTTAATTTTTGCACAAAATGTTAATTTATGAATGTTGAATCTGAAAGCATATTGTGAACTCTAGGATTTTAAAATTCATGTATTGAGATTAAAGTATGTTTTCAAAGTTTAATTTAGAAGAAAACTGGGTGAATATAAAAAGGCAATATTATAAAAAAGTAATAGGAAATGAAATTGGCACTTGTGTGCAATTGCTTATATTTTATGCTCAAATGAAAGTAAAAATAAAGAAAGAAAAAATATCGTTATTTTTCTCACATTCTTCAGATAAAGGAAAAAAAAATAATATGAAAATTAACATGAGAGTAATTTTCATTTAAATGACAGTCTAAAATAAATATTTATATATTATTTCATCCAGATTCGGATCATTATCATATAAATTGGCAATAACAAGCAATAAAAGCAACGAATACTGAATATCATTCACAAAAAGTAATATAACTTTAATTTCCTTCATTTTAAATATATTTTCTTATTGCTGACTTGAATGGAGTTTTAAAATAATATTTTGTGACTTTCTGCCGTGCTATTTAATTAAGAATATATGTTATTCTAAATTTGATTTGCCCAGATGGAAATTTAAAGCAAAAAATTAATAAATAAATAAATAAAATAAATAATAATAATAATCAGTTTGATTAATTTAACCAGATTTTAACATTGTTATGGCTTCTTACACACACTTTTGTTTCTATTCGAAAACCATTTCCTTCTTAAATTTATTGTTACTACATTATGCAAAACTCGTTAGAAATGAACTTTATGAATAACCATTTTCCTAAACAGATTTTCCTGTTTTGAATGGTAAACTCCGCTTTTTGGCGTTTTATGGCTCCTAACTGATATTGTTTTTCCTCATTTTTCTGAGTAAGAATTTTCTTTTTATTTCATTGTAGAAAATGCTTTAAAGATTTATAAAAAAAAAAATTGCTTTACAAATAGTTGCGAGTTTTTTTGTTACAAACTCTACAAACATTACAAAGTTACAAATGCTTTTTTATAAGAACTTTGAACCACCTTTATTCAACAATATTTTTTTCTTAAGTTTACTGACTTTTTTTTATAAGAAAATTCTTTGTATAAAATTAGTGGTGTTGAAACACCGTAAAGTTCATATAAAAATCTCAGTTAAAGAAAAAATAAGAAATATAAAATTAGTAGCTATGAGTTCTTCTAAACCGTTAGTTCTTCTAAGCCGTTAGTAGCGTCCAAAAGGATTTTAGCTACTAATTTATTATAATTTTTAAATATTATTCTCAGAAATTGGTACAGTAGGCGTGACTGTCATATGTATACGCTTACGGCGTTCAACATGAATACGCGAGATCTCCATGTTTTGTACGAATGTGTAGAGAGGTGCTCTTTTATCTTTTATCTTTTCTCTCTTTTTTTTTTTTTTTTCCTTTCTGCAGATATTCAGCTGAAAAGTGCTATTAAGTGGAGAAAACAAATGTTTTTATTCATACGTTATTGAATTGACTGTTAAAAAAATACGAACGTTCTGTTACTTGTTGATAGCAAATCAGAAGCTTTTGATTTTGACCTAATTAATTCTCCAGAAAAATTCTTTTTATTTCAAATTTTTCTCTTTCTTCTTCTTTTTACATTTTTTTTTTTCACTATGTTGCAAAGTTTTTTAGTCATTCAACTAAAAACCTGTAATTTTATAAAAAAAAAATTTCAAGTTAAAATTTTCAGGATAAAAACTTAAAAATTTTAAGACAGATTATAGTACAATTGTAATGTTATATGTAGTACAGATTAACTTTGATTTTTTTTTCTAACGCTGATTGGTTATAGTTCAAAGAAGTGACAAAAAAATTAGATTGCTCATAATGATTATTACTTTACGTTTTTGCAGTTGATGACATCTAGATAATCATATTTCATTAAATATGACATGCTGAAAGTAAAACATAATTATGAGCTGTTGTATTAAAAAATGTAACAAAAGTAATATACGCTCAGAAAATATCCAACAACATACATCGCAAGAACTTATCTGTATATATTTTTTTTCTAAATGGCCGCTTTAGTTAACATTTGTATTAAAGAAATTCCAAGCGTTTCTAACTTCTGATATATTTTTATTAGTGTTTACAGAAAAAGTGGTGCGAAAATTTTTGACAAGGAGAAAAAAAAAAAAAGTCATGTTGTTAGTACTAGCCCTATTTTCACACCACATTTTTTTGAAGAATAATTTTATTTAAAATAAAATTACAATTAAACTCTCTGAAAATTACTTTGAAAATGTGGTGCAAAAAAAGGTGATGATCTGCAACATTACGAAATAAATTAAAAAGTTGACAGCTGTGTAAAATCCATATACTTTGTATAGAAAATACACTTACTTACTTCAAATATGAGGAAAAAGTATCAGATACACTATTGAAGTAATACAACTCTGCCTCGTGACAATCCATAAACGAGATAATTTCTTACTGTTTCTTTTAATTATTATTGTTATTATTATTATTATTATTTGTACAATTTCGAGAAAATTTACGTAAATATTCAAAGAACATTATACTTTTATATGTAAATTAATTTTTTTTTTCAACAGTTTAAATATTGTTTTTCGATGGTGTATTTTCGTGTTAGGTTAAATGTTGATTAAACATTGATTACACTAGGGTTCTAAACATAGGGCTCTTTATAAGGGCGCTTTATTATCACCCGTATTTACGCAAATTTAGGAAAAAAATAAAGCACAAAAAATTATGTCCGTCTAAGCCAGCAAGCGCGATCTGGGATGAGGTTCGACACCTCCCGTCTACGAAATTCGAATGCAGATATTGTTTTGTGACTTCAAAGTACACGTTTTCTGGATATTACATGTGATATTTTTACGAAAAAGTGTTTAATCAATAAAATTTCTTTTATGTACGTAGATGATATTTTCGTTCTAGCGTCTTTGACGATGATTTTTTATCACATATTTCATCAGTAAATTTGACCATAGGTTTTATCTAGTAAATCGATGTATATTAGTACAAAACTTTTCAGTGAAATTTTATTGGTTTAAATTATTTCATTTAAATTATTTTATTCGATATCGGTATTGTTTTATTAAAATTACTTTCAATTTCAAACACAAACTAAACAATATAACCAATAAATCTTTTAACACAGATAAAATATTTGGCGTTATTTTAGATTCCTTTAGAATCAGTAAGGACTAAAAATCATGAACTTAGCAAATAAAGGAGTAAACGATATTTTAAGAAATTATTTCTATATTAGTGAAGAAATAAGTCACAAAAAAGAGTAACAATCTGTAATTCAAGAATTTTAAAACTGCAAAAACTTTACACCAAAAAGTATTCTAGTAAACTAAAAATTAAAGCATACATATCAAAATTATTTATTTTAAATTATGAATGGGTGCATCCAACCGATAAATTGGTTATAAGTAAAATAATATCGAAAAAAAAAAAAAAATGCAAAACCTCTCTCACTTTCACTTTTTTTTCTTTTTTGAGGGGATTAGTGACACATACTTCAGAGTGTTGATTTCAAGTAATTAGTTGCATTAATTATGAAATGAAACTTTATGATTTCTCACTTTCCTGCTTATTTCACATTTAAATTAACAGGCATTTTCTGTCGAAACCATTGAAAAACACGTTCAATTTTATTCCATTTTAAATGTGGATTTTTGGAATTTGATCACAAAAATAAACTGAAAAAAAAAAAAAAAATTAAGAATATCTCTGCTATAAAAATGTTTTTGAAAAGACAATCACCTTTGTTCAGTTTTAAAACAAGAATAAAATGGTCTACATTATAATAAAAGTAAAAAGCCTTTTGTATTAGAGTTTTGCTGTTCTTGTAAAACTAAAACTAAAATTTTTATTTTGATAATCTATCAATAATGATAATATTTTTCGTGTTAAATAAATAGCGCAATACCACATTAAGTGGGAGCAGTACTATAATCATAATAAGTGTTTAATTTTTTGCTGTTTGCAGAAATTATTTTTGTGCCTTACTTTGTTCTCGACCAATTTTGATTTTACGAAAGAGTAAAATGAGTGAAAACTTAATGTTATTTTCGGTAGGATAGATTAGTTAGTTATTTGTCTTATTCTCATGACCTTATTTCTACCCACTGAGCTGAAGAACAACTGGAGGAAATGATAGACCGGTTTTCACGAGCCGATTTTTATAGGTTCGTCACCCTTCCTATAGATTCATTTTCTGAGCGATGTATAGAAGAAATTATTTGATACCTTTATACTTCAATATAAAATTGTGAAAAGATTGTCTGTTCGTACAACCGTATGTAGAACATGATATTACAATTTTTAATTTTAATTCTTTAAAGAGTATAATTGTAATGAGCGACACGACAAATGTTGCCTACCGTACAAGGTTTGACATTGTATGGAAAATGGTAGCAGAGGAGTTCTTGAAAAACAGGCACGCACAAATACTGTGTAAAGGTATTGGAACCATTTGTTCCAGTTGTTCTTCAGCTCAGCGTTTCTACCAACAGTCGTTTGTGGTTGATTTACTCCTCAAGATGGTGATTCAGATAATATGGAATACGAACTATTTCATATGATTTCCGATTTTTTGTAAAAATGAAATGTTGACAACTTTTCCAATACTGTTTATTTTCAATAATAATTTCGAAATAAAATGTTTATATTGCATTTTGTTTTTGTTAAAATACGAACCCATTTCATAATATCCTTTAAGGAAATAAGTATTCCATATTTCCCTTCATAATTATTCCATATTACCGGCTTGTTCTATATTATTTGAAATGACAGTCTCTCGGGCTTGCAGGAAATCTATCGAGAAAGAACCAACCACCTTCTTGTTTCTTGTATTAAAATTTGTCTAGTAGATCTATTTGGAATAACCTCATTAATCCACTGGGGAGTCGTGGGCAATGAATTAGCGAATTCAATAGTAAATGCAGCCACTGAAAGATACTCAGTCGACCACGTTCTGCATCTTCCTCTTACATTAAAAGAGATCTTAAAGCCCATCTCATTAAATAATGGCAAGAACATTCGGGTCACTCAACAAAAGGTCATTACACCTACAATATCAACAGAAGAAATTCTTTCAGTTCTGTAGATCTTATCCTGGCCATAACATTCTTTCTAACTGGCCATGATTCTTTTCCAAACTACTTTCTTCGTTTTATTTTCTCGCGTTCTCCTCAGTGTCCTTGTGGGGAAAAGGGTTTTCCCTCACATTAATATCATCTTTGTCAACTAACGACAGAATGGCATATTTTACGTCTCAACTCAATCCCATATAACTGGCTTTCTAACATAACTAACAGTTCTTATCTACATAGTAAATTAAGAAAGATATATAAGTATCTTTCAGAGATCTATAACCTAACGAACTAACTTCTCCAATGTTTAAAGTCTTTGACCTGATAGAAATCTACATTTAACTGCTGAGAGCAATGAATCTCAATTAAATCCTTCAATCCCATATTTGGAAATCCAAAGTGTTTCAATACTTCCCTTCAGTACACCCTCAAAAAGATAATAATAGTTTGTCATCTCCACCTCAAAGAGGATTTATTCTTCAAAAACCCTCCTGTTGCCGCTTAGCGTCTTGTTTCGGCGGGTATAAAAACTAAATTCACAACTGACTGATACCTATAATGGTGAAACTTAGTACTTTATCCAAGGAGTTAGTCATCAGTTTTTTAAAGTACACCCTGGTCTTTTGTCGCATGGGTTTTTTAATCCGGTAGATCTTGGTTTTTTTTTTTTTTTTTTTAATGCATGTAATAAACAACAGGGGAATCTGAAATCGCTCTCGTGAGCGGCTCTTTTTCGTCTTTCAAGGTTTCAAGTACATCTACTGACATCGAACTTTAGGCAATAAAATGTACTCTCAACAGTAGACAATAACATGAATCTGCCATACAATATTAACTGTTTTCTTCGTGTTAATTTGAAAATGCCTTAGTCATTGCATGTGTTCTAATCAGATACAAATTTAATTTAAAGGTATGTAGTTTTTTTTCTCTGTTTAAGACTTAACATAACCTTTTATATTTTAATCGTAATAGATATGTGATTTATGAAGAGTTCTTACTTCTAATAAATTACAGTATTGAAAATATTGTCCTATTTAGCAGACAAATTTAAAATATAATTTTAACATATTTTAATAAAATTTATTCTTTATTATTCAATGCAATCAAATTGTGATTAGTTTCAATCGGACATATAAAATTGCTATGAAAAGACTTTGAGAGTAAAGTATTGTTGTTACACTTTATTACATTACCTTAGAATAAATATCAAGAAGGACAACAATATTAGAGAATTCTTAAAAAAAAAAAAAAAAAAAAAAGTAAGAAATCAAATATTGCGGATAACATAAATTAGATTTATTTATGTATTTATTTATTTATTTATTTTTTAACTCATGTTAATTTTTTTTAATTAGTCAAGCAAATTTAAACACGTATTGTTTTGTTTATGTTTTCAGTAATCCAAATTACAAATATTTAAAAGTAAAAACTTTTTCATTCAGCATTAATAACTCTAAGCGCTACTGATTTCGAAAGGATGTGGCCTATAACTCTCTGGGGAAAAAATGTTTTACTTTATTGGATACAAAATCAAGGCAGTTGTTTTTGACTTGCTTTCTTTTTGTCTTGCTTCTTGTCTCCAAAGTTGTAGCGCGTATTGTTTGCACCTGATGAATAAAGGCCACGTTCTTTCGAAACCGATAGTAATTTAATTCATTTTATGGTGTGTAAAGAAGTTTTTCCTTTTAAATATTCATTGTACAACATTTATTTATTTATTTTATTATTATTTGTTTTATTAATTCCGAGTATTTCACAATTTTTTTAAATAAAAACATAAAACTTAAAGAGAATGTTGAATGATATATATATATATATATATATATATATATATTTATTTATTTATTTATTTATTTATATAACATAAATAAATAAACAAACTACAATTTTTGTTGTCATTTAATCATAAAATACCGTCTTTAATCATCTGTATTTTTTTTAACTCATTAATTACATGTTGCACCTGACGTTATTATGCTATGAATTACATTTTACTCAATGAAATTTCTTTCTGCATGAAGACTTCTTTCTGCATACATATTCAAGAGAAGAAATTAATGAATTAGTAAAAATTTTCGACGGATTTACACGATTTGAGACAACTAGAACGCGTTTTACTATTTGTAGAAAATGTCTTTCTGTCTTTCCGTCTGTCTGTATGTGTGTTTAAGACAAAAATTTTGTGGCGACTGTATCTCCAGGACTACTGTTCTGAATGGTATATAAATTTACATGTAGATGCACCTTGACCTAATTAGTGCCTATCAACTTTTGGTGTCAACCGCTCAAGAGATGGCTCTACTACACATCGATTTCTACAGTTTAAGGGGAGACTACACCTCAGGTTCTATTGCGTATAATCAAACAAAACTTGATATCTGAGAATATCATTATGAAACATTATGCTGATTCAATGTGAATGCTTACTGGACAACAGGTGACGCCGATACACTGCGATTTCCGCAGCTTAAGTGAAGTCTATATCTCAGAAACTACTGCATTGAATTGCATATAAATTTATATGTAGATGCACCTTGACATGAATTAATGCCTATGAACTTCTGAAGTTAACTGCTTAACAGGTGGCGCTGCTATACAGCGATTTCCGCAATTTAATGGAAGGCAATATCTGATATTCTAATGCGTATCATCAGACAAACCTTGATATGCGAGAAGGCAATTAAGGCATTGAGCTGAATCAATTTATATGCTTATCGGCCAATATGTGGCGCTGCTATACCCCAATTTTTCTCAATAATTTTTCTCAAGTCTATATCTTAAACTCTATGGCATATAACTGAACGAAACCTGATATGTGAGAGAACGATTATAAGAACACATTTTTAAGATGCTATTTATAGACAATAAGACTGTCTTTCTCTAGATATTTAATGGTAGTTTTCACTGAGATCAAAATTGTTTGCATTCATCTGTTAGATAATTTTAATAAATTATTTGCACTTAGTGAATTAATATACGAAAATATAGAAGAAAGTCTTGTGGTGGCCACAACATACTAGATTAAATTTGTAATTATATTTAAACTATACTTGCAGATATTTAGAGGGGCGTGGGAGGTTTTTGGAACAATTTGTATATATTATTGCCTAGTAAAATTTATCATTATAATTTATATACCATTTTAAACGTACTTTATTTGTGAGTTTTAGTTTTTAGTTTTTTTTTTTTTTTTTTTTTTTTTTTTTTTTTTTATTAAATGTTATTGAAGTCATTAACTAATATTAGCATTCGATTCTAACTATTGAATTTAGAATTTATATATATATATATTATCGAAATTTGTGTATATACAAATTTTCATTATTACATATATCAAATGTCTGTATTATATTCGTTTCATTTATAGTACTTTAATTTCAGATTGGAAAATAATAAAAATTTAACAACTGAAGAAGAAAGAGGCAAATCGATTGTTTTCTATCCCCATGGTAATTCAAATACTGTAAAAAGCTTAGAAGAAAATAATTTTACACACACACACACACACACACACACACACATATATATATATATATATATATATATATATATATATATATTAAATGCCCTTAATAACGTTCTTAAGCATATAAAATTTTGGAAAATTGTAAATAAAATTATATTATTATGTTTAAGTAAAAAGTCGCATAGCGTTTTAATTTTAGAAAATGAATTAGGAGCATCTGCTATCCTCTTTAATTCTTCATGATATCCGGTGCATTCACTGGAATTCTCTGATTTGCATATTATCAGCTCAATGAAGATAGACTAGGCACATTTTCAAAAAAGAAGAATGCAAGACGCATTTCATGTAACAATTAGAGAAACAACGCCTCTAGTGTAATTCGATCCCCTTGAATACGAATATGCCTATTGCTAAAGCGAAATTATGTCCGAAGTCCGGTATCCAAGATGGCGGTTGAAACTCTCTTGCTTTAATCTCCTTTGTCTGTTATATTAAAATAAGGATTTAAACGTCTACTTAGGGGTATTCTCGGATTCCAATCATATTGCAAAGCTCAAAAATTACTTACCTTAACTTTGGAGTGCATGGATTCCAAGATGGCGCCCAATATGGCTGCCGAAACTTTGTTGATCGGAAGTAAGCAAGGAAACAAGGAAGATGAGAAAATGACCATTTCAGTCTTGAAACAATGTTTATTGCCATATTGCAAAAATATGAAATTAATCATTAAAGTGTTTTGGGTCACCATTATACTATAGGTATGGGGAACTTAGGCAATCGTGAATATTTTCGACCCCAATTTTTTTGAATTTTTTTGAATTTTTTGCATGTTTTGAGGTGCAACCAAAAATCCGAAAGAAACAAAATTGACATAGTGTCCATTTTTAGGGTGTGTGTTAGTTTGTTAGTATGTTAGTCTGTGTGCACGATATCTCAAAAGCAAATGGTTGCAGATAAGTCGAACTAGTTTTAAAACTTTACTGATGACACCGACAGAAACATATTTATTTGCATCATTCTAATCTAAAAACTTGGTTTGTTATTCGAAATTTACGATTTTCTTAACAGGTGAGTTTATTGCAAAATTTTCGCTTAAATGTGTATTAACAGAAATACTTTTACAATAAAAATGTCAAACCAGTTTTATATTATCAGTCATGATCCTGAAATGAAATTAATTAACTATTAAAATTCAACTTTGAAAATTTCGTAAGCTATTGGAAATTTAACAATTACTTAATATTGCAGAACACGGCAAATTTTCGCATAAACATTCATTTTGTGTAATATTTTAATTGTAAAGATGTGTTTTACACGTTTTCTAACATGACTTATTGTGTGCTAGGTGAATATTACTACTAAACTGAGGGAACGTTTTACAAAAGTCGATTCCTAAACATAGTTTTATAATTCATATCTCTTGCCAGTTTCGGGGTAGGAACACTAGTTCATTTGTTTGACGCAACCTGGTTGTATAAGCAAGTTCAACCTGCAATGCATGATCACTTTCATATTAAAATTAAATTTCTGACTAGCATAAATAATTCTGAATTATTAAATTGGTATCGCGTCATAACATCGCCGGAAAAAACATCGCACGTCAAAACATAGACGACAAAACATCGCCGCAAAAACATCGTTGTGTTAAAATCATCGATGACAAAAACATAGCCAAATGATAAGTTATTATTTAGGATAGGATGTCTGGTTTTCTAAGCAGCGGAGTCAGACTTGCAGTCTAACTGTCGGCTATTAAAATAGATTATCCGTGAATTCCCTTCCGGAATTATATTTCATTTCTTTTTGTTTTTTCTTTCCCCTCCACCCCTCTCTCTATTCTTTTTTTTTTTTTTTTTTTTTTTTTATGCATTAATCTAAAATAATAGTTTTTTTTTTTTCTTCTGAATAACAGATAATTCTATGATTCTAGCAAATGCTATTAAAATAAATATTTTCAGTTAAAAATTGTACATTTTACAATAATTCAATGAATTTTTAAGAATACTTTGCAATCTTTTTATTTATTTATTTATTATTATTTTCTCTTACCCATAAGGTAGAGAAAGTATTGTTTTAGGGTAAAATTTTCGAACGTTAGTTTTTGTTATATTTACACGTTTTGAGGCCCCCTGAATACGAAAATCGTGTTTTTAGCGGTTGGTCTCTGTGTGTGTGTGTGTCTGTCTGTGTGCGTGTCTGTTGTCAGCATATCTCAAGAACAAATAGAAGCAGAGATTCCCAAACTTGGTATTCTAAATGTGTATCATATAGAGATGCTACACTAAGCTTTTCGTTGAGATGAAGTGAATCGTTCGTGTACAAGGACGCTCAAGAGTATTCAAATACATTACGTCTATGGGGGAAATTGCAGTTAAGTAGAGTTTAACATCTATAGACTGCACTAAACCAAATGAAATGAATATATATATTTTTTATATGCCTAAAAACATGCCTCATGTAGAATATGGTACAGAAATCATTTACTGTTCGTTTACAGGGCAACACAAAAGAACTAAATTATAATGCGACAATCATGTAAATTGATGGCAGTATATTTCAGGTTGGGCCGCGTGTTATTAATATAGGATTATATTTATGCGCACCATGTGATGCGTACATAACTTTCAGAAGATATACAGGGCTGCCAATATTTAAGCCATAACATTCTTCTTTATTTGTTAGTGGAAGTGCTTTACTATAATATACTATAGCATATAATATTTTACCATCTCTAGGAAAGCTGCTCAAGAATTGAAATTAATTCCGCAAAGGTAAATAATGTACTTTTTAAGCTAAATATTCATCGATTGTTTTTTTTTGTATATTTACACGTTTTGAAGCTTTCTGAATACCGAAGTCAAGTTTTATAGTTTGATCTTTGCCTGTGTCCGTTAGAGTAAATTAAAAAATAATAATAATTTCAGGCGATCCAAATGATGTATTTTGAAGTGAATACGTTTGTTACTAGAAAAGTTTGTTCAAAATTGACAAGTTTTAAGGAATTATGCGTGTGAAAGCTGTCTAAATAATTTTAAACGAACTTTTGAACTTAATAACAGATTTGAATTCTCTATAAATGTAGTTACAATTAATGAAACGTGGAGTTGAGGGGGGCGTTATACACACCAGATTATTTTCTTTTATTTTTTACCTTGCTTTATGTAAGCTTCGTTTTATATCACTTGTCTACCGATATACACCCAAATTAATTTGGCATACGTTTTCACAATGGTTATATCATACATTAAGTTTGATGCATGTATATGTCTTAAAAGTTGAGATTTAACCTTCCTACTTTTGAGAAAATTTGCAGCACATAAGCGTTACCTGTCGGGTGATATGCACCCAAATTGAACTAATAAAGGGTTTCATAATCTTCATTTCTTACATACTAAGTTTTGTGCATTTATATACAGTAAAATCTAAAATATAGTCTCGAAAAAAGAAAACAAAATAAAAAGAAGTTTGTATAGCAGCGCTACCTATTTGTCGATATGCACCCATATTGAATCAGTATAATGTGTTATAATGACCATCTTACCAAGTTTTGTTTGATTATTCACTACAGAACTTGAGATATAGCCTTCCCTAAATTGGAAAAAATCGCAGTATAGCAGCGCCATCTGTTGAGCGATATGCACCAAAAGTTGATAGACTTTAATTTATGTAAGGTGCAACTACATATAAATTTACATAAAATTTTGCTCTGTAGTTTCTGAGATATAGTTGCCACAAATTTTGTCACATGTACTGGCAGACGGACAGACAAAGATTTTCTAAAACAGATTTGATCGTGTTTTGGACCTCTTAAAACGTGTAAATCCATTGAAAAAGGAAATCTAAAATGTTTACGAAATCAAAACTTTTTTCGATTGAATATGAAGAAAATAATAATAATTAAAAAAAAAAAAAAAACTATGTTGTGGTCATCACAAAAAATGTTCTATGTCATTATTTATAATAGGGTATCTCACCGATTGATATGCACAAAAATGTACTCAGCGTAACTTTTCACAAATCATATTTTCCATTCATGTCGGTGCAGTTTTAACTACTAGATGGTGACATGGCTATCTGAAAATACGCATAAAATGATAGCAGCACTATCTATGGACCGATATGCATTCAAATCGAATTAGCGTCATTTTTTATAATATGTAACTCACATAGGAAGTTTGGTCCCTTTATATAACATACAAACTGAAATATAGCCTGCCTGTGAATAGAAAATATGATAGCAGCATAACAGTGCCACCTGTTCGACCCCTACACATCCAAAGTGAATCAAAATAATTTTACCTAATATACATGGTATTAAGTTTAGTCCAATTATATATCATAGACGTTGCGATATTGCCTTTCCCTAAATGAGATTAAATTGCACCATAGTAGCGCCAGCTATCGGCCCATTTGCATTTAAATCGAATCAGCATTATTTTATATAACAGCCATTCCACATGACAAGTTTTGTGCATTTATAGCCCTATAGAAGCTGAGATATAGATTTTCATTAAAAGAGGGAAAATTACAGCATAGCAGTGCCATCTGTTCGCACCCCAATATCTAATTAAAATTAAATTTAAGTCAAGGTCTACCAAGTATCAAGTTTGGTTAAATTTTACCAATTACTTCAATCGATACAGCATCTACAAAATTTTAGAAGTACACAGACATTTTCTAAAAGTAACTTTTTAAAAATATTCAAGATATCTCAAAACGCGTAGATCCATTGAAAACTTGTGATCGAAAGTTTTTTTTTTTTTCCTATACTTTCTTTGAATATATATATTTACATAAAAAGCTGAAATTAAAACTTTTTTATGTTTACAGAAGCATGTAATAAAAAAGAAAGATGTTAAAAATAGTGTCGTCATGACATAAAAAATCAGTCTGACATTTATATTGAACAAACAAACCAAAAAAAAAAAAAAAAAAAATAATTTCCTTCTAATGTTTAGTCTATTCAATTGTTATTAACAAAAAAAAAAAAAAAAAAAAAAAAAAACCGCTTTGTTTTCTATCGGCTATGTTATTGTCGAGGCGATGTTATTGACTAGGCGACGTTTTCACAAGCGATCTTTTGACGGCGATGAATTGACGGGCGACGTTATTCCCGGCGATGTTTTGACGTAGACCCATTAAATTGGAGATATAATTATTCATTTGATACCATTACATCAAACAAAATAATCTTATTCTCTTTAATATGAGTGAAGGATATCTTTGCTGTTATAATCGGTATGGAAAATAATATTAAATTTTAAACTTCAAGCATTTAACTTATCCTTAAAATATAAATTAAGCTCACGTAAAAAAATAATATAAAGGGATATCTTTCTAAAAACAATTTTAAATAGCTAAAATATGCACTGCATTTATTTAAATTGTATTCAAATTATTTCTTTCACGCGTATATTATCCAAACAAATAAAAAGCATTTAGAATCCTTGAGTGATTTATAACGAGATTTTAATGAGACTTTGATTCTTGAAGGAATGTTTAAAACATATTAAAATCATTTTGAAATCATAATAATGAGACAAAAACTTTGAGAATATTTAAAATCATATTAAATATAATGTACATACTTACCTTTTTTTTTTTATCTTTTTACAATTTACTTTCTAATGCTTTTTCTTTCTGAACATTTCCTAAAAAAAAAAGAGAGAGAAAAATGGTTTATTGTAAAAAAAAAAAAAAAAAAAAAAAAAAAAACCAAGTCTTCACTTTTGTTTTACAAATTTCTCATTTTAACCCTTTGTGTCACCGTGTTGCATTTTTGCACCCTACCGAAAAAGTCAAAGTTATTCCTAAAGCAAGTTTTGAAACCTGATTTTATTGACTTATTTTATTGACCTCATTTTATTGTAACTTTAGAGCTAACATAAAAAGTTTATAAAATTCTCAACACATGAAGATAATTTGTAATGATTTCACACCAAATTTTAATTTATGAAGAAAGAAAATTCAAATGTAAATTCTCTAAGCGTGGACAGTTTACATAGACGCAATTTGTGAGTAATAAAACAATTTATCAGTCAACTTTTGTTATAACAAAACTAAAAGTCTTCCAACATTACCATGTAAACCGAAAATTCGAAACATTTGAAAATAATTTATGTCATTCTGCCCATGTTTTAGACATGAGTCAAACGCTTTTTTGTCAATAAATGTTTAATATTCTGTATAATGTTTCAAAAACTTTGTTTTATATGTTTCAGATAACATAACTATCCAAACATATTGGTAAATGTTTTTGAAATCTGAGATATTGAGACATAAAAGGTAAAAATATTTGACTAATACATCTTCAATGAATTTATTTTCACCATAGTAATTTTACACATTCAAAAATATAATTACTTTATCTAAACTAGTTGTACTAAATTTAAAACCTTACTTTTAAAACAATTTTATACACTTAAATGTATTTAAATCTTATCCTGAGTATAGTTTATGAAACGAAATTAAAAAATAAATTTCAGGTTCATGTATTGACTACTTATAAATATAGATATTTAATATCATTTGAACATTTAGCATTTCGAAAATAGCTTCTAAATGACATTTCAAGTGCGCAACAGAAGCAAATAAAAATAATAACATTGACAATTGGCAAAAGTAATTGATTACACAGCATGCTTGACCAACAATTTCTTCTAAATATCAGAGGTTCAGAAATATAATATTGAAAAGGTCAGTGATAAAATGCCATTTGTAATCACTGGAAATTATCAGTAAACTTTTCTCTCAGTTAAAATTATTAAACATTTTCTTCAAATATAAGTGCAGAATTATATTTAATACAATTTCAAGGAATGTTAAATCTTTGTTAATGACATAAAACAGGAATATTTCTTGAAATTTAAAATTCAGATTTAATGAGTTGTGGATCAAACAAATATAGAGGACTAAGCTTTGTGGATAAACAAGACAGAACGATAAAAAAAATTTTTCTTCTTTTTTTCATATAATCATAATTGTGCTAGCACCATTGTGATATTACTCAATTTAAGGTATTCGAAATTCATATTTTCACAGTATTTTAAATAAAAGAGTTGAAGAATTATTATTTGTATTTTTACTTATTAATTATATTTACATTCCATTTTCTAGTTAAATCTTGTTTGGATATAGGATATAAATATACATAAATATATATACAGAGAGAAAGAGATATTGATAGAGTGAAACATGTTTAACATGAACGGATAGATAGTATTACTAGATGGATATACATTTAAAACTGTAAAAAATACTACGACTCGTTCATTTAATGTAAAATTATTTAAAATAACCGAAGTAGAGATTTTTATTAATAATAAAAAAATTATAATACAAAATAAAATTGACACAAGTTTAGTATTAAATCGTAGCACCTCCTTAGTATAGGCATCTAACAAGCCTAGAATTGACAAATATAGAAACAAGTAACTTTCTAACAATATTAAATTATATACTCTAAAGTAAAAAAAGTATACAAAACTTTAAATATTATTTACATATATTTACATATCTATTTAACTTCCAACAATCCAAAAATCCAGCAGATAAGTAAAAAGGGCCTTTTTTTTTTCATTTAATGCTATTGAATATTTACAATATACTCTGGTGTTAGATCATTTATTTCTCTTTTGGCCCACTTTAATTTAGCTTTTCATTTATTACGTTTCTTTTTCTCTTTTTTTTTTTTTTTTTTTTTTTTTATGGTGACTTTCAATACTTTTTTTTATTATCGTCTGCTATAAATAATATATATACAATACATTCTTTATAACTCGAATATAAAATCTGAAAAGTGCATTGGTAACAGAAAATGATACTATGTAATCCTCTCTGTAATTGATTTACGGTTGTTGGTTGCAATAATGGAATCATTACGGTGCGTAATAAGGCAAGAAGTTTGGAGAAAGTGTTTGAATTATTCTTTATTACTAAGACGAGTTTATATATTTGATGTATTTTTTTTTATCCAAGAACAGTTTTATTTGGATTGTTATATGGATTCTTCTTCATAAAAAATCCTGACCAGTTTTGCGAAAAAAATATATTTTTTTTTATAATAGTAATATTAATATATGTATGTATATATTTTTTTTATTAAGCGCATATTTATTTTAAATAAAATTATATATATATATATATATATAGTATGTTGCATTTAATTTTAAAAATAAAATGTTATTCATAAAGTGCTTAATGAAATTTGTGTTGAAATCACATCGCACATTCAATAAATTATTTAGGTTTGTTTATGTACACAATTCAAATAATATTAGCAAGTATTAGTGTTTGTTTTTCTCTTCATATAAACAACAGCAAAAACAACAATTTTATTATTATTATTATTATTAGCTTTTAAATTATGGATCAATTATGTTTACATTTTTTCATTATCATTAAAAAATAAAAAGATATTTTGTGAGTTAAATCTATGAATCATATAATATTTTTTAATCATTCTGTATTAATACTTTACAGTCCGTTAAGAAACTATAAGACCACTTTAATTTTATAAATTATAAGAAAAATAAAGATTCTTATCATCATTTAAATACATAAAATAACATATTGCTCTATTTTTTTTTATAATTAGTTTGCAATAACTTGGTACAATGCAATAAATGTTTAATTAAAATATATATTAGAAATAAGTGAAAAATAATCTGTTAAGAAAATATAAGACCACTTGTCAAAAAACAAAATTGTATAAAAAATTAATATGATATTGGTCCTCCATTTTTCCCGATAACTTCAAACACTCTGTTTTTCATTGAAGTAACCAGGTGATTAAGTTCAGTTATAGAAATATTGTACCATTCTTTTACAATGGCTACTTCCAGTTCATTGGCAGATGAAAATTGTTTATTATTAGCATAAACTTTGCGAGATAATATACCCCATAGGTTTTCCATGGGGTTCAAGTCTAGACTTCGCCTTGGCCATGGCAAAACATTATTTATTTCTTTTTTAAACCACTCCTGTGTGGATTTAGATGTATGACAAGCAGCATTGTTCTGTTAAAACATCCAGTTAGCCCCACCTAATAAAGATCCAAACGGTATCAAATGATCATATAGCATAGACTGATATTGTGTAGAGTTCATATGACCCGAAATCCGCTGTAAATCACACAACCTCTCATAACTGAAAGCTCCCCAAATCATTACTGATCCTCCACCCATTTGTCGATTGAAGCATCCCTTTTGGTTCCTTCCTCAAGTCGCGCCAATAGTGTTTGTAACCATCGGGACTATCAAGGTTAAATTTCTTTTCATCAGAAATATAATTTCTTTCCACTCATCATTCCATGACATGACATTTTTAGCCCATTTTAATCTTTCTTCTCGATGGCATTTTAATAACTTTGGTTTTTTCTTCAATTTCATAAATTTCGTATTAATATTTAATTTAAGACTCTTCCAGACTGTTACATGTAAAGTTTTCTTGCTGAAATGTTTCGAAATTTCACGAGTTGAAAGACCTTTTTTAGTTGACAGTCGAAGAATTTGTCTATTACCACGTACTGTCAAAATATTTTTTCTACCAGATCGTTTTATTTTGTTTGAATAATCTTTTCTAATTATGGCATTATGAATGGCAGTTTTAGAACAGTTCATTAACCTCGCAATATCTCTTTCAGATTTACCAGAACCTTTATAAAATAAAATTTTTCTCACTTCGCACTCCGATAATTCTTTACCTCGAGGCACCGTCAAATTAATCATCTATAATCCATTTAAAACCTAAGCCTTTGCTTCTTCGGTAATGCTTTTACGAAATACTGACGCATGCGCTTCATATTGAGTTTGAAGTCATGTATAATATGCTAATTTTCTCAGGTGGTCTTATAATTTCTTATCAGTCACTGTCTTTAATTTTTAGAAAAATGAATACGTTTTAATGAAATTTAATTTAATTTTAAAAGTTGAAATTAGTATAGGATGCATTTTCTTATCAATTTTAAATACGCAACTAAAAATTTGCATATTATGCTCTCTTCTTCAGAAATGCACCAATACGCTTGTGGTTTTATAATTTCTTAACGCACTGTATTAAAAGAATGTAATGGATGCGTGAAAATTTTCATTTCACGATTTAACATGCTCCAAAAGGATTGATTATTTTTTAAAAGTGACTGTTTGTCTGTATCCAAAATGTACTGTTCTCTGTACCTTACGAAGAAATGCACAGCATTCAACTAAACTTGGTATGTAGTTGGAACTTGACTTGCATTGATGCTGATTCTATTTGAAAAACAATTATTTAACCGGTGACGATGTAATCAATTTTTAACATAATTTCTTATAGCGCACTATACAGTAAAACTTTGTATAAATTACACGAAGAGAATTATTTTTAACTTTTGAATGTGAAATACAAAAAAGTATAATAATAATAGTCAACAAAGAAGAAAATGCTTTTATATGTAGGGACATCGCCCCCACCTTCCCCGAACCCTTGACGGGACTACACCCAAAGAGAGAAATTCTTCAATATGGATATGTTTTTAAACAACTCGGCATTTCCTTTTAAACGGATAGTTGAAAAATATGTCTGTGATTGTTTGAAACAAAGTTATCTACTTAAATATATATATATATATATATATATATATATATATCTGAAAACTTTTTTTTTTTCAATTGTTGTTTTCAAGACTTTGAAGCCTTGTAAATGACACTTGGCCTTTTAGTGTTCGAGAAGTTCATATTCCTCTGTGATGAGAACTGCCTGCATTAATCAGGTAAAATAATTTTCGTAAATAATACTTTTAATTAATCATATGTACTGACAAGGAAACATTCAAAAGGTGTCGTCTTCAAAAAAAAAAAAATATATATATATATATATATAATTCTACTCTTCCTAAAACATTAGAAAGTGAAAAAAATTATCGGCTGAAATGAATTACAGCGACCACAAAAAAATATCAAAATTAAGCATTTTTGGCGATTTAGCGCTGTTAGGCAATGAGTTCGCTAGCAATGACATTGCCGTGTACAAACAAAACCGTGTTGTGCTTCTCCGCCAAGTACTCAAAATCAATCACCTAACAGTGTTAAATCGCAAAATATGCTTAATTTTGATAATTTTTTGTGTTCTCTGTAATTCATTTCAGTCGATAATTTTTTTCACTTCCTGGTGTTTTTTGAAGAGTAGAATCACATGTACTTTTTTCAATATTTTTCGAAGACGACACCTTCTGAATGTTTCCTTGTGAGTGAATTTATATAGTAACATATAGAAGAAAGTTTTTCTGACGGATTATAACATGGTAGGTAATTTTATTTTATTTTATTTTTTTATCTTGCCAGTTGTAAATTATATTATTTTCTATCTGCTGCTTTCAATAATCTCTCTGTCTTAACTATGCGTTTTTTTTTTAGAACGAACGTGTTGTATTTTTTAATAATTTAGAATTACTGCATTGAATTATGATAAAAATCACTAGCATGGAAAGTAGGTAATAAATATTGATAATGAATAAGGGAAAGTCCACTCTACTATCTGATGTTACAATAATAATAATAATAAACAATACCGAATACAAAAATAGGCTAATTAGCACTTGCCAAAATTTGACAGTTTTTAGATAATTTAGATGTACAATTAAATCCTAACATTGTAAAATGGCTGTGATGAATTGTGTTAACGTAAATTCAAATTTATCTATTAAGAAAAATGTAATATTTAGTTATAGACAAAGTTCTTTTATTTAACACTAGAGTCGTAGCGTCATTTTTTGTAACGTTAGTGGTCGCGTCTCGGTCTATTATCCGCTGGCCGTAGTCTTGGGGGAAAGCCGAAAAAAAGCCAGTAGAGAAAGTGGAGAAAGTGCATCTATTTCACGCGAAGCTTTTCCCTCAGAACACTAACCTGTCTGAAAAACTGGAAGAGGGGAGAAAAATGAACGGACGTTACTGGTCGCGTCGCGGTCAAATAAACCAATTTTAGAAGTAAAATGTTGTTAACTACTCCAAAAATAGTAGAAATGACTTGAAAACATACTATGTTAGAGGACACCCACCCAAAAGGTCGGTTACACAGAGTTTCCCCACTTTATTTTTAACGGGTGATCCGTACGATGAATTAATAAATGATGGGAGGCGAAAAGACCAATACGCGACTACCAACGGGTTAAGATCAAAATTACGTAAATTAATACAATAGCTTCATCACACTTATTTTCCAAAGAATATGTGTTAAGAGTTAAGGCTGTAGAATGTTATATGTGAGAGACCTTTACAAAAAATATCTTGAATTTATCTATAAGTTTAGAAAATGTTCCATATTAATTGATAATTTAACTCAAACTTTTGCTTAAAATACCCATCTGTCTAATTTTTATTTTTCGTTATAATTACTGGCTAAAACATTTCAGAAAAATATTTTTTTAACGCGTCTTTATATTTATTTTTAAATGCAATCAACACACATTCGCATTTGATTATTATTTCAATAACTTTTAAATAAGCCGTAGATTTTTATTCATTTAAAGATATTTTAATATATGGTCTCCTTGTCATAATTAAAAGATACAATTGCGAAAAAGATTAGTGAGAAACATGATGTATACTTTCTAAAAATTTAAATTTTTAGTTTTTATGAAAAAACAAAATTAGTAAAAAAATAATGAAAAATCAATTTTTCATAATATTTTTGGATATAATAATCCTAATGACAATCGAGACGTAGCTATTTTATTTTTAACTTTTGAGCAAATAATTTACTGTTCATACTACGGGGCTAATTTGAATAATATACTTTTACACTTTTCTGGCGGGAGATTTGATAAAACGCTCATAGAAAAATAACATGCATGAAGTGAAGTGAGGACTTTTAAGTTAAAAGAACATGTCAATGTGTCGTATAGCAAATGAAAATTAAAGATCTGAAACTGTTAAGGAATATATGATCAATGGTCGAACTTCTGACTCGCTTGAAAGGGGATCTAGTGTAAAATCAGTGTCCAAAAAGACATATGATCAGTCTTGCTGCTCTGTTAAAATTTCTGCTGGTAAATTGCTCATAATTTAAAAAAAAAAAGTACGTAATTAGCGTTTACCCGTATTTAAAGTAAACATTATGTTAAAATTAATAAAAAAAAATCCCGTAATATTAACTCAAAGATTAGATACAAAAAATTATTAACAATCGTACTGTCCTTATAATTGTGAAAAAGTATAAAACTTGTTTTTTGAACATATTCTCATTTTCTTTAGGTAGAAAAATGAAAAAAAAAAAACTTTATAATTATTTTTGTTTAATGTAACTTGAATATATATATATATATATATATATATATATTAATATATGATTCCATAGTTCGTTTAAAGACTTCTATCCTCATATTTAGAAGAAACAGCGTATTGAGGCTCGACCTTTCCTGGCAGTTTTATAGGGATTTTTTAAGTACTAATCTTAAAAAAAAAAAACAAAAAAAAAAACACTTTTATTTTATTTTAATTTATTTTCAATCTAAAAAAAATTTATACCAAAAACTGCAGCCCAAAATTAGTGTTAATAATGATAATAATAACCTATACTATTAATAATAATAATAAAAAACTGGACCACGAGAACTTTGTATGTATGTATGTATATATATATATGTATGTATGTATATTATGAAGAATATTTCAGGAATTGTACATAAGTAGATATAGCATTACATTTTAGTATTGTAGTATTCTTGTGTGTCGTCGAAAAATCTTGCTTCGTGCAAATGGACTGTAACAGATTTTCTTTTACAGTAAGCTTCGCTTTTTTACTTGATATAAACTATACATACTTTCGTGAGACATTCTTTTATAATTTGAGGCTTTAGTTTCTCCAAGGAGTGTTTTTTTTTATGCCATCACATAAGTTTATCATAAAACTTTCTGATTTTTTTTTTCTTTCTCACGAGGTTTTAAATTTGTGTAGCAATTATACAGTGGCGTATTAATTTTTAACTACTGATAATACATAAAAAAAAAAAAAAAAAAAAAAAAAAAAAAACTAGTGTGAATCCACTTGATTTTCCAAACAATAAAATAATAATTAATAATTGCTTAAATAAATTAAATAAGTAAAGTCATTAAACAGTATTACAGTATTTTTCTTTAAATAGTATGTTATTTAATTTAATGCTATTGCCCTTGAGGTAATTGAATACCATAGGTTATAATTATAAAGAATTTTTCATCGTGTCTTTGTAAAAGCACGTAAGTACTATATTTACAAACATTTATATAATTCGTGCGACGGTGACCTATGACATATATATAAATTTAAAGCTCAATCGAATACTGAATTTAGGCATAATCTAGCTTTAAATATTGCAGTCTACAGACCATAAAGATAAAGAATTTTTTATGTTCTTTACAATAACTATGAATACTATAATTAACAGATATATCTACAGCTTGTGCGACGGTGACCTATAATAAACATACTAACATTCAGCTCATTCGAACAAAGCGTTTAGACGATATTGTGTTCTCTCGCAGACTTATACGCAAGCACACACATAGATACATCATAGTAGAAATAGAAAAAATAAATTCAGGGAACCTTAAAACTGTATAGATACACCAAAGTTGGATTTCTTTTTTTTTTTTTTTTTTTCTTTTTTTTTTTTTTTTTTTTTTTTTTTTTTTGATTACAATTATCTCTTTACATTAGTATGTTCGGAAATTAATAAAGTGATTATGCGTTCACTTACAAATATTCACCCTCCCTGATGCGTAAAGTTTTAATATTCTATGTTATATTCACACCGAAAAGTGCCTAACTCATCATGCTAAGCATTTTCTTTTCTTTTTTCAGATGTTTAAATTATACTTTCTTTCTTTTGTACTGAAGAAAATTTAATATAATATTACTTCAAAAAATGCACCATGCTTAATCAATTTCAATTATCAAAGGTGGACACGTCAAATTTTGATTTCATAATTTTGACTGATCTTTATGTTTTTTGTTGTGCTGAAAACGAAAACGAAGCCAGTTTTTCTCTATCACGTATAGATTTTTGACAATACAGGGTGCCTGCCAATACAATTTCTTCCATTAATCTTCCATCAATATAATTATATAGTAAGTTTTATAGTTTGTTTTTATGATTAATTAATCATAGATGCCTATTGTTGTAATTGTGAAGCACTAGCGCGACTTAAAACCATATCAACCAACCAAGCAACTGATTGTTATGATGGTATATGTAAGAAATCGTGTCTGTATACACCCTGTTTTGACAGAAATTTATACTTGATAGAGAAAAATGGGCTGCATTTTCGGTTTCAGCATATCAAAAAACATAAAGATCAACTGAAATCATCAAATCAAATTTTGTAAACTTCAGTTTTGTAGGCCTGTGTTATTTATGGTGTTTTTATGTGGAACATAATTTAGACTGATATGTCCATTTATTTAAATATTTATGGATTTAATGATGCACTGAATTAAAATAATCTGAGACGTACAGACACGCTGAATGCATTACCCACATTACCCACTACAACGCATACTATGAACGCGTTTGGAGATAATATTGACAGAAAATATAAAATTTACGTAAATAATTACGATCCCTATCAAGTTTTCTGCCATAACTAATTAAAATAAATATCACAAATATATCTAAAATGGAGTTTAAACCCTTACCTTAACTATATTTGTATTCAATAATCATTTGGAATATAACCTGACTGTTTTAATACTGATTTTAGATTTACAGATGAATCATTACGAGAATCCGATTAAGATATATCAATTTCACTATATTAAATATCGAAGTCATCTTCGTTCTTCGAATATATTTTTACTCAGCTCACCGCTACTATAACTTTCTTTTAACAAACAATGAAATCTCATTCACCCTCAATCTTCCTTGGCAACAAGCATTCAAAACGGTAAATAAAAAGACATGCCATCTATTAGTTCTGGAAACGACAATAATAAATTTACTCACAATGCTTCGCCAGGCATGTAGAAAATCTAACCCGAGATAACACGGAATAACAATTTGCACCAAAAATGCCCAACCCGAGTTAACTGGTGATAGTAAGATAGTGGGCTGGTAGCGCATGAAAAATAAATGAATAAAGATCAATAGAGCCGTTTTCCAGATTTCGACTTTTGTTCCACTTTTGGCTTTCCATATATCGAACTCTTTATTATCCAATTTTCACGAAAACCTGGCAAAAGATTCTGTGCACCGCGGTTGTCTTAATTGCAAAGCCAAGTTGTTTTATCTCCTGTTTTGGAGATACGTTATTCAGAAGATTTGACCTTCCACACTCGCATACACAAGCGACAATCAATAGCCTATGCTGTTTTAAACCTTAATTTTCCGATTAAAGGATTTTCTTAGTTCTTTTTTTTTTTTTGTCTGAATATTATCATCACATAAAACAGGGGGGGGGGGAATAGCACTAGTAAATAAATGAAAGTTCTTGAATAACACTCATTAAATTAATAAATTAATTTCTCCAGGCTGGGTAGAAGTGCATTAAGTTAAATATCCAATTACTTTATTTTATTTATAAAAATAAAAGATTAATTAAATTATCCTACGTATTTTTCTGAAAAATTAATTAACATCGAGTGAATTGTTTATTTAAGAAAATAAATAAAACATAGTATTAATTAAGGTTAATCACTTATACTAACTGATAATTCATTTTTAGTAATAAAAAATAAATAAACGAAATAACATAGTTTAATTAGTTACTCGCACCAAAAGATTCGCCAAATCAGCATAAATTATATCAATGTGAAATATTTTTTTTTTTTAACAAATTGTTTATGTACAAAATTTGAAAAAAAAAAAAAAATATTAAAGAATTAGTCATACGAATTTGGGAATTTTAACATTTTTAGCAATGATATACTAAAGAATGAATTCCAGATTATAAAGATATGTTCATAAGGAAAATTCAATTATAATATCTTTTGAATCATGTGCAATATATATATTTTTTTTTAATTTGAATGGAATTTTACTTGCGTTTCTGAATTTTACTTGATTATGTGATAAATTCAACTCATACTTCATGTTTAATGGATTAACTCAATTAACATGATATGCAAATATTTGTGCTACATAATTTGTTTATGTCAATTATACCTATACATAATAAAAAAAGACGTATGTATGCATGTCCATCACTTTGTAGGAAAATGGCTGATCACAGTTACAGAATTTTCGCATGGAGGTTCGTATTGACGATTCCTCGAAGCCCGATGAATCCTAATTTCCGAATTTTTATTAGTTTTTTTTTTTTTTTTTTAATTAATTAAAATGTATAGTTTTCCGAAATGATTAACTCTGGAGATAGAAACGGTCTGGTGATAATCTATCAGAGAAGTGTTAGTCTGAAAAATTGAGTTCTTGAATAATTACAGCGCCCTTTATCGTCCAGTTAGTACCTAAATTGGAATTTCCAGTTAAGCGATAAATGTAAGCAGTGGGGACCCTCAACCGATATAGCGAAAACACTGAAGACACTGAAGAGGGCAGCCGTAACCCTGAGTCATATTTTAAGCGATTCCAAAGGTTTTTTTTATTTATAAAATGGTTTTGAATATGTTGCTTTCAGGTTTTTTGAAACTGCTTTAAAATATAGTGATTAGTGAAACAAGCAGATCCTGCTAGTATATATATATATATATATATATATATAATATCTGCTGAGTTAGTTGAAGTCAAAATTTAAAGTCATCAATAATTTTTTCAATAATGACTAATGTTTGATAGAATGGAGATGAAGGCTGATTTTTACCAACTATGTGAAAAATACCTATGTGAGAATGTGAGCCGAGCTGGTTATCAACCAGGGTAGCTCAGTGGTTAGAGCATCCGCGCGTTAAGCGGAAGGCCCGGGGTTCGATTCCCGGCTCTGGTATTTTTCACATAGTTGGTAAAAATCAGCCTTCATCTCCATTCTATCAAAAATTAATTTCCAGGTTGATGAATTAAATTTCTGTAATGACTAATGTGATATATATCTCTACACTGTGAATGTTGTTGCAATATAATATAGGCTAAATATTTACTTTATGATCACTTCCTTTTACACAATGATTATGAAATAAGGCAATCTTCTCCTTTTTATTATAAGTTAGAGTAAAGCTGCCTGCTTTTAACAAAATTTTACATGTAAACAAGCATGGTAAATCAAGTAAAGGAAGAAGAGGTAAGTATTTAACAACATAAAAAAGTACAAAACTCTTAACAAAATTAAACTCTTAACATTATTAGAAAGCTTAATTCAAGGTTCTTTTCTATTCAAAAAATATGCTGTTAAAAATAAGCACGCAATGTGCATGCTAATCTGTCTGAAAATTCAGAATAAAATACAAATTCTCTTTACTAAGTGCACCACTGTCTCCTGAGAAAAGAGGCGGAATTAACATCAGATATGAAACTGCAGTCATGAATGAATCCTGTTTCAGTAATTATGACACGAACAGTAGTAACCTTGTGTGAATATTGAAAAAAATGTGTTCATTGATTTGTAAATTTTCTTTCAAATTCAGAAATGCGTTTGAAGTTGGAGGTACAATATGTTCCTTTCTATTAAACTTATATTTTTAAAACTCAGATGCCTAAGATATTAAGCTTTTTATGGCAATAAAAGGATTTCTAAATGAACACCAATGTATTAAAACGTAAAATAATTAGTTTCAACATTCTGATGCATATTTTAAACATTTAGTTTTTATATTGGTACATGATTATAGTGTAATAATTAATACTGGAATGCGCTGTTATCATTAGATTATTTGCGTTAGGAAATGTAATTTTCATGGAAAGGGAAAACTACGCTTGACACATCTGAATAAGTCTTAACTGTTTATTTTATCCTATTTTGGATATTAAAGTGAATATCATGCAAATATAAATTTTAACAATGATATCTTATAAAATTTTATAGCGTAAATTATAGCTTTTCGTTTTTCATCAAAAATATTAGTTCGTGGCAAAAGTTCGTGCGGACGCGGATCATTTTATTGTCTCCAAAGACGAGAGCTTCTATCGCCGTGGTATACATTTGTTATCCGAAAAATGGGCAAAGGTTGTAGAAAGTAATGGAGAGTATTTTGATTAAAAATTGTTATTTGATTTGATGCATTTTTATGAAACGAAGCAATAAAAAACCGCACGAACTGTTGCAAAGACCTAATGGCTTATATTTTCGATTTTATTACTTTAAAATTTTTAACGTTCTAAACACAAACTTAAATAAAAGTCAATTAATTTTTCTTTACGTATAAACGAATTAGAAAAGTTCTACGTTTTCCCAACTTCATATATGTTCGGTACATTTTCTGCTGACCTACTGCTCGAAATTGATTTTCTTTCAAATGTCACGAATATTGAGAATTCAGTTACATTTGCTAAATTCCTGTTTAAATCTTTCTTTTTCTTTTTTTTTCCCCATTAAGAGGATTGTCGGATTTTAAACAAAGGTGATTTTCTTAAAGGAAAAAGAAATGTGTTATTCCTTAATCTTAACTGAGACCTATTAATTCTAAATTTTTATTTTTATGAAATTGATTTATCAAACACAAATGAATTGTAATCGTTTATTAATAATATATATATATATATATATATATATATATATATATATATTTATAACAACATCTAATCATTTTAATTGCCTTTAAAAATATTTTTATTCATTGAGTTCTTTAAGGAGCTTATATATTTCTATTCCTTAAAATCTATATCAAATCGAAAGAAAATTTTGAATTTAATTGTTTCAAATATTTATTTATACCTCATTTCTGAATACTTCTTAGCTGTTTATTTTATCATATATATATATTTTTTTTATTAAAGGGAATATCATGCAAATATAAATTTTAACAATGCTATCTTTTAAAACTTTTATAACTTAAATTATAACTTTTCGTTTTTTTATCCAAAATATTTTTATTTTATATTTTTGATTCTACTACTATTTACAAAATTCTTAACGTTCTAAACACAAACAAACTTAATTAAATGTCCATTAATTTATTCTTTACGTACAAAAGAATTAGAAATATTTTACGTTTTCACAACAGCATGTATGTGAGGTACTTTTTCTGGTGACCTACTACTCGAAATTGATTTTCTTTCAAATGTCACGAATATTGAGTTACATTTGCTGAATTCTGAAATCCTGTTTATTTATTTATTTATTTATTATTATTTTTTTTTTTTTTTTTTAAATATGAGAATTGTCGAATTTTAAATAAGAATGATTTTCTTAAAGAGAAAAGAAATATGTTATTCCTTAATCTTTACTGAGACCTATTAATTTAAAATTTTTATTTTTATGAAATTGATTTATCAAACACAAATGACTTATAATTGTTTATTAATAATATAAAACAACGTCTAATTATTTTATTTACCTTTAAAAAAATATTTCAATTCATTGAGTTTTTTAAGGAACTGTATATTTCTATTCCTTAAAATCTATATCAAATTGAAAGAATATATTGAATTTAATTATTTTAATTATTTATTTATACTTGATTTATTTTGACATTATTTGTTCGAAACAATAAATTATCAACTAAGATTTTATATTTCCCTTTGGATGAAGTATCTTACCACATAGAAAATAATCACTGCATGTATTAATCCCCCTCTCCTCCTCCTCAAAAAGAAAAAAAAAAAAAAAATGTTTGCAATAACTGCATATCCAGTAGATCAGTGATAGCCAACCGGTGGTCTGCGAGAAGATTTTGGTGGTCCACAGAAAAATGGGAACATTATTTGGGTTTTTTATTGTTTTATTAGAATCTAGCAGTCACTATTTTTAAATAAATCACAATAATTAATGAATTCTCAAAATTGCATTAATTTTTATCATGTGATTAAAAAAAAAAAAAAAAAAAAAAAAAACATCGGGGAAAAAAAAAAAAAAAAAATCGGGAATTCCTTATATAACCTAAAGCACCTTTTTTCAAAAAAATTCATTTTAACATTTCCATTTGACTAAAATATTTTAAAATTTGCTTATGCCAGAAATACCACATGAAACGATATAACTAACAAACTTTTCTATCAATATTTCAAAAATATTTCAGGCAACTAAAGGGCTTTCCATTAGAGATTATACAATTTAAATGGTTAGAATGGCAACACTGCGTATTATTCTTTGTCATTTCTTGTGTCATTTGTTTTAGTACGCTATGCCATTTAATCATGCAAAGATACACGCTTGAACAACGTTTCGAAATTATTAAATTGTTTTATTAAAATCAGTGTTCATATGTGAATACTGAGAGAAATTTGAGAAGAATTCATGGACGACATTATTCAGTTAATCGACTCGATCGATTGTGATTTTTTTCTTTGGGGTATGTTAAGTCACAGGTTTATGCTGATAATCCATTAACAATTGAGCATTTAAAAACCAACTTTGAACGTGTTATTCGTGAAATAACACCAAATTTATGTGAAAGAGTGATGGAAAATTGGGTTAATAGAATGCGGTATGTAGAGAGAAGTCGTGGTACTCACATGAACGATATTATTTTCATACTTAATGGCATAATGTAATCCTTCAAATAATAATAAGAAAAAAAAAATGTGTCTCCCTGAATATTTTTTTAAAAATTGTATCACTCTTAATGAAAAACCCTTTATTAATTAGAAACTGTATCTTACCATAAAAGTACTTATGTATATATATATATATATATATATATATATGCCTTTTTATATTGATGAGCATAACTATCCTTTATTAAAAATAGAAAATATTTGTCTTTCTAAAAACAGTATTTTTTAACAAATGCATCTCAAATTCAAACAAATGCATCAAAATTAAAACATTTTTACGAACAACGTGTTAAATATTTGAATTTCCTAAATATAGCTATCAACGTAATTAAAATATTAAACTCATAATCAACGGAATATAATTAAGAGAATCAAGAAAAATTACATTGGAAAATAACTTAATGATTTTAAGAGAAGGTTTATTTATTACAATCTTTTAAAATTTGAAAGGATTAATCAGTATTAATGTAATCATAGCATTTTATAAACAAAAGGGAGCCTAAATAGAAATTGTTTATCTTTAATTTTCTGTTACTTGATTACATGCTGAAATGTTCTTAATAATTACTCTCTTTGGAAAACTGTTAATGAATTTTTCTTCTACAATTTATAATTTATTCAGCATTTGAATTGTTTACATTAATTTTATTCCATATTAGAAAATGGATTTATAAACAACAAAATATCTTTTACTCCTAATATTATATACATATATCAATATTCTATTACTGTTAAAAATGTTATATAAAAAATTATTTTTATAGTTTTTTTCATATATAAAAAAAAGATATATGTATATGTATATATATATATATATATATATATTGTCTGAAAGTAAAGTTAATTTAAGTGAATAGAGTGAAACTACTAGTATCGTATGCATATTTAACATTCTTTATACACTATGATAAAGGGATATTTACACGTTTAGATCAATACTACAACACTATTACTGAATAAATAAAATAAAACCTAAATAAAATTAGAACATTACATAAGTAATATAAAAATTATATATATAGTTCATTTATTGGGGGGGGGGGAAATCACATAATCTGAATAGTTTACGTATTTTATTTTTTTAAATCATTCAGAATTCGGCACCCAATATCCTCTAACTTTGATCTATCGGATTATCGGCCACTATTTTCAGTTGTAAACATTATATTGTTGGGCAATGATCTGTTATTTATATGACCATACTCAGTGAAGCCATTGCGATAGAGTATATAGGATATTAGTCAAAGAGTATTAGACTGAAAATATTAGGAGTGCATTAGGCTATTCCAGAAAGAGAACCAGGAATGTGTTTTATCAGAATCATATCACAATATAGAAAGAATCATTTAATTCTCGAAATGTCTTAATCAAAAGATATATCTTTACAAACAGTTATAGATCTTGTAAAACGTTATTGTCAATAAGAAAAAAAATATATATCACTAGTAGTGAGCAGCTAAAACATCTCGCATGTTAATTACGGATTTCATCAATTCTCTAAATGCGGGTTACTGTAGCCTCCAAAAGAGATTCTGGCTAAAATCAGGATATCCCTATCTAGCATAAGCCGGTCTTTCAATTAAATATAATTTATTATGATTGTTTCTTGTTGTCTCTAGATTAGAGTACAGCGAGAATTACTTCGAAATCTTCTCTAGCTAAATAAAATTAGACCCTTATCTATAATAATAAAAGAAAAGGTTTTTCTGTCTGTCTGTCTGTCTGTCTGTTCTTTTATACGTTCAGCCCCTATTGAGCGCAGAAGTACAAAAATTGACATACGGATGCTCAGGAGCCTTCCCGAGGGGCTTCTGAAAACAGAATTTAAAAATTTTAATTAGTTTCGGAGATATTAATTAAAACGTTGACACATGTCGATCGAAAAATGACCAAAGATCCATGGCTTATTACTTAAAAAGCGGCATTCTATCAGCAGACGATTTTAACGGCTGTCTCGAATGGAAACAAAACATGTGGAAGTCATTAATGTCACAGGATCTTGAACTGGGGTTAAAAATTTCAAATTTCAAAATGCTTCAAATTTTCTTTTTCGCACACAACACTTAAAATACAGCCTATGCAGCACAAAACCAACATGCAGTTAAAATTTCATCAATTTGGGTTAATATACAAAGCAGTTATATTTTAATTGCAAATTAAATTTTATTCTAACACGTAATCTTTCTTTCAATAGACGATAGGAGTTTCCATTGCAACGAAATACATTTGAAGGTACTAAAAAAATACTTTTTATTTTTATTTTTACTTCCATTACCCGACAACCGTAGATAATGGAATTAGAGATTTCACGTGATTTACATGTTTTAGAATGTCCTGATTAGGTTTTCTTTTGTATCTCAGCTACTCTACTAATTAAAATAATTTCATAAGTAATACATCATTTGACAGCTTTGTTGATTTGGAATTGAACAGTAGATTACAGATATTTCTACCGCCAGATGGCGCTGTAATATTTTAAAATTGCCATATTTCAAATACTAATTATGATTAAATTATTTTTAATACATCATTCGAAAGATATTTTAAAATACTTTTATATTATCGAAAGTGGGATTCGAGATTACACCTGATTTACACGTTTTGAGGTCTCCTGAATCGGTTATCTTTTGTATCTCAGCTACTAATGAAAATAATTTCATAAGTAATACATCATTTGAAAGCTTTGTTGATTTGGAATCGAACAGTAGATTACAGAAATTTCTACCGCCTGATGGCGCTGTAATATTTTAAAATTGCAATATTTCAAATTCTAATTATGATTAAATTATCTTTAATACATCATTCGAAAGATATTTTAAAGTACTTTTATATTATCGAAAGTGGAATTCGAGATTTCACCCGATTTACACGATTTGAGGTGCCCTAATTAGGTTTTATTTGTATCTCAGCTACTAATTAAAATCCCGACTACCGTGGTATATACAGGTTTTGGAGACCTACAAAATATTTATTTTTCTTTTTACTTCCATTAACCGACAACCGTAGATAATGGAATTAGAGATTTCACATGATTTACATGTTTTAGAATGTCCTGATTAGGTTTTCTTTTGTATCTCAGCTACTAATTAAAATAATTTTATAAGTAATACATCGTTTGAAAGCTTTGTTGATTTCGAGATTTCACCCGATTTACACGTTTTGAGGTCTCCTGAATCGGTTATCATTTGTATCTCAGCTACTAACTAAAATGATTTCATAAGTAATACATCATTTGAAAGCTTTGTTGATTTGGAATTGAACAGTAGATTACAGAAATTTCTACCGCCAGATGGCGCTGTTATATTTTAAAATTGCAATATTTCAAATACTAATTATGATTAAATTATTTTTAATACATCATTCGAAAGATAATTTAAAGTACTTTTATATTATCGAAAGTGGAATTCCAGATTTCACTTGATTTACACGTATTGAGGTTTCCTGATTAAATTTTCTTTTGTATCTCAGCTACTAATTAAAATAATTTCATAAGTAATACATCATTTGAAAGCTTTGTTGATCTCGAATGGAACAATAGATTAGAGAAATTTCTACCGCCAGATAGCGCTGTAATATTTTAAAATTCCAATATTTCAAATTCTAATTATGATTAAATTATCTTTAATACATCATTCGAAAGATATTTTAAAGTACGTTTATATTATCGAGAGTGGAATTCCAGATTTCACTTGATTTACACGTATTGAGGTTTCCTGATTAAATTTTCTTTTGTATCTCAGCTACTAATTAAAATAATTTCATAAGTAATACATCATTTGAAAGCTTTGTTAATCTCGAATGGAACAATAGATTACAGAAATTTCTACCGCCAGATGGCGCTGTAATATTTTTAAATTTCAATATTTCAAATTCTAATTATGATTAAATTATTTCTAATACATCATTCGAAAGATATTTTAAAGTTCTTTTACATTATCGAAAGTGGAATTCGAGATTTCACCTGATTTACAATTTTAAGGTGTCCTGATCAGGTTTTCTTTTGCATCTCAGCTAATTGAGTTAGACCGTTTAAAATTGGTATATGTAAGTTAATTAGGAGGGGGTAGATGGGTGGCGAAGAAATAGACGCGCGCAGCCCGCACGAGACTGCGCTGCCGAAGGCAGTGGGGATCCGGTCCGACATTTTACTTGATGAGAAATGATTTTTTTTAATTTTCTTTTCTTAAGAATAAAAGTTTGATTTCAGAATGAATATGTGCGCGCACCGCACGTACATCTTAACACGTGCGCGCGCAGCGAGCATGGTTTTGGGACCCGGTGCGAGTTTTTACCCGATGATAAAATATTTTTTCTAAATTTTATTTTCTTAATAATAAAAGTTTGATTTGAGAAGGAATATGCGTATACAGCGCACGTATATCCTCACACGTGCGCGCGCAGCGCGCATGGGTCTGCGCTGCCGAAGCAGTGGGGTCCCGGTGTGAGTTTTTACCCGATGCTAAATGATATATTTTTTAATTCCTTTTCTTAAGAATAAAAGTTTATGAGTAATAACATGGAATTTTGAGAAGTCATAAGGATGGTGAAGGAATACGTGCGCGCAGCGCACCGGTCTACGATGCCTAAGGCAGTGGGGACCCGGTGCGACATTTTTCCCGATCAGAATTTTTTTTTTTCTCTTTTTTTATCACATGATAAAAATTAATGCAATTTTGAGAATTCATTAATTATTGTGATTCATTTAAAAATAGTGACCAGCGAAGCGGGCGTAGCCTGCTAGTTTATAATAATCTTAATTTCCTACAAACAATGAATAAATTGTCAAACAATATGTATTCAATTGAAATGAGCGTTACTTTGTTAAAATACCGTTGGTTGACCCAACAGCAAATTTTTTGTTCCTTCGTTAGCCAATTTCTTTTTTTTTTTCTTTTATTTCTTTTCTTTTTCTTCCCTTCATTCATTCTTTTTTTTTTTTTTTTTTTTTTTTTTTGGGGGGGGGGGCGGGGGGTTAACTATAGTTGGTCCACCGTAACAAACAACGTTATGAATTCACCAGTAAATGATGCGTTCAATTTGCATATAATGTTTTTTTTTCATACCTTTGATTAACTTAAAGCAAATATAAAAGTTTATTGCATGCAATAAAATGAAGTTCAGGACGTTATTTGTACACTTACGTAAAATACCATTCCTCAACATTTCCCAAAGTGCCCTGAAATGTGTTTGGGTATAGTTATATTTCGGAATCTGCGTGCAGAATATACTATAAAATGGTTGAATTGAATTACTGTAACACATGATAAAACTAAAACATATCTTCAAAAAACGCTAAATTCTGATTTGATTTAATTCCAAAGTCGTTTAACAAAAATAAAGAAATTATATCACCGAACTCACTCAAAGCATCAAAGCATGATTAACACAATTTTATCGATTCAATGGCCTTCTACTTTAATAAATCTTGTAATTTTTTTGAAGATTCTTTCTTTTTTATTTTATTTTATTTTATTTTATTTTATTTTTTTTTTTAGCTGTGCAATTTGAAATAACACAATTTGCTAGAATAAAAACAGTCTACGCAAGACTACATGAATAAAAACATATAATAATTAACAATAGAAACGGACCAACAACAACAAAAATAAAATAAAATAAAATAAAATGTAAACAAATAATAATCTGTGTCACTCACACGACTTTCTCTTACCCCGAAGTTCAATACTAAAATTACAGGTTAGAAATTAAGAGATAAGATAACGAGTACTGTTATGTAAACCTATGCTAAAACAATTCAAATTAGACTTCGACATAGTTTTATATGATGATTAGTTCTGTGTGAGGGGAGGGGGGCTACCGCCCCCTCAACCTCCCGTTTCATACTCTCCCTACATTTTTATAGAATTTAAATGTGTTATTAAAATTAAAAGTTCACTTAAAATTATTCAGGCATGTTTCAGACAATTTTCACACGCAACATTCATTGAAACTTATCAGTCTTGATTAAACTTTTCCAGCAACAAACTTATATTAATTTGAAAATACAACTTTTGGATCTCCTGAAATTATTCGTTTTTAAGTTACTCTAAAATACACAGACAAAGATCTAACGTTAAAACACTTGACTTCAGTAACCAAGACTCCTCAAAACGTGTAAATCTCTTAAGTTTTCTCTTACCCTGAAATTTAATAGTATAAATACAGGTTGGAATTATGAGGTAACATAACGAGAACTGTTATGTAAACCTATATTAAAATAATTCAAATTAGGCTTCGGAAGACTGTTATATGATAATTAGTTATGTGTGTTACTCCCCATTTCATTACTGCACCTACATTTATATGGAATTTAAATCTGTTATTAAAATTAAAAGTTCACTTAAAATTATTTAGTAAACTTTTATATGCAACATTCCTTCAAACTTAACAGTCTTAATCAAACGTTTGCAGCAACAAACTTATATTTATTTGAAAATACAACTTTTGGATCTCCTGAAATTATTTGATTTTAAGTCACAGAAAATAATCAAACTTTAAAAAACTTGATTTTGTAATCAGGAAACCCCAGAACGTGTAAATACACATAAAACACATAAAACAAACAATGGATATTTAGCTTAAAAACATACATTATTTACCATATGTCTGTAAGGAATTAGTTTCAATTCCTGAACAGCTTTCCTGAACATGGTAAAATATTTTAGCAAAGCACTTCCACTAACAATAAAAAAGAATATTATCGTTTAAATATTTGCTGCCCTGTATATCTTTTGAAGATTATGTACAGACCACAAGGTGCACCTAAATATAATCCTATAGTAGTAGTAAATGGCACAACCTAAAATACAATTCCATCAATTTTCTGCTGTTGTCGCATTATAATCTAGTTATTTTGCGTAGCCCTGTAAATAAACAGTGATTAATTTCACTACCATATTTTACATGAAACATGTTTTTACGTATATAAAAAATATACATTTATTTCATGTAGTTTAGTGCAGCCCATTTATGTTAAACTCTACTTACCTGCAATTTCCCCCATGGACGTAATGTTTTTCAATTCCGTTGGGTGCCCTGTACAGAAACCATTTGCTTCATCTCATCGAAAAGCTTAGTGTAGCATCCCTATATCATACGCGTTTAGAATACCAAGTTTAGACTTTCTGCTACCATTTGTCCTTGAGATATTCTGATAACAGACGGACACAGAGACGGACACACACACAGACAGACACACAGACCAACCGCTAGAAATATGACTTTTGGATTCAGGGAAACTCAAAACATGAAAATACAACAAAAAGTCACTTTCGAAAATTTGACCCTAAAGCAATACTTTCTTTACCTTATGGGTAAAAGTAAGTAAGAAATCTGATGTGTCACACACGACTTTCTCTTACCCCGAAATTTAATACTATAAATACAGGTTGGAGATTAAGAGGTAAGATAACGAGTACTGGTATGTAAACCTATGTTAAACAGATCAAATTAGGCTTCGGAAGAGTTTTATGTGATAATTAGTTCTGTGTGAGTGATCTACCGCCTCCCTGAACCAACCGTTTCATTAATGCCCCTACTATTATATAGAATTTAATTCTGCTATTAGAATTAAAAGTTTACTGAAAATTATACAGAAAATTTTCACACACAACATTCATTGAAACTTTTCTATGTTGATCGAACTTTTTCAGCAACAAACTTATATTAACTTCAAAATACAACATTTGGATATCCTGAAATTATTCGTTTTTAAGTTACTCTAAGAGACACAGACAAAGATCAAACGTTAAAAAAATTGATTTAGGTAATCAGAAAGCCTCAAAACGTATAAATATACAAAACACAAGCGACGAATATTTAGCTTAAAACATACATTATTTACCACATCTCTATGAGGAATTTCTTTCAATTCCCGAACAGCTTTCCAAGAAATGGTAAAATATTATTAGTAAAGCACATCCACTAACAACAAATAACTAGTGGGTTGTGGCCACCACACGACTTTCTTCTATATTTTCCTATAAAAATTCACTCAGTAAAAATAATTTATTAAAAATATTATTTAAAAAAAATTATCTTCCATGATAATGCAGACGCTTTCCATATTAGTAAATTAGTATCATACTAATTACCCAAAAAAGGTTGAATTCATTCTCAATATTACATAAAAAAAAAAAAAAAAAAAAAAAAAAAAAATATATATATATATATATATATATATGCTAAAAATGAAAAATTCGATAACTTTATTTTAGATTATCGCAGATCCATGGTTCAACCATTCCTTTTAAAGATATTAGCGAGCTCTTTTGAAAGGTACCCATCATGAAAATTTACTCACCTCGAGGGGGGACTTCCCCCAAGGGGGGAGGGATGAAGTAAAAAAAAAAAAAAAAATTCCAGTTGACTGTCTCTATTACACAATAATAATTATAAGATAAAAAAAAAATAATTATATTCCATGTTTTTAAATAGCTTAAACTTCTCTTTAAAACGCATTAAAAATCTCTAATAGGCAGGTAATGGATTTGGCGCCAAATTTGACAACTTTTTGCTCTTGGCGACTTTTTTGGCGACTTTTGGCGAGAAAATTCTTATTATCGATATTCCAAAGATGGACGTTCTAATGTGATTGGTTAAAGAGTAACCGGAAATTTGAATTAAAAAAAAAGTTGGTTTTAAAAATAAAATATTAATCCTTTCCGAACAACATATATTTGCATCATGAACTACATTAGCACTTTATAATTGTGTAGAAAATCTTTAAAATGATAACGACGTCAATTTTTGCCAAATGCATAATTTAACTTTTAACAATTTTTTAACGCTCACGTTTAATTAAAAGTATTTATTTTTAGGTCGAAAGAAAATGAACTCGTAATTTTTTTTTGGCAACAATTAAATTATAGTTAATATTTTAATGGCTATTTTTATTGCTATTAGGAGCTTATCATTTTCACATTTTAATTAATTAAAAGAAAACTATTCGAAAATTCGAAAATCTGACATCGAAGTATTGTGTTGTCACCGGGTTCTGAGCTACTGTGAAAGTTTCAAATGTCTAGCTAGTCGGGAAATTAGTTAAAAATCGGTGGCAAGATTTATCCCTGAGAAACACACAAGAATCGAAGTTAATAAAAACATGGTAAAATATATATTCGTTTCATTTGGTTTAGTGCAGTCTATAGATGTTAAACTCTACTTACCTGCAATTTTCCCCGTAGACGTAACATATATGAATACTTTTGAGTGTCCATGTACGCGAACCACGAACCACTTGGTTCATCTCAATGAAAAGCTTAGTGTAGCATCCCTATATGATACACATTAAGTATACCAAGTTTTTACACACACACAGATCATCGCTAAAAACGTGATTTTCGTATTCAGGGGACCTCAGAACATGTAAATATAACAAAAACTCACTTTCGAAAATTTGATCCTAAAACAGTACTTTCTCTACCACGTAGATGGGCAAGAGAAAGTAAAAATAAAAATTTAATATTAGTCAGGTAATAGGGCTTGTAGATGTTCTCAAACCTTTCAGTATCTTTCTTAAAGAATTTACTTGACATATTACTGAAGATATTATAAAACATTACTGAACATATATCAAAATATTTAACATTCATTACTTGATTACTTTTCCAAATAAAACACTTTCGAGAACACAGCATTCAAAATCTTTTCAAATATCATTCAAGACAGTCATGACTATTTTCAATCAAGTCAAATAAGTCAAGACACTCATGACTAGTTTCAATCCTAAACGCAGTGACAGCGTGTCATCTTCGAAACTAAAATATAAGTTTTAAAAGTCTGCTTACATATGAAATGGAAGCTTCAACACACCCAGTATACATTCGTGGTTACAATTATACTTTATAATTGATTGAAAGTATTTAGTCATTGAAAATATTCATTCAGGTACGCTGTCAAAGGTATTTCTTCAGCATTATTTGATGTTTGACGTACCACTTTATTCTTTTCTCTATTAAAAACATACTTTTGACTGAAAGTGAATACAAGCGGAAAATTTTAATTAAATAAATGATTGAATAAGTATCAGATATTACAAAAATTCTCAAATTACTAATAAAGGGTTTTGCATTTAAATAATTTTCAAGTTTAAATTAAAATTTAATTGGAATTTTTTTCTCTTTAACAAAATATGTAATAATTAAAAAAGCTTGTTTTATTTTTTTTATCATTCATAATAATTATTAAAATTCTGTTTACATTATTTATTAAATACTAGTTACATTTTTACAGCTTTTTATATTTGTATAAGGCCTTTTTTACAAGAGAGCCGCGGTTATCCGAGCTCCGGGTTAACCGAGGTTAGACCACGCCCCGAAGGAGGCGTAGCTTTTAACAAATAATATAGATAACTTTGAAAATTTTACTATACATCATTGTATTTTATAATTTATATATAAAGGGGAAGGTAGTCTAAAATCATCCTAGCTTACAAAACGATAAACGTATGTTTTCTTCGAAACAGGTAGCGCTATATACCGGGTAATACATAAACTATTTATTCCAAGTAAAGAAGAAGCAATGGCGGTATTCAAGCGATTGCTGCGTTACGCGTTTGAATAAAAGTCTTTGAAAAAGTAGGTTTTATAAAATCTGACGTAATTTAAGTACTAATTTTCCTATTTATTTAGATATACAATCTTTCATATACAGAAATACGACTTGGTTTACTTAAATATTTTTTTAGGTGCATATTACACTCGCTAATTTTGTTATGTTTCTCGGCATCATCCAGTAATATGACCTAAAATGGATGGTCATGTTGTCGGGTAAAATGATCCATTGTGTGAATAGTTTTGGATCAATTATGTGTATTGTTATCAATCCATTATTTAGATCGAATGTGACAAAAATAATCATTATTTAATTTATTACTGACTTTATTGGAGATCAAATATTATATATATTATTTTTGAATCCTAATTTTCAAATACTTCATTTTTTTTTTTTTTTTTTTTTTTTTTTTTTTTTTAAATTACTTGAGAAAATTTTTTTTCTCATTTATTTATTTATTTATTTATGTCATAAAACAAGTTTTATATGCTATTTGAATGTAAAACTTATTTTATTTCATTATGTATTGTCGTTATTATCTTTATATCCTATATTGTGCAGATAAAAAACAATTTACATATATTTTTAAATGAAGGATCATTTTATCCTTTAGTGAGGGTAAAATGATAATTTGGAACCTTTTTGAAAAAAATATTTTCTTCATTACCCCGTTTAATTTTAAAATATTTCTAAGGTACGCTTATAATGCAAAATATAGTATAAAACGCCCTAGCAAAGGGCCAAAGTTTTATTTAAATATTTATGTTGCTTTATACAAGTTTTCCCCCTAAGGGGTAGGCCCACCAGCGGCCGAGCGGTTCTGCGCTCAAAGCTGGTAGATGGGAGGTGCCGGGTTCGATCCCAGGTCGCGTTCATCGACCTAGCCGTTCGGAGTTTTCCGTGGTTTCCTCCGAAACTCGCGTAAATACGGGCTAGGACCCCTTAGAAAGACCCCCACGGAGGGCATTCCCCCCCTAGGCCTAGGACACATCAGGAGTCAATCGGCCTTAAATCCTACAACCAACCAACCAATCCCCCTAAGGGGATCACTTTAGGTCACCTTCCCCTATGATTTGTATTGCATTTTTAATTGACTACATTTTAAATATGTAATATATATATATATATATATATATATATTATTTTACATCTTTGACTACATACTCATCTATTTTAAACTTTTCCGTATATTTCCCCTCGGATTTGTAATAGAATCCGTGTTATATCAGTTTTCGACTATCCGAGGTACACAATCGGTCCACATTTCCTCTGATAAACGAAGCTCTACTCTATTTACAAAAGAGCTTTATATAATTACGTTCAGTGATACATTCTTGGACCAGAAAAATTTGACCTCAACAATATAAAATAAAAACATATTTTGTATAAAAACATTTTAAATGTACGTCTAATATTTAAAAGCATTTTAATGCTTAATTTATATATATATATATATATATATATATATATATATATATATATATATATTTTCTACATATAATAAAAAATAAAATAAAAAAATAAAATAAAAATAAAATAAATACATTGAAAAGTACTAAATTTTATTAGATCAATTGCAATGCCTTTTCGGAAAATAACTTGAAAGCTGGTTCAAGGAAATAGCACGGAAATGAGAGCTGAATGAATTGCTCCGAATATCGCCCACCAGCGGCCGAGCGGTTCTGCGCTCAAAGCTGGTAGATGGGAGGTGCCGGGTTCGATCCCAGGTCGCGCTCATCGACCTAGCCGTTCGGAGTTTTCCGTGGTTTCCTCCGAAACTCGCGTAAATACGGGCTAGGACCCCTTAGAAAGACCCCCACGGAGGGCATTCCCCCTATAGGCCTAGGACACATAAGGAGTCAATCGGCCTTAATCCTCCAACCAACCAACCAACCTGCTCCGAATATCTGATAAACGATACTCATGCTTTCATTTTATATCAAAGGCAATTTAAATGTTACAGTCAACATTTACATAATAAAGAAGTGAATTTGAAAGACAATTTCTTTTAATTTCTTTTAAATTTATATCTATGGTACATAATTTTGCCATTTGCTTTTATAAATATAAATATATATATATACTAGCTGACCCGACAAACGTTGTTTTGTCATATAAATTATTTCTAGAGAATATTTTGCTAGAAAAAAATAACTAACTTATTGTAAGTGTGTAAGGATGTGGTATATAAGTGGAAGATGTATGGAGCGCTGTGAACGGTGAAAGAATATAAAAATAACAAAACACCAATCATTTAATTTTTTAATTTATTAAAATTGATTCTTTAAAATTATATACATATCGCTACTTATAACAATATTACTAAAAAACAATATCAATCCCTTAATGCAACAGAGTGTACAATATTTTTGTTATCCCATCTTTCGCCAATACAAACAAACTGGATGGTTTGCCCACTCGCGAGCCACGTATAATTGTCCGTGTGAAAAACATGATGTGCTCAAATCTAGGCCACAGACAGACATCGTTTGGCCCTAAGACTTAGTGATAGTCATTGCCAATGCCAATCTAATTGGAAATTGAGGGCGTTTAAATTGAATTGGCACATCTGTGGGTATAATAGGGATTCGCAGTAGTAATATAATTTCACCTCCGAATTTGTCATTTAAAATGATGGCTTCGATAACATTTTTCATTAATTTTTTTTATGACTAATCGCGTGCCGTTGCACAACCGTGGTGGGTTCAAATTACGAAGCAAAATAACCGGAGATCCAACCTTCAGTTGTAGAATCTGCGGTGGCCTGCCTGGTAAATCCAATGTGTTTAAAAACTTTGTTGGATAATTTACAGCTTCGGTGGCATCGTAAACTGTATCATTAGATTTGTATGACACCAAGTCTCCTGGTAACAAATGTTGTATCTTGAGATTCAATTCGTTGACGTCCACATTTTTTGCTGCTAAAATTGCTCTTTCTGCCAGCCACTCATGATTTGTGTATCGTCTGTGTACATCGGGAAATATCTGGTCAATAAGAGCATCTTGAGAATCAATGATTGAGCAGAAATCGGTCGGTAATTTTATGCATCCAGTTTCATCTGTAGTAACTTTTCCATCGCCGATATCTAACAATTGTTTTGAGAATGTTTCAGCGGATGGATCTTGAAGCTTTTGAACGCACAAATTTACTTTCAGTTGTACTTTTTCAACATTAAGCCACAATGACGATGATTTTAAGCACACGTTGATCTCATCAGCGTATGTTGAACGCGGAATAACGGGAAGTGCTTGTCTGAAATCACCTGAAAAGAGTAACAGAGTGCCGCCAAATAGTTTGTCGTTGTTTTTTATATCTTTCAATGTCCTGTTCGACGCCTCAATCGAATGTTTGTGTGCCATAGTGCATTCATCCCAGATAAGAATTTTACACTATTTCAGCACTGTGCCCATGGCCGATTGTTTTTTTTATGTTGCACACTGCGTCTGGGTTATTTTGTATATTTAGTGGCAGTTTAAATAATGAATGAGCTGTTCTGCCTCCATCCAGTAAAGTTGCCGCAATGCCAGATAATGCAACAGCCAATGCGATGCCATTATTTGATCGTATTTCGGCGAGAATTAGCGAAATAAGGAATGTTTTGCCAGTTCCACCTGGTGCACCCCCCCAAAAAAAAGAATCCACCTTGCCCTGCCAAAACTGCGAGCATGATGCGGTCGTAAATGGTTCTTTGTTCTTCATTCATTAGTGTGACATTGCGAGCAACAATCGCTGCCATTTCTACAGTATTGTATTGTAGTTCACGATTCAATTCAGTGCTTATTAAATCAGATGCATTTCGATTTGTTGAATGCATACCGAAATGACTGAGTGGTAAGTTGGCAATGATAATGCATAGATCTTCAATAGCAATCAATGCTTCATTATACATAGCGTCACTGAATACTATCGTTAGATCGTTGCACCGTGAACGATGTTGATGCAATATATCATCTGTCATTGAATCTTTCTGGTTATCCCATAATGTCTCTGCTCGGGGAGGGAAACATGTAGTCAACACTATAGCGAATAGTAAACGAATTTGTTTTGCTGTACAGTTCAGTCCTACTTCAGCAAGCATACACTCCCACTGGTTGTCGTCTTCCAGCAAGCCGAGTGCAAGGCATGCATCTTTATACGTTGGATACTGTTGTCCATTCACTTTACGTAAATCTTGAAATGACAAAGGGCCGATGACATTAACCAATAGCAGTCGAAGATAAAAGCACTCAGTCTGCCTTGGATTGACTGTAAATACTCGTCCCAAGGTGTTTGATTTGAATAAACCGGGACATGCATCAATCGGCGTGCCTTGCTTGCGGGGCATCCATTTTTTTGTTGGAGCCCATGTGAAATAGCGTGGTACTTCTGAATAGAGTAATGTCCGTGCAAAAGCACCAAAAGCATCCGCACGATTACACAATTAAAAAAATTCGGTGAGTGTAGTTTTTGGTGGATTTATAGCACGATAAATCGCTGTCTCGCTCGTGAAATATACGCGCTGGCCATTTTCAAGATGGACGGCTAAATGAAGAACTGCTGGATCCCGTTCATGAATTGGGAAACCAAAGATACGCCAAACAGCTTCATTGGAGCTGACGTACCGGCCAATTTGGTAAAGTGTTATTTCATCGTTGTTATTCACCGGAGGAGCATTCACATTGGTATTTTCAACTCGAAATACAGCCATATCACTGCCTTTATTCACATACTTGCAAATGTATTTGATGCTCTTCACTGAACTGCATTAATATGAGCATTGAATGTTTTGCTCAGCAGAGGCGAATATGGGACCACCCAACAGTTATCAATGTCAATATCTATGTTGTTGACATAGATGACCGTCATAGATGATAAAATTATCCGCCATTATCGGGATTTCTTCGACGATATATTGGATATCCGTGAACATTTGTGATCGTGAAATTTTTCGGAAACCTTTTAGTACATTTTCCTTCTGCACAAATAAAAATGGCCTAAAAATTCATTTTTCATTTTAACATAAAATAACTCCGTCGGATATTGACGAATTTTTTAAAAGAATATACCATTTTAACTAATTTTAACATTTTAACAATATTAACGTTGAAAAAATATTTTAAACACTTACGGTTAAAAATTCATTTTTCATTTCAACATTAAATAAATTCTGACATTGTGTTTACGATTCTAAAATATTAACTTTGAAAAAATATTTTAAACACTTCGTAAGATACGGTTACGATTCTAAAAATATTAATTTTGAAAAAATATTTAAAACACTTCGTAAGATACGGTTAAAAATTCATTTTTCATTTCAACATTAAATAAATTCTGACATCGTGTTTACGACAACTTACGCCATCTAGGTGGAAAAGTTGTTGAAAGAGTTGGTTAAAAATTAATTAAGAAAGAACTAATTAAGTTAGAACTTTCATTTGTAAATCTAAACCATTCTCGAATCCACCTGAAGACACACAAAAAATTTCATTAAACTCAGTCCAGCCGTTTAGGAGGAGTTCAGTGACATACACACGCACAAAAGAAATATATATATAAAGACTAGCTGACCCGACAAACGTTGTTTTGTCATATAAATTATTTCTAGAGAATATTTTGCTAGAAAAAAATAACTAACTTATTGTAAGTGTGTTAGGATGTGGTATATAAGTGGAAGATGTATGGAGCGCTGTGAACGGTGAAAGAATATAAAAATAACAAAACGCCAATCATTTATTTTTTTAATTTAGTAAACTTGATTCTTTAAAATTATATACATATCGCTACTTATAACAATATTACTAAAAAACAATATCATTCCCTTAATGCAACAGAGTGTACAATATTTTTTGTTACCCCATCTTTCGCCAACACAAACAAACTGGATGGTTTGTCCACTCGAGAGCCACGTATAATTGTCCGTGTGAAAAACATGATGTGCTGAAATCTAAGCCACAGACAGACATCGTTTGGCCCTGAGACTTATTGATAGTCATTGCAAATGCCAATCTAATTGGAAATTGAAGGCGTTTAAATTGAATTGGCACATCTGTGGGTATAATAAGAATTCGCAGTAGTAGTATATTTTCACCTCGGAATTTGTCATTTAAAATGATGGCTTCGATAACATTTTTCATTAATTTTTTTATGACTAATCGCGTGCCGTTGCACAACCGTGGTGGGTTCAAATTACGAAGCAAAATAACCGGAGATCCAACCTTCAGTTGTAAAATATGCGGTGTCATGCCTGGTAAATCCAATGAGTTTAAAAACGTTGTTGGATAATTTACAGCTTCGGTGGCATCGCAAACTGTATCATTAGATTTGTATGACACCAAGTCTCCTGGTAACAAATGTTGTATCTTGAGATTCAATTCGTTGACGTCCACATTTTTTGCTGCTAAAATTGCTCTTTCTGCCAGCCACTCATGATTTGTGTATCGTCTGTGTACATCGGGAAATATCTGGTCAATAAGAGCATCTTGAGAATCAATGATTGTGCAGAAATCGGTCGGTAATTTTATGCATCCAGTTTCATCTGTAGTAACTTTTCCATCGCCGATATCTAACAATTGTTTTGAGAATGTTTCAGCGGATGGATCTTGAAGCTTTTGAACGCACAAATTTACTTTCAGTTGTACTTTTTCAACATTAAGCCACAATGACGATGATTTTAAGCAAGCGTTGATCTCATCAGCGTATGTTGAACACGGAATAATGGGAAATTCTTGTCTGAAATCACCTGAAAAGAGTAACAGAGTGCCGCCAAATAGTTTGTCGTTGTTTTTTATATTTTTCAATGTCCTGTTCGACGCCTCAATCTAATATTTGTGTTCCATAGTGCATTCATCCCAGATAAGAATTTTACACTATTTCAGCACTGTGGCCATGGACGATTGTTTTTTTATGTTGCACACTGCGTCTGGGTTATTTTGAATATTTAGTGGCAGTTTAAATAATGAATGAGCTGTTCTGCATCCATCCAATAAAGTTGCCGCAATGCCAGATGATGCAACAGCCAATGCGATGCCATTATTTGATCGTATTTCGGCGAGAATTAGCGAAAAAAGGAATGTTTTGCCAGTTCCACCTGGTGCACCCCCCCCCAAAAAAAAAAGAATCCACCTTGTCCTGCCAAAACTGCGAGCATGATGCGGTCGTAAATGGTTCTTTGTTCTTCATTCATTAGTGGGACATTGCGAGCAACAATCGCTGCCATTTCTACAGTATTGTATTGTAGTTCACGATTCAATTCAGTGCTTACTAAATCAGATGCATTTCGATTTGTTGAATGCATACCGAAATGACTGAGTGGTAAGTTGGCAATGATAATGCAAAGATCTTCAATAGCAATCAATGCTTCATTGTACATAGCGTCACTGAATACTATCGTTAGATCGTTGCACCGTGAACGATGTTAATGCAATATATCATTAGTCATTGAATCTTTGTGATTATCCCATAATGTCTCTGCTCGGGCAGAGAAACATGTAGTCAACACTATAGCGAATAGTAGACGAATTTGTTTTGCTTCACAGTTCAGTCCTACTTCAGCAAGCATACACTCCCACTGGTTGTCGTCTTCCAGCAAGCCGAGTGCAAGGCATGCATCTTTATACGTTGGATAATGTTGTCCATTCACTTTACGTAAATCTTGAAATGACAAAGGGCCGATGACATTAATCAATAACAGTCGAAGATAAAATCACTCAGTCTGCCTTGGATTGACCGTAAATACTCGTTCCAAGGTGTTTGATTTGAATAAACCGGGACATGCATCAATCGGCGTGCCTTGCTTGCGGGACATCCATTTTTTTGTTGGAGCCCATGTGAAATAGCGTGGTACTTCTGAATAGAGTAATGTCCGTGCAAAAGCACCAAAAGCATCCGCACGATTACACAATTCAAAAAATTCGGTGAGTGTAGTTTTTGGTGGATTTATAGCACGATCAATCGCTGTCTCGCTCGTGAAATATACGCGCTGGCCATTTTCAAGATGGACGGCTAAATGAAGAACTGCTGGATCCCGTTCATGAATTGGGAAACCAAAGATACGCCAAACAGCTTCATTGGAGCTCACGTACCGGCCAGTTTGGTAAAGTGTTATTTCATCGTTGTTATTCACCAGAGGAGAATTCACATTGGTATTTTCAACTCGAAATACAGCCATATCACTGCCTTTATTCACATACTTGCAAATGTATTTGATGCTCTTCACTAAACTGCAGAACTGAACATTAATATGAGCATTGAATGTTTTGCTCAGCAGAGGCGAACATGGGACTACCCATCGGTTATCAATGTCAATATCTATGTTGTTGACATAGATGACCACCATAGATGATAAGATTGTCCGCCATTATCGGGAATTCTTCGACGATAAATTGGATATCCGTGAACATTTGTGATCGTGAAATTTTTCGGAAAACTTTTAGTACATTTTCACATCTGCACAAATAATAATGGCCTAAAAGTTCATTTTTCATTTTAACATAAAATAACTCCGTCGGATATTGACGAATTTTTTAAAAGAATATACCATTTTAACTAATTTTAACATTTTAACAATATTAACGTTGACAAATATTTTAAACACTTACGGTTAAAAATTCATTTTTCATTTCAACATTAAATAAATTCTGACGTCGTGTTTACGATTCTAAAATATTAACTTTGAAAAAATATTTTAAACACTTCGTAAGATACGGTTACGATTCTAAAAATATTAATTTTGAAAAAATATTTTAAACACTTCGTAAGATACGGTTAAAATTCATTTTTAACACGCTTTTATTAACTTCACCTGTATGTATGTATGTATGTATGTATGTTTGTTTGCAACTTCTCTGGGAGCAAACAAAAATTTTATATTGTAAAAAAAATACTTACCCTACCTGAACGATGCGGCGTCGCGCTACGAATCTAAAGGTCCAGCGTTCGATCCCCGTTAGGGGAGATTTTTTTAAAATGGTTTTTGTTAATTCTAAGTTATTTTAATTAAAGATTAAATGTATGTAAACATTACGGTGTGTCACTCACGCCATCTAGGTGGAAAAAGTTGTTGAAAGAGTTGGTTAAAAATTAATTACGAAAGAACTAATTAAGTTACAACTTTCATTTGTAAATCTAAACCATTCTCGAATCCACCTGAAGACACACAAAAAATTTCATTAAACTCAGTCCAGCCGTTTAGGAAGAGTTCAGTGACATACACACGCACAAAAGAAATATATATATAAAGATATATACAAAATTAATATCATCAGTTAAGAATCTATAAGATATTTTTTTTTAATATTTTAAGCATAATTGTGTTTTTAATCAATGTATCGAATGAAATTTTTTATGATGCAACATAATATATATTTATTTTATCTAAACTACCTATCTAGTTATCAGACACCTTCCCCTCTTCTGTGTTTTTGTATCCATCGTCTCTTCGTCGACAGCAGGAGAAAAATTACACAATTACACTCATTCACATACACACTCCCTAACTTATCAACACAAAGTATACGAAAACACAAAACACACGAACTCAAAAATTGGCGTTCAGAGACACGAATGGGCGTGTAAGCAAAACTTTCTGGTGTCAGGGTATACCAGTTATGGTGTTTGACGTAATATAATTTTAATGTACACAATTTAAAATGTATTTGAACGCTTAATTCGGTGTCAGCACGAAATTCAGTGTTTGTTTACCCAATTTTAGGGTAGTGGAGCACTAATTTTGGCGCTACATTACTCCACGTTTTTTACAGTGTATTTATGTATGTGGGGAATCTTCTGGCTATTGTATCTCCTAAACTAACACAGATAGTACTACGAACTTCCGAATTGAGACAGGTCTGACGTATAGATGGATTTTCCAAATGTTGGTGAAAATCGAAAAGACGGAAGTGGGACCGGAAGTCCGTATCTCAGAAACAGTTCTAACAATTTCCTTCAAAATTGCTATATAAACACTCTATTAGATGTCCTTTTGAATGATGTAGTTGGTTAGTTCAGGAATATTGATAGGCACCCTGTATAAATAGCTCAATTTCAAGTATCTCGAGCGCGTTTCTTTAAAAATGGCTGTACGGATTTTTTTTTTTCAAACTCGCCATATTAACTCCCTTTTAAATATCCTTTTGTATGTAATTATTGTTTTCCGGTTAATATTTGAGTATTCCAAGTTTTGGTAAAAGGTGGTATCTAAAAAACGGCTCTAACGATTTTCTTGTAAATTGTTACAGTCGGCTGCAAAATTATTCGAGAACTAGCAATAATCCTTGCCAAAAAAAAAGTACACTTAATACAGCTTTGTTAAATAAATCCTTGTCGAGTCATGTTCTTAATCAGTCTAAGAACATGATTCGACAAGGATTTACTTAGCAAAACAGTCTTAAGTGTACTTTTTAAATATAGGAATTATTGGCTAGTGCTCGAATAATTTTGCAGCCGACTGTACATAAATCCATTTTAGATATCCTTTCTCATGTATTGCGTGGTTATTAGTGGAAAATTAACAGCCATCCTGCGTAGGTAGGTCACTTTTAGATCTCGGAAATTGGTGTTTCAAAAATTAACTATACCATTTTTTCCCCTTATGTTTTAACTCGCTATATAATCTTTGTTTTATATGTCTTTGGGTATCAAGTTTCTCTTACCGGAAAAATTTTAGATTTCTACTTCGCTAGGTCAATTTTATGTCTTCTGATCACATTATCTCCAAAAATTCATATAATACGTGTAATAGTGGATAATGGAAGTCGTGTGATTGTTTCACATTAGGTTGTATATATATATATATATATATATAAATATTACCATATTTTTAAAATATTTCTTCTCTGCATTTTTTATAAATATTTTCTTTATATTAAACTAGAAATATATGCATACATAAGTTATGTATGTGTATACGTGTGACGTCAAATTACAAAACCGGCCAACTCCTAAAAATCGATTTTTATTTTCTTTTTCCTTTTTTCCTTTTATACTTTCTTTTTAATGTTCTGTAAGTTAATGCTTCCACTATCTGGAAACTAGAAATTGTGTAAATGCGGGTCAAATTCCTATGTACTATAATTTATTAGGATATACTTCTTCTAGCGAATATAAAGATGACCGCTATTAACCCGTGAATGCCTGGCATCTCTTTGTTAGGACGGTTCGAAAAGTGCACCTAACTTTCACATAAATAAGCATTTCGACTTCAAATTGCACACATCTATTCTTATTCTTATGAAAACCATAAGAATATATTAGTACAATTTTACTAATTATATCAATTCAATTTTACCAATTTAATTAGTGCAAATTCGCCACCCCCCCCCCCCCCCAAAAAAAAAAAAAAAAAAAAAAAAAAAAAAAAAACGCTAGGCATATATGGGTAAATTAATTACCAGTCTTAAAATTTGATCAAGCGTGTGTAACGCAGGGATTTGAAAACGCTTTGGCGTGGTTTCTTGTTTACAAATGGTGGGGAAATTTACTTAAAACTTAAAAACTGAAAAAAATAAAAATAAAAAACATATTTTCTGATTTTAAGGAATTTGGCATTATTGGAATTTTTGCAACTAGACGGCATATAAGTTATATAAATCTTTATATAAATACCCAGCTCTTAATTGGAAGATTGCAGTTTCGATACTCGAGCCAGCTAAAGTGCTTTACGTGCTTGGTGCACGTAAAATACGTCGTGGCTGCAATGTCGTCCATGTTTCCATCCAAATTATTCCTCTAGATGTCACCGAAGAGCGGGAGCCATCACCTCCATGTAAGATCAAAATTGCTATGGCATGTCTCCGGACCATCCTAAGGGGGTAAGTACCAGAGTTTCTCCAGTTAGCCACTAGTCAAACGTTAAACACATCCAACTAACCAAACGACCAAAAAATTCTATATAAGATTCATAAGAAATCTTTTCTAAAACGATAATTTTAATTGTTTAAACATACGCAAATGACATTAATTTTTCTTCCATATAATATTAAAAAATATATATGATAAAAAGAAAAAAGGAAGCAGAATTTGATCTGAAACAATGCGTGTTTAATTCGATTCCCTTTAGACCAATAATTGAAGACAGTTAAATTAATTGGTATTAGTATCTAATTAGTTCGTTCCACTCACAAAAAAAATCCCCTTTGTCTTAATGAAGCATTTTCCAGGAACAAAAAATAGAGTGACAAGCGTTTTACTGTAATTACTTAAAAAGAAAAAAAAAACTGAAATTCATTTTTTTTTCTTTAAGTTTTTATTTTCATTTGATTTGCTTAGAAATTTTTATAAACTGCTGTTTAATGAGAATTTTTTTTCTTTCAATTTATTAAGTGTATAATGATTTACATAAGTTTAATAACGTATTATATTAAAATTAAAATTTTCAAGGGACTTAAAAATTTAAAAATATTTGTTATGCCTCTCATTTTATTGCTTTCAAATAAAACTTACATAAGCATTATTATTTATTTTATGCTTTTAAAATCTTCTTCTTTATAATGTTTGAAGAATGTGCTTTTATTAAATTTGAGATGTTTAAATTAAAATTAATTAATTTTATTTTCTGAGGCTATAATATTTTTCAGTGTGCATATCTGACATTCGTGTTTTATACTAATAACGCATTTTTGCTCATAGCATAATAAACATATGTGACTAATTGGCATATTTTAAGAACATAAGCAAAAATTAAATCAGCGGTTCTGCTTAGGTCTATTTGTCGAAAAATAATGTTTTCGTTTATATATATGTATATATATATATATAGCACGGAGATATTTTCATCAAACACTGAAACAAACAAAAAAAATATATATATATATATATATATATATATATATATATATATATATATATATATATATATATATATATATAATTTATAAATTGATATATTATTTTTCTTGAATTTTATATTTGATGTATTATATTTTGTGCTTTAATTCTGAACTTAATTTCTTTTTATACTATGTATTAATTGAAATTTGTTTACTGTATGGTCGTGCTTCCATCTGTGAGAAGTTGGGGGCTAGAAACATTTTTTTTTTTTTTTTGTTAAATTACCAGCGTTTCGTCAGAAACTTCTCATATCCCTTTCCCTACATGGGGGAGCTCCCCTGATGAAGGCCCTCATGTGTTTTGGGATTAAATTTTCATCTGGTTTTGATTATTTTGTTTATATATATATATATATATATATACATATATATACCATCTCCATCTAGAACGAAGAAGTAATCCTTTTCTAAAACCCAAAAGTAGAAATATAGATTTACGAGCTATGTATATGATAAAAACAAATAATCTGGATAGACGAAATGATCGAGAGTTTTTAGTGTACACTTGCCTTGATGACGAAACAATATTATGAAAGATATGGACATTACGAATCCTTTGTATTCTGGGAAATTCTCTCTTAGTTTCCTAGAATTGAATCATAAACCAAGATTACAGTTATTAAAACTTGTCTCTTCAGTTCTCATTTATGTGCAGAAATTTCTAAGTAAGTTTGAAAACGATCATATTGGAAAATGATCTAGAATTCTAGTAGGGGATTTTAGAACTTGCTATCAAAGGGAACTAGAATTTATAAGGATTGCATGGAACTACATTTACTAGAAACACAATTTAGTTTCTAGATGTCTGTTACAGAATTTTTTTCTCGGTGAAGCTCATGATTTTGTTGGTGAATAATGTAAATATTTATCCCTAGTTGGCTTTACATTTATTTTAAGAAGTATTTTTCAATTTATTCTCAGTGTATTTTTCGGCTTAATAGAACCGTAGATATTGTATAATGAATATTCTATAATATGATCATGAATATTCTATAACATGAATATTTTGTTTTCTGATTAAAACTTTGCACATTCAAATACTATTTCACCAAATAAAAATAAGAATAAATTTTGCATAGTTAGTAAATATGTTTCAAGTTCTAATGTAGTGACACATGTCTAAGAACTCGTGATATAATGTATCAAATAAGAAAATTAAGTGTAGACATTCTTCTATTTTATAAATGGTTCGAGAATCTGAAAAACAACTGTGTACTTTAATGTATTGTAGACTTTAATTTAATGGACTTTAATGCAATGTAATAGAAACTGGTAGGGTAATTCAAGCAGTATATGACAAGTAAATTATCTAGTTATGGAATTAAAATGTAGTGATTATATAAAAGTAAATCTAGAGTTGTTCGTTATGCTCTGATTTGTACTGAAAAAGAACTAAAATGAAAGTCATAAAAAAAAAAGTATTCGAGGTATATTTGCAAACTCCCATTTCACAGCCTTGTGAAACTACATCTAAAATGAAGACATACCACAACATAGTATAAATACAAGTTTGATTACAAGTATACTATATTAGTAATACACAATTTGTTGCCACACATGTTTTTAAAATATCATTTTCAGCATTATTTTGGATATATAATTATATTATATATCTTCTTTGTTGAATTTGGCTTCAGTGATTACTTTTATCATCCAAGAGATTATAACGTCAATGTTTTTTTTTTTTTTTTTTTTTTTTTTTTTTTTAATATACCACAAGGCCATTTTTATATAAACGACATATAGTTTAATTACTTTTTCATAAATTAAAAATAGAAATTAAATAAAAAAAAAAAAAAAAAAAAAAAAGATTTTCCAGATATTGCATAATTCCTCAGGTTATTTATTTTCTTAATCATGCAATATGAAATTTTAAAAAATCTGATTTACTGAAATATTTATCAATTTTAATATTGTAAAAAAAAATAAAATACATAAAACTTCTTTTATGAAAATTTACGAAATTCATCTTTAAAGCTCACATTTCTGCAAAAACTGTAAAAATTCATTAACTCTTTGTTATTGACATTGTATTATTTAAAATATGCTTCCTAATTATATAATGAAAATAAACGATGTTTAAAAATATTTCTGACGCAATTTAATTTGGCATTTTTAAATATCACATTAAAATTTATTTACTTTATTCAAAGACATTTTCTGAAATTTTATTAAAAAAAAAAAAAAAAAATTGCATTTTTTCAAATGAATTTTTTAATGCTTATTTATATTCATACTCACAGCAATTTTGTAAAACAATGAAATATCAATGAACTGATATTTTTATATTAGTTAATTATTCATGATTTCGAATATATTTTTACATTTTACATCTATTTGAATGAGAGTGTTTTACATATTGGACTACCTTAAAAAATTTATTTAAAAAATATTTATACATAGTACAAATTAATGCTATATGAATGGCATAAAAGTAGTTTATTTCAGTCTTTTCTATAATACGTGTCATTTTGCAGTCCCTATTCCATATTTTATTTTCAACAGATAGTGATTAAGAACATTAAAGATTGAGTTTTATTTACTTCATTGTTCTCTGTTTTTTTCTCTGTAATTTTAAATTTTTAATATTATAATAAAAGTTTCTTTCTTTTCTTCCCCCCCCCCCCTTACATTTTCTTTTATATTCCTAACTTTTGATACTTATTTGCAAGTTTTATTCTCGCATTTTTATTTTTACAAATGTTATAGTCTTTTAAATTAAAAAGAAAAAAAGTTAAATTAGCTTAAATTAGCAAAAAAGAAATATCTTTAAGAGGAAACGGATTATTTCGAACAATTTAGTTATGTAAGACTTAACAAATAATCCATTTAAATCTTTCGGAAAGAAAGCCAATTAGTTAATATGATTTTAACTGCTATTTTTATAGCTAATATGTCAAGATAATTATTTCATTTATTTATTTAGTTATTTTTGATCACTTAAAAACTTATAACTGTATAATAGTTTTGAAAATGTATATATTAAAAAAAAATGTCCAATAATTAAATTTAGTTACTAAATAATTTTACATACTACTTTTCTTTAAATCTTATTTATGCCCAATGGCCAGATATATTTTTAAAAAAAGTTTCTTAATCATACGAAAAATTAATCTGTAGTTATCTACAGAAATTTTGAATTTTTAAAAATTAAAGTTTTATTTATTTTTTAATTTCTATATATTCATTAACATTAAAAATGAATGTGAATTTTAATTTATGTAAATAAAATGAACTCGTATTTGAGACATAGTAACAGAATAAGAGATTATAGGCACCATTTTAACATTTATTTATAATAAATGTTAAACATTTAAAGTGAAGAATAATTATGTAAATATTTTGACCTACATATAAACGATATGAAAATGTTTCATTCATTAAAATATCAAGTTAATAAATTCCGATAAAGTTCTTTATATTTTAACACGCTTTTATTAGTTTCACCTTTATGTATGTTTGTGAGAATGTTTGTATGAATGTTTGTGAGAATGTTTGTATGAATGTTTGTGAGAATGTTTGTATGAATGTATGTTTGTAACCCATCTGGGAGCAAACAAAAAATTTATATTGTAAAAAAATACTTTCACTACGTGAACGATGCCTCGTTGAGGTAAAGCTCCGCGCTACGAACCTAAAGATCCAGCGTTCAATCCCAGTCAGGGAAGATTTTTTAAAAATGGTTTTTGTTTAATTCTAAGTTATTTTAATTAAAGATTAAATTTATGCAAATATCATGGTGTGCCACTCACACGATTTTCTCTTACCCTGCATTTTAATACCAAGAGAGATATTTTGTGCTTTTTAGTTTACAATTCTATAAAAGCGTGTTCTTTAATTTTTTTTAAACTATAATATTATTTATTTATTTACACATATATTTTAATTCAAAAAATAAAGTAATTCTTCAAATTATTAAAAGTACTAAAAATAAATAAATAAATAAATAAAAATACAGTACTTTTTGTTGGTTAAGTGGGTTTTACGCTTCACAGTGTTAAGTTATGGGTAATTGGCGATGATCTAATACACTAATTGACATAAAAAAATACCGCACCAAGAAATAGTTTTCAGAATGAAATTAATATTTACATACGTCAGTACAACTTTGAGTAGTTGCAAAATCAAAGCAGAGTTATCATTTATTGCTGAAAAATTAAAAAAAAATTGATGTTTTAGTACCCTGTTGGGCCACTTCTGGCGTAAATGCACGATGCTATACTCTTAATTCGACAAAATCCATAGGCTGTTAAATTGCCGTCCGAAGTGATCACATATATTCTCGATCAGTGACAAATCTGGGAATAAAGCAGACTAGGGTAGGGTGGTAATATAGCGGAGGCAGATCTGTTACACCCTTGCTGTATGTGGCCGAGCACTGTCCTGTTGAAAAATGGCTTCTGGAAGCTCTGTTATGAGTGGCAGCACTTGTGACTGAAAGATGTCTCGAACGTACACTGAACTGTCATGGTGACATGGATCAATATTAGGGGTGACCGTTTGTCGTATGCGATGGCTCCCCATACCATAACACCAGATTTGGTTGTGGTAAGTTCCTCTAAAGCAAGGGCAAAATTGAAACGTTCATCACAGGGCCTCCTCACATGTACACGATTGTCATCACTGCCCAGATTGAATCTGGATTCGTCGCTGAACCTGGTCGTGTACCTGGTTCATGCCGAGGTACAAATATCCTTTATCCAAGCGCCTTGCAATAGTACGGACAGAAATAATGATCCATAGAAACCGTTTTGACAATAAGGCAGCTGGAGAACAATGAGACAGTTTGTGAGGTTGAGACGTTAGAACGTCACCACAGTTGTTTCAATTAAGCTGGATCCAGCAAGATAGGAAGTGGGGAAGGTTAAAATCACTCCGTCGCCAGTGGCTCGGTGACGGTTGAGGTCGGAGTAGTTTTGCGTCGGCAGGGTGCTGCATTAAAAGACTTAGATTTTGAATATTAGTTAAATTAGAAGTGATTTTTAAAAGTACGGATTGAAATGTAGTGAAAGGAGGGTGTAGAAAGAAGTATAAAAATAGAGATGGTTTTAGTAGATGTGTGGATGTTGGAGGATCGATAGTGTGTGTTGGAGGATCTTATAGCGAATGGTGTTGATTCTTATTTTGGAGAATATCGGAAGTTGAGTAGTGGAGATTTAGTGGCGTGAAGTTAAGTAGCGTGGAGTGTTGGCGAGTGTATTAGTTTTCGGAAGTTCAAGCTGGGATAGAAGGGAATCCTCTGTCCCATTGTGAAGCCGTAATATTGGAGTACGAGTGTAATCGTCTCTACACTTTCGACTATCTGCTGTGGTGAGATATTTAAAGTTATCTACTTAATTTGTTGATTCATATATTTTGGTTAAGTAAAACGCTGGCTGAGCTATATAAATTTACCAGGCCGCCCTCCCATTAATCTGCTCAAATAAACTTTAGTTATTGTTATTTAAAGTCTTGTGTTCTCTTAGTAATCTAAGTATCTAGTTAAGATGGAGTTTGCAGGAACGCAAACTCTACAGTGGCGCCCAAACCAATTCGACACCCCCCCCGCTCGGGTTTATTTTACTGGCTCAAACAATGTACTTAAATTTTTTGAAGATCTTAAGCAGTATTTTGATGTATGTAAAATTGACGAGGCTGATAAATTTAATTTATTAAAATACTCCTTAAAAGGAGATGCTAAAATCTGGTATGACACCATTGCCTCTAGAACTCTAGGCCAAAATCCTACGTATGAGGATTTGAAGCTCAAAATTAAAAATTCATTTTCTTCTATTGTGGATAAAACCAAACTCCGTCAAGAACTTTATACGACAAAGATGTCGTTTTACGACAAACCTGATAGAATTCACAGAAGAAACTTTTATCAAATATTTAAATTCAAGATTTATAAGGTAAGTAAAATGCACTCACCTTGTATATGAGTATCCCATGAGGCTTGCAAAAACAGATGAATTTATTCCATGTATGAAAAGAAGAACCAATTTCTATTTTCTTTTATAAATATCTTTTCTGCTAAGCTATTCAAAAGATAATTTCAAATATATAAATAATGATGTTTCAATTTAATTAAACCAGCCTCATTTAGCTTGGTTTGTGTATTAGGAAATTATATATTATTTTATGTTGCATTATTTTGTGGGAATAAAAATGAACCCACGTATTATCCTTTTAATCACATCTTTTATTATTAAAAACCGAACATCGAAGAAGGAGAAAAAAAAAACGAAAAATACATTATTACATGTACATAGAAACACAGACGGCCAATCAGAAAACAAATGCGTCATAGCGTCGTCACAATGTAGATGTATATATGCATGAAGAAATAAAAGAGTCAAATGAAATGTTTTTAGAATAATATGAAAATGAAAGTTTTTGTAATTATTGATAGAATGTCATTTTGAGTTTATTTCTCACCAACACCCCTGCGTAAACTCGATGACATTTAATCACAGTTCAACAAGGAAATTCGCAATTTTCGAAAAGAATGTCTCGGCAGAGGCTTCGTGAGCACATCGGCGATCATATTTTCCGTGCTTACATACTCAATCTTTATTGTGCCCTGCTCAACAAGGTCTCGAATCAGATGATACCTTAGTTCGATATGCTTAGTTTTCTGTCGAAACTTGTCGTTTTCCGCTAATTTAATGCAAGAAAGGTTGTCTTCATAGAGTGTAATAGGACAATTTTGTTGCATATCAATTTCTTCAAAAAGGTTTATAAGCCATTTTACTTCTTGCGCGGCACTTGCTGCAGAAATATATTCCGCTTCTGCTGATGACATTGATACAGATTTTTGTTTTTTGCTTGTCCAGTATACAGTATTTGCTCCTATGCAGAACAAATTTCCTGTTGTAGACTTACGATCACTGGGATCGTTTGCCCAGTCGGAATCTGCATATACCCTCAAGACAGGCTCTTCAATATTATTATATGTCAATTTAAGATTAATTGTACTTTTTAAATATCTCATTAATCTTTTTACCGCTTCCCAATCTTTTGCTCTTGGGCGCTCATTTCTTCTACTCAAAATATTTACCGCGGCGCTAATATCCGGACGTGACACGGTTGAAATATATAACAATGCGCCTACAGCCTGTCTATATTGTGTATTTTCTGGTAAAAGGTTTTCCTCGTCATTTAATTTTATGTAACCTGTGTCCATAGGAGTGTCTGTAGGTTTTGAATTTTCTAAACCGTATTTGACTATAAGTTCTTGTATTTTGTGTGTTTGATCAAGAGTCATTGTATTTTCATTAGGGCGATTAATATTTATCCCAAGATATTGTTTTGCTTCTCCCAAGTCTGTTAACGGGTATTCTTGTTTTAGTTTGTTTACAATTTCATTTATTTGTTGATCATTCCCCGCTATTAACAAATCATCGACATACACAAGTACATAAGTAGTTACATCGTTTTGTTTACGTTTATAAAGACACTTGTCGAATTGACTTTGAATAAAGCCTAAGTTAAGTAATGACTCATTCAATTTTAAATTCCATGCTCTCGCGGCCTGCTTTAGCCCGTATATTGCCTTTTTTAATTTACACACCTTATGTTCTTCCCCGGATACCACGTACCCTTCTGGCTGATGCATATAAACATCTTCACTCAATTTACCGTGTAAAAATGCAGTCTTGATATCAATATGTCTAAGACTTAAATTCTTATAAAGACTCATTGCCAAAAAACTTCTCAAAGTTGTGTGAGACGCCACTGGGGCGAAAGTCTCATCGTAGTCTATTCCATATTTCTGTGAAAAGCCCTTCGTAACCAGCCTAGCTTTGTATTTTTCAACACGGCCCTGACTGTTATATTTTGCTTTGAATGCCCATTTGCACCCTACTATTTTCATCCCTGGTGAAACCTCAACTAAATCCCAGGTGTCATTCTGCTTGAGTGAATTTATTTCATCTAATGTAGCATTGATCCAATTTTCCTTTTCTACAGGGTTTTCCATACTTATTATATCATCCCAGCATTTTGGTTCACTTATTCTTTCATTGTGTAATGTGAATGCGAATCTATCTGGTGGTACCCCTTTATTAGATCTTTGTGATCTACGTGGAGTATTTTGAGAATTATCTGACACAACACTATCATTAGTTTCATCTATCTCTGAGTCTATTATTTGCAAATTTGGTGATGGATTTTTATTATCACTTTTCTCATCATTGTTTTGTGATGTGTCATATTTAAGTATTGCTTGTTTTTCATTTTCTACAAATTTTACGGTTCGACTAATAATTATGTTTTTGCCATTTGTACAGATCCTATATCCTTTACTTCTATTGTCGTACCCTACGAATATACCTTCCTGTGCCGTATTATGTAATTTTCCTCTGTGTACCTTTTGTACGTATGCATAGGCACGACAACCAAATGGTTTTAACATTGATAAGTCAGGTTTTCGACCTGTCCATAATTCATAAGGTGTCAATTCACACGAAGATGTTGGGAGTCTATTTTGCAAGTAAACTGCGGTATTTATTGCCTCCCCCCAGAAAGAATTTGGTAAATTGCCATCTTTTAATAAACAACGTGCCATTTCAACTAAGGTACGATTTTTACGTTCAGCAGTTCCATTTTGAGAAGCTGAATAGGGAACAGTGAATTGGTGGTCTATACCTAATTTTGTTAAGTATTCATTTAATTCTGTCCCGGTATACTCTCCTCCGTTGTCGGAGCGGATTGCATGCAAAGTTCGTCCGAATTTATTTGATGTCATTGCGATATATTCCCTCAATTTTGCAAAAACTTCATCCTTTTTTCTCAGTAGGTATATTACTGTAAATCGACTAAAATCGTCTATAAAAGTTAAAAAATAGTATTTTCCACCGACCGTGGGGGTTGTCATTGGTCCACACAAGTCAGTGTGTACCAACTCTAGTGCTTTAGTTGCCCTAAACTGAGCCTTTTTGGGATAAGGATTGTCCGTTAATTTAGTTAATATGCAAGTTTCACATGCATTATCATGTTTGCAGTTGTCTAGTTTTATCCCAACTGCCATGTTGTTGTTTACCAATCGTTTTATATGACTAATGTTTCTATGGCCTAATTTAATGTGCCATTTATCAATGCAATTTGTATTTTCACATATTTTTACCATGTTTATAGTGTGTGTTGTATCATAGTTAACTTTGCATTCGTATAAATTGTTGTTAATGTAACCTTCAATGCATGTTTCTCCTTCATGCATTATTTTGCATGATTTGTTTTCAAATATTGCTACACAACCATTTTCAGTAGCTTCTTTTACAGATATGAGGTTTGTCTCTATCTCTGGTACATATAAAACATTTTTCAATATTATAGTATTATGTGTGTTATTGGAATTTATGGTGTTTAATTTCACAGACCCATGAACCAGGGATTCTATCTCCTGTCCATTCGCGATTGTTACGCGTGAATTATTATGATTAAATTCATGAAATTTATTCCTATCATTGCATACATGCGTTGAACAACCTGAGTCTACATACCAATTGTTAGATTTCTCACCGATAAATAGAGTGAATATTTTATCGTTAGCTTTTTTCTTTTCACTCTCAGTAATAAGAGCCCTATCCGCGTTATGTCTGTCTTGAGAGTACATACCAGATTTGAAAGTTGATCTGGCATTGCTGGCTTTTGTTTGTTTCAGAGTCTTTTCTTTATTTTTATTTTTAAGATGCCAGCATTCTTCAATTGTATGCGATTTTTTTTTTACAATAACGGCAGAACTTTGAATTTTCTGGTTTCGGTTTAAATTTAACCTTTAACACTGAATTATTTTCAGATTTGTTTTCTTTTCTTTTAGAAAATTCATCAATCAATTTCGAGCGTATAAACTCTGGTACAAGATCCTTTTCATCACGCGATTCTAAAGCGGTAATTAATACATCATAACTTGGAGGTAAGGAACAGAGCATTAGGGCTGAAAGGTGCCTGTCATTTATTTCTTCTCCGAGCGATGCTAACTTATCTCGCAATTGATAGATGTTAGTTAAGTGGTCTATCATATCGCCACCTTCAGTTAATTTCGTAGAGTAAAGCTTTCTAAGCAAAAATAGTTTACTGCTGAGGGTTGAACGCTCATGTACAGCTTTTAAGGCGTTCCAGCATTCTTTAGCGGTCTCAAGATTTTTGACATGGATTATTTGATTATCCTCTATTAAGAGGTTTATAATGGCTCGTGCTTTCCTATTTTTGTTATTCCATGTGTCCGTAATAGGATTCGGAGCATCGTTAAGAACCACGGAATATAAATCTTCCTTTTGGAGAAACATTTCTAATTTAAATTTCCACACATCATAATTTTGTGCGTTAAGTTTTTCAATTATAGTGTCCTTGAGGATACTCATTTTAATATTTCAATTTTGTTTTCTTTCTAGTTTATAATAACTACAATTTTATATTTAATCATTCATATGTTTATTTTAAACATTCTTTTATTTCTATACTTTCGTTTTCAAGAAACAAAAAAGAAAACATATTTATTTATTTTCGCTTACATTTTTTTTATCATTATTATAGAAAAAAAAACTGTCAAGAATAAATTCAAAGTTTCGATTTAGCGCGTCAGTAGCATAATCTGATAGAATTCACAGAAGAAACTTTTATCAAATATTTAAATTCAAGATTTATAAGGTAAGTAAAATGCACTCACCTTGTATATGAGTATCCCATGAGGCTTGCAAAAACAGATGAATTTATTCCATGTATGAAAAGAAGAACCAATTTCTATTTTCTTTTATAAATATCTTTTCTGCTAAGCTATTCAAAAGATAATTTCAAATATATAAATAATGATGTTTCAATTTAATTAAACCAGCCTCATTTAGCTTGGTTTGTGTATTAGGAAATTATATATTATTTTATGTTGCATTATTTTGTGGGAATAAAAATGAACCCACGTATTATCCTTTTAATCACATCTTTTATTATTAAAAACCGAACATCGAAGAAGGAGAAAAAAAAAACGAAAAATACATTATTACATGTACATAGAAACACAGACGGCCAATCAGAAAACAAATGCGTCATAGCGTCGTCACAATGTAGATGTATATATGCATGAAGAAATAAAAGAGTCAAATGAAATGTTTTTAGAATAATATGAAAATGAAAGTTTTTGTAATTATTGAAAGAATGTCATTTTGAGTTTATTTCTCACCAACACCTACTACATTTCTATTACGTAAATTCGACATTATAAAGCAGCTGGAATTGGTTTTATCTTTTGCCGCTGCAATGGAAATCATAACCCCGCTTTTGACTATTCCTATTCAAGATTACCTTGATCTGAAACCTGTCACCTCTTACGACAGTCTGTTTCAAACCTTAGCCAAATATCAAGAACGACATCCTCCAAGGGCGGAAAACACCTTTAATCGCCAACGGGGTAATGGAAATATGCAAAATTCTAGGCGTGAAAATTTCACCCCCCCTCAAAATTTAAATCGCTATCAACAAGAACGTCAACCGCCGCTGCCAAGGCGTAATAACTTTCAAAATTCTCGGAACGATCGTTCTAATCAAAATCAGTCTCAAAACTTTTCTCGAGCTGATAGAAATAACAGAAATTTTCGTAACACTCGTAATAACCAGAGTCGTCAGTTAAACGAGTAAGTGGCTCTTGTGAGGAGGGTCAACAGCCACTGAATAACTCAACCACCTCCATATGTTTAGACACTATTTGTATCAGTCCAGTGGACCTTCCTAATTTAAATGCAATAATTCATGATACTTTCATACCTACTTATTGGGACACTGGCGCTGAACGCTCCTTTCTAGCGTATGAAACTTATAAAAAGTATTTTGACTTTAAACCTTTAAAGCGGACAAATTTAAATATTACAACGGCTCAAGGCAAGTCCTGTGTTAATAGAGGCGAAGTCAGCCTGAATGTTAAAATTCATAATTTAAGTGTTAATTGGCGTTTTTACGTAATCGACAATCTTCAGCATCCCTGCATTATAGGGTTAGATTTTATGAAAGCAAATAATGTTGAAATTAATTTTGCCAGTAAATCTTTACATATTGATGATTCTAAGTCAAATTCTAAACCTGTCGAGCCGACAGAGTTAATTGTTAATTTAGAGGAAAGTGCCCTCACTCATATTGAAAAAATTGATTTTGTTAATTTTCTTAAGCAGTTTAAACAGTTATTTTCTAATACACCTGGCTTAACCCATGTTGTTTGCCATGAAATTGACACTGGAACTAATAAACCAGTCTTTAGTAAGCCTTATCGTTATGATCAAGCCAAACAAGATATTATAAATTGGCATATTGATAAAATGTTACAAAATGATATTATTATGCCTGTAACCTCTCCTTATGCGTCTCCTGTTGTTTTATGTCGTAAGAAAAATGGTAAACCCATTACTGACCCGGAGGCATGGAGATTTGCAATCGATTATCGTAGGCTCAATTCTATCACACAATATCCTCAGTATCCCTTGCCTATAATTGATGATTTGTTAGCACATATAACAACGACAAATTTTATGTCTACTCTCGATCTGACATCGGGTTATTTTCAAATTGCAATGAAACCCGCTGATATATCAAAAACAGCGTTTATAACTAAAAATGGCACGTTTGGTTTTAAACGAATGCCTTTCGGATGTTCAGGGGCTGTAGCGACATTCCAAAAAGCCATGGAAACTATTCTTAAACCTGTTTTGAATAAATTTGTACATGTTTATCTCGATGATATAATAATCACGTCCTCATCTTACAATGAGCATTTAGATCATTTAAAAACTGTTTTTACTCTACTGCAAAATGCAGGATTAACTTTAAATTCTTCAAAGTGCCATTTTGCACGGCAGGAAATTAAGTACCTAGGCGTCAAAATAACGCCTGCTGGTATTTCTGTAGATAATGAAAAAGTTCAGCCAGTTTTAAACATGCCCCCTCCTACAACTTCCAAACAAGTTTCGAGATTTCTAGGCATGTGCGCGTGGTATGGGAAATTTATACCTAATTTTGCTCACATATGCGAGCCCCTCTTTAAACTCAAAAGGAAAAGTGTTAAATTTCACTGGTCAAATGAAGCACAAGAAGCATTTGATAACTTAAAAACTATACTTAGCGCTCCTCCTGTACTAGCTCATCCTAATTATAATATTAAATTTCAAGTAGCTACTGATGCTTCTTCGTACGGCATTGGTGCCGTTCTAAGCCAAGAAGGCCGCCCAATAGCATATGCGTCCCGTACGCTTAACACTGCAGAAAGAAATTATCCGGTAACTGAACGTGAATGTTTAGCAGTGCTTTGGGGACTGCAAAAATTTCGTTTATATTTTACGCAACTTCAAGTAACAGTTGTTACAGATCATGCGGCATTAACTCGGTTAAAAACTGGAAAGAACCTCTCCCCTCGCATGATTCGATGGACTCTAAAATTAGCTAACTTTAATATAGACATCACACACCGACCTGGTTCGGACAATATCGTAGCTGACGTTCTATCACGTACTACTCAAACTCAAGAAAATAAGATTGAATCTAATCTTACAAATCAATCCCTTGCTTTAAATGAAAAGAATGATCAGTTAAATTCTACTGTTAAAGCCTCATATATTCATCGTTCGCATTTCAAGGCTGAACCGGTTCAATCCGAAATATTAGTAGACGTGACTGAAACTTGTGTAAAGGAAATTGAAAGTGAACAAATTAACACATGTGCTTCTACAAATCTAGTCACTACTTTAAACAATAAATTCGTATCTGATCAAGAAAAAGTAGCTTTAGCGCTTATGCCAGCATCTGTGTTAAATTCGAGAGATCAATTAATCCAAGAACAAAAAAATGATCCCGAATTTGGATTAATTTATAAGTATTTAGACGATCCTGAGTCAGTTTCATTAATTGAATCAGCCATTGCCTTAAACTGGTCCCAATCTTTTTCTTTAATCGATGGCTTGCTTTTTTATTCAAAATTATTATCATCTTATGGCGAATTACGAGTTGTAATTCCCCAATCTCTTCGTCAAGCCATCCTATTTGAGTTTCATGACTCTCCAATTTCGGGGCACTTTGGCATTAGGAAAACTTATAAAAAGCTCAAAGATGCCTGTTACTTTCCTAAAATGAGGAAGTTTGTTAATGAATATGTTTCGAGTTGTCGCTTGTGCCAGCAATATAATTATAAAAATAAAAAGCCGGCCGGTAAATTAATTCCTATTAAAGTTGATTTTCCAAATCAAATTCTTGGACTTGACTTAATCGGTCCTTACCCCCTCTCTAAACCAAATAGATTTCGTTATGTGTTAGTTATGGTGGATTATTTTAGTAAATGGGTTGAATTTGTGCCTTTACGTAAAGCTTCGGCACAAGCAGTGGCCACTGCCTTCTTTAATAATTATATTTCTCGTTACGGCGCCCCCCTTCAAATTGTAACGGACCATGGTCCTCAATTTATAAGTAATGTTTTTAAGGCACTTTGCGATACACTCGAAATTAAACATGTCTTCACGGTTCCATATCGGCCGCAAGCTAATCAGGCCGAACGTGTTAATAGAACTCTAATAAACATGATTGCGACGTTCATTGGTCAAAATCATGAAAATTGGGATCAGTTTCTCTATCATTTTGGCTATGCGATTCGTACAGCGGTAAGTGATGCCACAGGAAAAACTCCCGCTGAATTGTTTTTGGGCAGAAAGATTCTGACCCCCTTTCAAAAACTGGTATTGGTACAGCAAAACGCATCTCAATTTATTACGCAAAATATTGAAGAATTGCTTCCAGAAGTTCAGAGAAATTTGAGAAAAGCTCAAGAGCAGCAAGCTCTATATTATAACCTAAAACGTAGAATTTTAGAAGTAAAAGTGGGAGATAAAATACTCCTAGAATCACATTTTTTAAGCTCTAAAAAAGATTCTAAAGTAGCTAAATTTGGGCCAAAATTCATTGGACCTTTCTCTATTTTAAAAGTCGAAAATAATAATCTGACAATCGATTTTAACGGCACCCCCACGACCATTAATGTGGATCAGTTCCGAATATTTAAAGAGCGCACTCTAGCATATACTGAAACTCTTGATAGTGATAGCGTGCCGGGTTCAAACCCACCTGACGAACAGTCCGTCCTTACGCCTAACCTCACTCCCCAGCCTAGTGCTCCTGATTCTTGTACAGCTGATGAACTACCTACTCCTACAACACCCGAACAATCTGTTCAGGGCACTTCCGCTGACCAATCTAGTGTTAGCAGACCCGTCGCACAAAAGCGAGCTCGTAGTGGGTCATCGAACCATTCTAATGTGAAATTTCCTAGGCAAACTGGCCGCAAACGCGACTATTCTTTTACTAATGGCTCTTTTATACCGCAGAGTAAAAAGAAACATGGTTGGAACAAGGGTTTCAAACGCCCTCAAGCCCCCTCCTCAAAGTCCTCTGGAACACATCGCCCACAGAAGGTACTAGCAGTTACAGATTCAGTGCACACAGACTCGTTCCGACCTAAGAAAAAGGCAAGGGTTCGAAAAAGACCTCCACCCTCTTCATCAGCTAGCGGACGGCACTTGGAAAAATTCCTAGCAGCTCCTGACTCAATCGGCAAAGCCGAGTTCTCTTCACACCACCGATTTAATACTCGGCGTCAAGCCAGACTTCGACAACAGGCTCAGCCATATGAATCACCTGCCGAACAAGCCTTTGTTCAAGCCTTTTGGGATAGCCCTAGACCCCGGTCCGAAAGCCTGCAACCCTGTGGCCTAGCTGACGAGCACATCCACCAAGACCTCTGACCTTGCTGAAGTTACAGCTGCAAATTCACATCAGGTGATACCGTTCTCTATTTTTTTTTCTATTACAAGTGCATTTCTGTCAGAGCTGTACAAAATGTTCGACGTACCTTGAAGCCTTTTTGGGACTTTATATTTTAAGAACTCTTACGAAAGTTATGGACTTTCCCAAACTAAAAATACAAAATTTAACTTAGCCATGAACTTTCAAATCAAAATTAATGTTCTGCTTCAATGTCAACATTTTTGTTCTCTCTTAAATATCTATTTTATGTATGTATTAAGTCTTTTACCTTGTAGCCATCTCCTGCAGAAAGCTGGTAATATAAACTGTTTTTTTGGCCCCTTTGTAAATTTCCCCCCCTTTTTCTCTTGTATTTTTATAAATGATGTATTTATAAACTGCATGTTTGTAATTGTAAAATTTTTTGAATATTTGTCTAAAAGTTTATCTGTATGTACTTTTAGAGGGGGTAAAATGTTTTTTTTAGCTATAAGCATAAAAGTCGTGTTTAACTATATAACATTAAAAAGACTAACTACTCAGTTTTTTCCGCTTATGCTTTAGCTAAGGAGGGAGAAATATTTCAGTATGTAACCTATATATTATGTTAATAGAGACGACCATGTCTCAGTTTCTTCTAGAGATAAATTGTCACTTTTTTTACTATGCATACTGTAAAGGTTTTCCCATTTCAGACACTCTGATGGACTATTCTCTTAAGCTGATGTTAAAACCCTTTTTATCTAAAGTGAAAGATCTTAATTTGATGTCAAAGTTCCTTTTCCTGCATATGGACAGCCTGTGGATTCTGACGTCTGCTCTAGGGCGAAAAAAGTTCAGACTATTCCTGGTTCAGCTACCTTGCAGACGTAGAGCTCCAGATACCAGTCAGCCAGTCAAATAAAGACTTTATCATTTTTTTCTCTTTTTATTTTAAAGACACCTACTCTTGTGTTATAACAAACTCTAAATGTCGCATTTTGTCACAAGCGACTTACATTGTAAAGCCAAGATCAAGTTGAATTTAATATATTGCCTTCCTGGCCTAACAGGGAGACGTTTGTTAATCCTAATGTAAGCCTGGTTTTAGCTCAGTCAGTCCCGGAGTTCTCGGGATAAACGTACGCCTTTTATTTAAAATTTTAAATTCATTTTTTTTGCGTCCCCGAGTTTTCGCTCAGGGATTTAACAATTTTTTAAGTTTTTCTCACCCAGTTAAAATTTAAGTGACGGCTGCACTCACATTTCAGAGATTTGAGATAGTTAGAGAGGGAATGAAGCTATTTAAATTTAATCGATCAAACCCGTTGGGGATTTTCCCGACTAATTTTTTTTCTAGGAGGGGGACTGTGAGGTTGAGACGTTAGAACGTCACCACAGTTGTTTCAATTAAGCTGGATCCAGCAAGATAGGAAGTGGGGACGGTTAAAATCACTCCGTCGCCAGTGGCTCGGTGACGGTTGAGGTCGGAGTAGTTTTGCGTCGGCAGGGTGCTGCATTAAAAGACTTAGATTTTGAATATTAGTTAAATTAGAAGTGATTTTTAAAAGTACGGATTGAAATGTAGTGAAAGGAGGGTGTAGAAAGAAGTATAAAAATAGAGATGGTTTTAGTAGATGTGTGGATGTTGGAGGATCGATAGTGTATGTTGGAGGATCTTATAGCGAATGGTGTTGATTCTTATTTTGGAGAATATCGGAAGTTGAGTAGTGGAGATTTAGTGGCGTGAAGTTAAGTAGCGTGGAGTGTTGGCGAGTGTATTAGTTTTCGGAAGTTCAAGCTGGGATAGAAGGGAATCCTCTGTCCCATTGTGAAGCCGTAATATTGGAGTACGAGTGTAATCGTCTCTACACTTTCGACTATCTGCTGTGGTGAGATATTTAAAGTTATCTACTTAATTTGTTGATTCATATATTTTGGTTAAGTAAAACGCTGGCTGAGCTATATAAATTTACCAGGCCGCCCTCCCATTAATCTGCTCAAATAAACTTTAGTTATTGTTATTTAAAGTCTTGTGTTCTCTTAGTAATCTAAGTATCTAGTTAAGATGGAGTTTGCAGGAACGCAAACTCTACAAGTTGTCATATGATGTGATGGAGTTTTCGGCTATTGATCTGTCGAGGGCGTCTTGAGCCTGGTCGTCATGTAAGCTACCTCCTTGTTGTCCACTGTTTCAAACACTTCCTCACAATCAAATCAGAACGACCTAGGTGACGGGCAACTCACCGAGCTGACCATCCAGCTTCCATCATCCCGATGATTCTTCACCTCTAGGACGCAAACTGCTGTTCATATTGTCTTCGATTTCCGCTTAACGTTATCTTTATTTAAAATGCGTCCCTCGGCGAAAGATTAAGTAAATGGAAACAAGCTCTGTTTACCTGTGTTATACTTCAAAGAGAACGGTGTTCAATGCTCTCTAGTGGCATTACGCAATACAAAATCACGCTGTATTTCTAATTATTTGCATATCTTCTTAACACGTATCTTCATGCCAAGTTTCGTTACGATCCTACGTAAACTTCTTGGTGCGCAAATTTTTATGGTAATGAGTGTACTTACTACTGAGGGTAGTCCGGACGCATGCTAATAAAATTTTGAGCTTCCGCGGAAGATTTTGTGGGATTATAATTTTAATTATCAGAAGCACAGAAATGTAAATTATCAAACAAATAACTTACAACTTTAATGAAATAGAATCATCTGAAATATTATTCATCTCTAAGTGGTCACATTTGTCACGCTGGTGGTAAAAGTTAAAGAAAATCTGTTACGCCGACCGGCAGGTGGCCACAATCCATGATTCATCAATGTCAGACAGCCGAAAAATGAAAATAATGTAGAATGAAAATAATGCGGATATTGGTCGGTAGTGGCATACTATAAAGTTTTTATATTATTGATGACAACCTTTTATCTGTTCTTTATATTCTGCCATTACAGGTCAAATAGTGGTTTATTTATGATATATATATATATATATATATATATATATATATTAATATTGTTTTATATTATCCGAATGTGTTTTATGTATTGTACATTTTACTAGTTCAGTTTGCTATGTATGTATTATTTAATTGAGTTTTGTATTTGCATTTTTATATGCTTTTTTTTTTTTAATATTATTTTAGAGGTCATTAATCGGAGACTGTGATTACAGATTTAAATTTTCTGAAACAAAACTAGAAATATTTAATTGCTTTGTGTTCTCATTAACAATAATTTTCATATCATAATTTTTTTTTATACGTAAATAATTCTACATTACATGTATCTCAGCCTAAAAGATAAGCTGCATAATTATCCAGTGCATCAATATTCTGTATTTTTTTTTGTTGTTGTTTTTGTTTTCTGTAAAGCCAATAATAATATACTGGGATAAAATTATGTCTATGAATTAAAAAGCACAGTCAACTTGAAAATTTTAATACATAAATTTATTTATTGTAATTTTAAGATCAGAAAGAAGTTCTTTTTGTCTTGTGCGAATAGCTGGCAAATTATTATACTTGGTCGCGATGATAAAGTTAAATCAAAGCAACATCGTTGTAATACAAATGAACATTATTATTATTTTTTTTTTCAATTATTTAGTTCTGAAAGACAGGAATAATATAAACAGCATATATGTATTTTCGTTCAGTTCATTAAAATTGGTGTATATTTTAAACATTTATTTATTTAACCTCAATTGCATACTATCTGAAAATTGTATCCCATGATATGGTATAATACGAATGTTTATAAAATAAACCAGTATCTGTAGATCCGGATGCATTTAAAGTTTTCCATATTAAAATTAAACCTCATGTAAATTTGCAGGAAATTCCCCATATAATCTAAAAACAAAAAAAAATATATACAGGGCTTTTATCAGTAAATTTCATTAAATAAATTACATTTATATGTAACAGTATAACTTTGTTTAAATAAATTACTATCAGTAATCAAATAGTTAAACAGGATTCGTAAAATGAAATACCATCGACTTTTGACCTTGAAAATGAGATATAACAAATCACTAATACTTCCGTGTCTTTAAATATATATATTTTGTTTATAATCTCGCCAAAATCACTGCATACGTATTAAGGCTCAGATATGTTACAAGAGACATTACGTAAAGTACTCATTAAAATAATATCAGTGAAAAATTATCCTACAATATTTATAAAAAGTTATACAAATTATGAATTTTGAAAAAAAAATGTATTACCTAATTCTAAATATTTTTAAAACTGAATTTTACATCGTACCATTAATTAGATGAAATAAATATATTTATACATTAAATAAATCTATAAAAAAATAATAACTTGTTTAAAAAAAAATATATATATATATATAATGCCCCCCTGACGAGTTTTTATTTGTAATTTTAAGCATTTTTATCCTATTATTATTTCTGTGGTCCTTTAGTAATTTTCTCTGTCATTAAGTTTAATGGTCCTTTTTTTATTGTTATCATTCGTGTCGGCGTGATTAATTTAAATTGTTTCTGTCTCTTATTGGTTCTTAATCTGTATCGCAACATTTTTGTGTCAGTCTTACCTATAAGTTAAAATCAGTTCTATTTTTGTTGTGTTGATATATATTTATATATATTTTTATAATAATAATAATAATAAATATATATATATATATATATATATATTATTATTATTATTATTATTTTATTTTTTTTTTAGATTCTCACGCAGCCTTCTTTTTTAAGAAAAATGATCATTAATGATTTATTTAAATTCGGAGTTTTTATACTGCTAATATTTCTGAACTGTTTGATTAAACTATCTGAAATGTTAAAACGATAAAAATAAAAATATGCAAACGGATTACAATAGAAAATAGTGGTTTAAAAAATATGTTATTAAAAATCTCATATAACTATTATATTTTAATTGTTTAATCCAAGAATCCGAAACTTATAATTTGTAAAAGAGGATAAATGCGCTGTTATATTGGTAAACAAGAAAAGGGATTAAAAAAAAGTTTTTTTAAAGGAGAAAATTTGCAGGAATTCCGTAAATTATTTCTACCTCTTCAAAAAGAAATTCCCACTTTTAAGATTTTTGTTATGATCAAGTGATATACTAACACTTAAAAAAGCAAGTAGTCCTTTTATTCACACTGTTTGAATCTACCTACACTAAAACTTTGTTGAATTATTTTATTTTATTTTATTTTACTTATTTTATCTATTTTTAATATTTTTTATCAGTTTTTTCCTTTCTTCGCAGATCTTAGATGTATTAAACCAACGTGTGTTGTCAAATACCCTTTTCTCTTATATGATGCAGCGGCATTTAAAATAAACACTTGTTTGAATCATAGATATAGTAATACATCCCCATGTTGTCGAACAAAAAATTTTGATGCTGAAAAAAATTTTGGAATCAGCCATTAGAAGGTATTGAAAAATATAAAAAATAAATAAATTAAAGCTTTTACGGATTGCACTGAATTTGCATAAATTGGTCTGATAATCTATGTCCCGTATAATGCGAATTCCTATTGCGCAGAACGTATTCCCCGGGTTGTGCAGGAGTCTAGTGTACTCGAATTCCTAATTATGAAAAGTGTAATATGAGTAAGAGTAACTATATCTTTAAATTCATAAGAAATATTACTTTGTTTTAAATTATTTTTTCCACAGTAAATATAAATTTTACGCCATGATTAGAATTAATCGAATATAAATAATATTGCGCTTCTGTTTTAATAATAGATTCAGAAAGTTAAAAAAAAAAGTTCAACATTTGATTAAGTATTAAAAAAATAAAAAAAATAATAAAAATAATAAAAATACAATCATAATTCTATCGCTGCAAAAAGCTACAGATAGTATTATTTGTAAGGGGAAAAAAATCCCTATAGCTTTAACAGAAGAAATTATTCCTACGGTAGATATTACTTCTATAAAATTCAAAAATTCAAACTATATAACAAAATGCAACCAACATCGTTGCTTTCGTTATTCTATTCTATTTCTTAAAACAACTTTTATAGATGCCACACGTATCACATAAACTTTAAATTTCACATCTACTTTTTAAGATAGCACTCGATCATGTTTTATATAAAAATTAAATCATTAAATTCCTTTTTTTACTTATTTTTATTTCATTTTGCACGCGCAATTTTATTTCCTAATTCAAAACTATTATAAAAAACTTTTTTGATAGTGTTTGTTTCGATACTGATTACTATTAATTTTCTTTTCTTTTCTGAAAAAAAAAAAAATTAAATTAAAAAAAAAAATAAAATTGATGAAGTTTCGGTAAAAGCAGAATTTAGTTTAGGAAGGAGGACTATTAGTTTTTTTTTTTTTTTTCCCTGAATTGTAACATTACTTTTAAATTATTCAATTACATTTTCGATAAATATCCAACTATCGAAAAATGACACCGCAAAAATCCCAGATTGAGACTAAAAGTCCTCAGTCCTAAAAAAAAAAAAAGAAAGAAAAATGGATTTGAAACTGTAGCTGGAACTTTTCATTTACTTTTTAGTAAATAAATTATTCATAAATTTTATTTACTAAATTATCCGTGAGTATTCCTGTGTGTAATTTACTCGGGGAAAGACAGCCATTAGAGTGACTTTTTCCGAGTAAAAAGGAAAAAGGGAATCACTTTTCTTCCCTCTCGTTGATCAATGTACAGTAGGTAACGAAAGTATCCGAACACTAGCAAAAATTCCTATATAAAAAAGTAGAGTCAATATTGTTTTGTTAAATAAATCCTTGTCGAATCATGTTCTTAGTCAGTCTAAGAACATGATTCGATAAGGATTTATTTAACAAAACAGTAATAATTCTACTTTTTAGTAGAGATGTCTTTTAGAGAGTAGTTTTAGAGAGTAGTAGTTTAGTAGAGAGTCTACTTTTATGTAGAAATTTTTGCTAGTGTTCGGATATTTTTGTTACTAACTGTATGTCTTATTACTATATCTATCATTTGAATAAGCATGATAATATGTTTCAAACTAACTGTTTTCATAGCAAGAACTTACCGGCATCGTTACTTGTTTCGCAAGGACTTTCGAAATTAAATGTTTTTGTGATTAATAAACTGTAATTTTTAAGTGATCATATTCCTTCAAACCACATTCTTTATTCTTAATTTCTTAAATTTTCTTGATTTTTTTTTTTTTTTTTTTTTGTTTTTTAAACTATAACAATAATTACACATATTCATTACATTTCATTATTAAGTGACATTTATTTATGTATTTATTTATTTATTATTATTATTTTAATGAATAATATATATATATATATATTTATATATAGCCATAAAACAATATTATCATCAGCATATATTCTGTATATGGATATCAGTTATAAACAATAAAAATGTAACGAAAGGCATTTTAAGTTTTTATAAAACTAAATTTACTTAAAAACCTTTTAGTTTAAATTAAGTAAGTAGAATGGGCGAAAAAATTTAAAATAAAATTTTAATGGGATTAGAATGTTTATCAAGGTAAAAAGTACATTGCTTTATGCAATCAACCTTTTCAGGTCAATTCAATTGTCTTTTCTAAATTTACAAAATAAAGAATTCAATTTAAAAGTCACTTTTCATTCAGAAAAGAATTTAATTTTAATAAAAATCATGGTTTCTCTTTTACTAAGAAGGTTTTTGATGTATAAAATATTTTTAAGTTATTGAAGTAACAATAAATAAAAGAATATTAATGTCCTGCAGTTTCATTATTATTATTATTATTTATTTATTTTTCAATTATGATGAACCTTTAAAATATTGAAAATAAGACTGTGCTGATATGTAATAGCGATTGTGTTTAATTATAAAACAATTAAACAATTATATTAAAGAAATGAAGGAAACAAAATAATTAGATTAGATAAAGAAAAATTCAGAATAATTCAAAATATAGAACAAATAATGTTTTTTTAGTAAATTTTAATTGTAATATTTATAAAATAATTACTTTTGACTCATGGTTCATTGATTTATTTTCTATTACATTATTATATATTAGTATATTTTGTTATTCATAGTAAGGTCAGTTCACTATATTTTAGTATCATTAGAAAGTTACTTAAATTTGTTAAGAAGAAAGAGGAAATTATCAGAGTAAATTTTGTTTTCCACACGGAAAAAAAAGTGAAATAAATAAATAAATAAAATTAAATTAATAAATAAAACGTATCGCAAAACCGTGGGTGTAATAATTAAGAAGAAGAAAAAAAAAATAATATTCATGCAAAATGTACCCTTATAATTTCTAACTAGTTATTGAAATTGGAAACTTTATCAAATTTTTCTTTATGGAGTTTATTTGGACATTGGTAAACAGTTCTAAGAAATATTAAAGGGAGGAACTAATTATCAGGGTGATTGATGTTATTCTTTTTAACAATGTAGATTACTGGAAAAAAAAAAAAAAAAAAAAAAAACTTAAAAGTAACTTTGAGTTTATATTTGAGCATACTATTTTAAAAGATATATTTAGAGTATATAACTGTTTGAAATTTATCCGACTGAGTGAAAATAATGCCTGGACCGGGAATCGAACCCCGGATCTTTGACTTACAAGGTCAATGCTCTACCACTGAGCTATCCAGGCCGACATCCCGGTCTGCATTACTCACTCAGACAACCTTATAGGCAGAAACATCTCTGGTCTATCATTTAGATAGCTCAACAGAAAATAAGCCGCAGGTAAAGGAAAACACCATTAAACAATGGGAGAGAAATACAATTTTTTATTAAAATCACACAATTAACTGTGGAAGAAAATCATATTTATTGAAATTTAATTTCTGCCTATAAGGTTGTCTGAGTGAGTAATGCAGACCGGGATGTCGGCCTGGATAGCTCAGTTAGAGCATTGACCTTGTAAGTCAAAGATCCGGGGTTCGATTCCCGGTCCAGGCATTATTTTCACTCAGTCGGAAAAATTAAATTTCAATAAATATGATTTTCTTCCACAGTTAATTGTGTGATTTTAATAAAAAATTGTATTTCTCTCCCATTGTTTAATGGTGTTTTCCTTTACCTGCGGCTTATTTTCTGTTGAGCTATCTAAATGATAGACCAGAGATGTTTCTGCCTATAAGGTTGTCTGAGTGAGTAATGCAGACCGGGATGTCGGCCTGGATAGCTCAGTGGTAGAGCATTGACCTTGTAAGTCAAAGATCCGGGGTTCGATTCCCGGTCCAGGCATTATTTTCACTCAGTCGGAAAAATTAAATTTCAATAAATATGATTTTCTTCCACAGTTAATTGTGTGATTTTAATAAAAAATTGTATTTCTCTCCCATTGTTTAATGGTGTTTTCCTTTACCTGCGGCTTATTTTCTGTTGAGCTATCTAAATGATAGACCAGAGATGTTTCTGCCTATAAGGTTGTCTGAGTGAGTAATGCAGACCGGGATGTCGGCCTGGATAGCTCAGTGGTAGAGCATTGACCTTGTAAGTCAAAGATCCGGGGTTCGATTCCCGGTCCAGGCATTATTTTCACTCAGTCGGAAAAATTAAATTTCAATAAATATGATTTTCTTCCACAGTTAATTGTGTGATTTTAATAAAAAATTGTATTTCTCTCCCATTGTTTAATGGTGTTTTCCTTTACCTGCGGCTTATTTTCTGTTGAGCTATCTAAATGATAGACCAGAGATGTTTCTGCCTATAAGGTTGTCTGAGTGAGTAATGCAGACCGGGATGTCGGCCTGGATAGCTCAGTGGTAGAGCATTGACCTTGTAAGTCAAAGATCCGGGGTTCGATTCCCGGTCCAGGCATTATTTTCACTCAGTCGGAAAAATTAAATTTCAATAAATATGATTTTCTTCCACAGTTAATTGTGTGATTTTAATAAAAAAAATTATATAACTGTTTATTGCAATAATCGCATAATATTCGAAAAATTAGTATCTGAAGTTAGTTTTGATTATATGTTTTTTTGTTAAAAATCCTTTAGAAGAAAATAAAACAATACTGCAAAATATTCAATATTGAATTATCATTCGTAATGCTCTAAAACCTATTTTAAAATATTGAATGATTACCACATTGTGCAAATTAGCAACATAATAAAGCATATATTTCAGAGGGATATGAATACAATCTATTGACACCTTATCAAACATTTCTCAGGGTGATGTGTAACTTATAATCACACACGGGATGTTTCATCGTTGTCACTTTAGTAACTGCCTTCATGTCTTCTTTGTTCGACTAACAGTGTGTCGTGACTTTGTTTTTGACCAAAATAACTGTTGCGAGTTTTTAAATTTATGGTGATATATACAATTTCTAACTTCTAATATTATTAAGCAATTTTTTACTAAGGGCAATTTTTTACTTTTTTTTATTGCAACTGTTGAGGTACTAACTCAGCATAACTGAACATCTGCAGCGAGGAATCGGGAAAACACCAATAAATAGGTAAAGAAAGGGATAGTGGAAAAGAAATAAGAATACGAGTAAAATAGCTTTAAATTCAAAACATTCTAACTTTGCAAAATGCATCTAACCCGTTGTAAAGTATAAATGGAATTGTTCGATTTTATAAAAGGTTATACATAGAAGTGTAAGTCACAAAAGTTACTTTAAGAGGGAATGGTCAAGATGCATAAAAGAAAGTAAGGAATTTATTACACCAGGTGATATTGCGATTTCAAAACAGAATCATAAAATTCAAAATCGAATGACCAAGCATGCGTGGGAACGTACAGAAAAATTGTAGTCAAATAACAAACCTTTGAGACTACGAAACTCACAAGAAAGGAAGGGAAACTCATAAGAAATATAAAATGAGAAGAAAAGATTTTATGAAAAGTTAGGGAGTAGAAATATAATAGTTATGAAAGATATACGCAAGGGAATAAAGAAAAGGGGGTCCGGTGGTAGAGAGTTTTCAGTCGAATAAACAATTTTGAAAATCCACCTGGACTGAAAAACAAATTCTTATAACATCTGGAGTAAGGAAAAATAAAATTTAATAAAAATAATCTGGAGGGTGAAGTTAGACCAGTAAAAGTTAAGTGGGTGTTACCAAAATTGAGGATTGGATTAAAGTTGAGGGGATGGAAATTTTGGAAGGGAAGAGGAAAGAATATAGTTGGAGATTTTCGGGAAGAGGGGAGAGAGATAGAATTTTTGATTTGGTGTAAGCATAGAGTTCTTTTAGAATTTTCCTTTTGATTTGGTGGTGCTCCGGATTATCCACGGATTTCCTAACGGAGAATGATCCTCCTGCAGATGTGGACGTTAAAAGGTAAACATTTTTTCTGTTCTGAGAATACTAAATTTTAAATATGAACTAAATATTTTAGACAATTGCAGTAAAAGAGTAAAGTTAATATAAAGATGACTTTATATAAATTTATATACATTTATATATATAATTCTGGATATATGTATTTGATTTTGATTTATCAAAAATAAAGTTAACATTTTTTCCAATCTAAATCTTTATTTATTTAAAACTAATTTTACCTTTACACAGCGCAATGTCAAAGATATTATCCAAAATTAAATCTTAACTAAGGAGCAACTTAGCAATGGTACCAGTGACCAGGTATACCTTTTTAGGTATAGTAATATTTTGCTCCAAATTCAGAATGATAATTGAGTCATCTTTTTCAAATAAATAAGTCATCTTTTCAAAAAAAAAAAAAAAAATATATATATATATATATATATATATATAATAAAATAAAATGAAGTAAATAAGTAAATAAAATTAAAACTAAACTAAATAAAAGGAGACAAAATTAAAAATAAAATTAAATAAAATGAGACTAGATTTTCAATTGAAATTAATTTGTGTGAATTTTATATGTTTTCTTTGATTTATATATTTATATATATATGTATGTATGTGTATTTGCAAAAATAAGCTATTCTATTTAGCTGAAAAAAAAAAAAAAATTCTTATTTAGCATTATTTTTTGTTTTATATCGTTGCACTTCAATTTTCTAAAATATTTAAGCAAACATATACACATGCATATATGTACGGCTTGTATATTTTCATTTCTGATAATAAAAGTCAGATGTTTTTTAATATAACTATTTATTAAACTATTTATTATTGAATATAACTATTTATTAAACTTTAATTTGTACTTATTATTTCTCGCGTACACTACTATTATATCTACACATATATTTATTTATATGGTTTATAATTAGTTTAATTATTGCCCAAATAAGAAACCCTTTTTTTTTCCCATTTATTATATTTAATATTTACTATAAATTACGATTTGACCTTTTGTAAAAAAATTTAATTTGAAAAAAAAAAAAAAAAAATTAAGTGAGTGTTAATACAGATTAATTTTAACATTAATTGATTTGAATCTAAATTTTACATTAAAACGAGATGACCACAGAGACCCTTCTACAAAAATTTGCCGGGTTACAGGCAATAATACCGCAGTTCGACAATATATCAGCGGTTACGCCGCAATTTTTTTTAGACAGTTTTGAGACTATAACTACTTTAGCAAAATGTACGGACGCGGAGAAACTTTTAATTTTAAAATCCCATATTAGAGGCGACGCCTTATCCCACTTGATAAATTCCCCTGACCTCAGTCAAGAAGAAAATTATGCAGAATTCAAAACAAAATTTTTGTCATATTTTGATACTAAGCTAAGTCTCGCAACGAGACAACAACAGTTTTCAAACTGTAAAATGATGCCAGGTGAATCCGCTAAAGTTTATGCTGCTAGAGTTTCGTTAGTAACTCAAAAATTTTTTAATAACCCGGACATAACAAATCAGTCCGTCAAAGCCCTTTTCGAACAAAGTAAATTATCTAAATATCTCGAAGGCCTTCTGCCTGAATATAGACATGCGGCACTTATGAAAAACCCTTTAACTTTTACAGAAGCTATTGATTTTGTAGAGCTCTTACAATAAAATAATTTAGCTTATTCTCAATCAGACGGAAATGTTCCACACACATTAGGAAACATTAATACCCAAATTTCAAATAATGAAATTAAAACTCTGATAGAAACCCACGCTCTTCAAACACACGAAACAGTTAGTGCATTGAGTAAAGAGATTGAAAATCTTAAACTCTTATCAAAAAGACATACACCAGAAATTGCAGCATTTTCACCTCGCTCCTTTAATAATAGAAATTATGTACCAAACCAATTTGTTAGACAACGTCAATTTCCACCATGTGATTTTTGTAAAAAAACAAATCATTCTTCCCAGTTTTGTTATTTTAAAGACGCTAAACAAAACTCGAGACAAAATTTTAGTGACAAAAGGTCAAAATTCTATCCACAACAATCGCAAGCGAGGAACAGTTCCTTCAGAAGTTCGAATACAAGGGACAATGGATTTCATTCTCCCCCATCACGGAATACGATGCATTTAAACTCGAAAAGGGGAGGTCAGTAGATGACCCAACAAAGGGACCTCCCCGCATACAGAATTCTCAAAGCACGCCTTATAAAAAGGTTACTGAACTTTTAGTAAACACGCAAGTTTTACAATTTAATAAAGAGAGACCTTGTTTACCGACTGTGTCAATTTATATAGCGGGTAATATAGTAAATACGCTTATTGACACAGGCGCGGCCGTATGTGTTTTAGAACATGATATTCTTTCGAAAGTAAAAGGTATCATGAATATCGAAACATATCAAACAAACGTGCAAGTGAAATCGATCTCTGGAGACAAGTTGGATATATCACATTATGCAACACTACAGTTTTCGTTAGGGAGTACAAACTTTACCCATCCGTTTTATATAGCTAATCATACATTTTCACAACATTATAAAGCAATCATAGGATTCGATTTTTTGAAAACCCACAATTTTCAAATTTGCTTAAAATCAAATAAATTATTTTCCGACAACTGTGTCATTAAAATGTCAGACGCGGTAGATCCGAACAAAACAAATATTGAGGTAAATTTTGCTCGTATACCCAGTAAATTTACACTATTACCGGGAGAATCACGTGAAATTAACTTAAAATTAGATTCTGAAATTCGTACGGGAAGTATCATTGAATTAAAACCATGTATGCGTAATCCCAATTTAAAACTCTCTCACACTTTCTGTCCAGTACAAAATAATAGAATTACGCTTACAATAACAAATATTAGTACGCATAATATCCCGATTAATAAAAATACCCGTATAGGAAATATAATATCAGAATTTGATTCACGAGATATTGATAAAATAAAAAACCTTCGACGTCAGCAACTTAAAGAAACAGATTTTAATTTAAATCATCTTGATGTAAACACGAGGAAACAATTATTATCTTTATTATTTGAGTATGCGGATATCTTTAGTAAACGCCTTTACACAATTGGTCGTACAAATGTTATTAAACCTAATCTTACAGTTGATTATTCTCAGCTACCATCATCTCGTCCGTATACAATCCCACACGCCTTAAAAGAACAATTAAAAAGACAATTAGATGAATTAGAAGAAGCAAACATTATTGAAAAGTCAAATTCTCACATTAGTTTCCCACTAATAATGATCAAAAAGAAAAATCCATCTGGAGACCCCAAACAGCAAAAGTGGCGTCTCGTAACTGATTTCCGTGCGTTAAATCGACACCTTAAATATCCCAGATATAAATTGCCAATTATTAGCCATTTATTAGAAAATTTAAGAGGTGCGAAATATTTTTCTACATTAGATTTATCAAACTCTTTCTGGCAAATCCCTTTAAAATTGGAAGATAGAGACATGACCACATTTATAACACCATTCGGATCATACCGGTACATTACCACACCCCAGGGTCTTTCAGCGTCCCCAGAAGTCTTCTGTCAACTAGCAGATCAGCTTTTGGCACCCATATCAGATTTAAAAATTTCAAATTTTATCGACGATTTTTGTATTGGAAGTCAGAATGCTACAGAAATGATTAGCAAGCTACGAAAACTTTTCGAGCGATTCAGACAGTTCGGCCTTACACTGAATCCAGAAAAGTGTTCTTTCATGTTACCGGAGATACAATTTTTAGGTCATAAGCTTAACTCGGAAGGTATCAAACCGTTAGAAGAAAATATTATAAAAATTCAAAACTTTCCGGTTCCAACCACAGTGAAAAAAGTTAGAAGATTCCACGGACTAGTTTCTTATTACAGAAAATTTATTAAAAACTTTTCTGAAATAGCTGCTCCATTAACTAACTTAACAAAAAAAAATCAAAGATTTAAATGGTCAGAGGAGGCTCAGGAAGCATTCGATATTTTAAAATCTAAACTTGCACAACCTCCCATATTAATACATCCTGATTTCACGAAACAATTTATTTTATCTACAGACAGTTCCGATAAAGCGTTAGGTGCTTCATTAGGTCAAAAAGATAACGATGGAATTATACATCCAATTGCTTATTTCTCGAAAAAATTAAACCCGACACAATGTAAATACACTATAATGGAGAAAGAATTAATGGCCATAGTCGAAGCAGTTAAGAGTTTTAAATATTATATCTATGGCAGACCTTTTATAATTAGATGTGATAATGCCGCCCTAACACAATTAAGTAAGCTTGAATCACCAGGTAATAGAGTTTCTAGGTGGTTCGCCTTTCTTTCTGATTACAATTACACTTTTGACTTAATAAAAACTACTGATAATGTAGTAGCTGACACATTATCAAGAGATTTTTTTATAAATGTTGTACATAATAAAAAGGATTTTCAAAACACTTGGAATTCTACGAAAAAAGAATCGACACATGAAAAGTTCAAAAGTGAAAAAAATTATTTTATCCATGAGAATGGAAAAAAACACATTACTAATGTATACTCTAACTCTAATATTCCTGAGAGGAGAAATTATGGTTACTCTCCAAACAACTCATATACAGTAAAAGAAACTCATATGAAAGGGAATATAAATGATAATTTAGGTGCGGGTTTAATGAACTTAGGAAATTCATGTTATATGAATTCTGTTTTACAATGTCTAACGCATTGCACACCGTTAGTAAATCGGATGATAAATAACGTACAATATATGGGAAATTGTCGACAAACTAAATTTTGTATGATCTGTACTTTGAGATATCATATAAACAATGCATTATCGAATACGGGACAGGTGATAATACCAACAGACATTTACCATAATTTAAAAAGTATTGTACCACATTTTGAATGGGGCCAACAGGAAGACGCGCAGGAGTTTTTTAGTTACGTTATTAATAAACTGCAACTATCCGGTATAAACAAATGTACAACTCATATGATAAATACTACTAGTAACTCAAAACATGTGATTCAAAGACTTTTCGAAGGTTCTTTTCAAAACCTTATCACGTGCAACACATGTGGAAAAAAAAGTGTTGAATTTCACAAATTTATGAGCATACATATGAATGTTCCGGAATATATTGTAACTCTGGATAATGCATTACAAAGATTTACACAATTCGAAACAATGCAAGACATTTATAGATGTCCTATTTGCAAAAAAGAAAACGGCGGAATGAAGCAAATAACGATATCACAACTTCCTATTGTGACGACCTTTCACTTTGAACAATCATCGCATAACCAATCGGTTCTCGATAAACAACCGATTAACGTGAAGTACCCTGAAAAAATTAATCTACGTCCTTACATGTCGCATAACGTAGGAAATCCTATTGAGTACGTACTGAATGCTGTAATAGTACACTCGAGGCAATCACAGGATGGTGGCCATTATCATAGTTATGTTAGAGATACATACGGAGATTGGTACGTTATGAACGACAATTATGTACAAAAAGTTAGACCTGATGAAGTTTTGAATCAAAATCCATACCTTCTTTTTTATCTAAAACAAGAGAAGGCTGATACTTCGGTCCAATATAATTCTCATAATGAGATTTCTGTAAATACCATTCAAATTGATATCCCTACTATAAATGATATCAAAAAAGCGCAAAGAGAGGATAATAAATTAGCTAAGATTATATCGGCGTTGGAAAATCTATCCACAGGAACTTCTAGCTTATATAAAAACTATTCTTTGCATGATGGTTTACTCATGCATTCTCAATTCTTACCTCGGTTTAGGAAATCTACGAAGGTTTTACAGATAGTAATACCCGACAAATACAAGCCTCACATTCTAGCGGCAAAACATATAACGCATTTTGGGGTTTTTAAAACGTACAATGCTATACGCGAAAAATACTTTTGGGAAAATTTATATGCAGACACAAAACATTACGTACAATCATGTATGAAATGCATTACTTTTCGTTCACCAAATAAATTCGCAAAAGTTCCGGTACAAAGACATTTTATACCCACTAGGGTTATGCAGTTTGTTTCTGCAGATTATATTGGTCCTTTACCCTTGACAGCAAAAGGAAATCGCTACATTTTAACTTTTGTGGATCATTATTCTAAATTTCTCCGATTATATGCTACCCCGAATCAAACCGCTAAAATTACCGCCGACAAGTTCCTCGATTTTATAGGTATTTTTGGAATCCCTGAAAAATATTTAACAGATAAAGGGCCCTCTTTTACAAGTGAATTATTTACAATTCTATGCAAGAAATTAGGGGTTACTAAATTAACAACAACACCTCTCAATCCATCTTGTAATGGCCTTTCGGAAAATTTAAATCCCAGAATTAAAAAGTCCTTAGCTATTTTTTCAGAAAACACAGCTGAATGGGACACTTATCTTGACTATTATGCGATGTTATATAATAATAGCTTACATACTGCAATTAATGAAAAACCAGCTTACGTACACTTCGGCTTTGATCCAATATTACCTACTGATATACTTAATGAAACACGCACTGAAAAACACATACCTTATGAGGATTTTGTCGCACGAAAAGCATTCCAATTACAATATACCAACGAAAAAGTACACGAAAGCCTTTTAAGAGCTGCAGAAGCACAAGAGAAATATCAGCATAAAAAAGCTCGTTATAGAAATTATCTTCCAGGTGAATTAGTATATTTATATAACCCAGACCAGGATAGAAATATAGAAACGACAAAAAGAAGAAATTATATCGGACCCATGAGAATAGTAAAACGACATAACAAAGTCGATTACACCATAGAAGACGCTCTTAACCCGTTACGCAAGCCAATAAAAGTTCATGCTCATAGATTAATACCATATACGAGTCGCAGACCGGATTTGGATCCTTTTAATTCTTATGTCAAAGAAAACCAAAGCCTCACAAATCCGCCTTCTAGCTTTTTAGCAAAACCGCATGCAGTGTTCGAAAAAGCGGAATACAATAGTTTTCTTTTCAACCCCCAACTCCCCACATCGCAACACTCGGCTCAAACTACACCAGTCAATGAACCCTCGGACGGGGAGCCACCTTTACAATCTACCGATGATTCGCAAAGTACCGTTATTTATCATCAGGAAGATGAAAATCTACCAAGGGACGCCCCGTCCTCTCCCCAAACTCAAAATCCTAACAATGCATCCGAAAGATATTACTTTCGACATCCGCGTGTCTATGCCTCAAATTTCCTGGACTGGTCCCTAAAGTTTACGGAATAACAACGGCCAGGCATATATTTCCGTTACTGGATATTGTATGTATATATATAAATAGGTATAAATTTCATTGGTATTTTATATATATATATATATATATATATATAAATGTATTCATTTATTTAGTATTTTACGTATATATATAAATGAGTATTGATTTAGTTCATCTCTAATTATAAGTTTATAATTTAATTTTATATATTATATTTCATTAGAATTTCTTATATTTGTTATTTATTAATACAAAAACAGTTAATTTGTTAATATTATATATTTGACTATAATTTATCTTTCCTAGAAAAAAAAAAAAATAAATAAATAAATAAATAAATAAACCTTATACATAGGATTATCAAACTTTCCATTCTCATGTAACTTGATTACTTGAAAATTAAAGGGAGAGTAGATATTATTATCATTATGGTTTTCATTGGACTTTTATATTTAAGACTTTATTAGTTCTCATTTACTTTTAAAATATATTAGGAATATTCAATAAACTTATATCCTATGGTATATTAAACACCAGGATATTTCATTAGCTCTACGTACATCGTTCATAATAAAGATGCTCATATTTGACAATACTAATATTTTAAATTACGTGAATATTGTTTTACGAAATGGCCACTCGTAAGACAAATCATAAATACCAGTTAAACCAAAATACTATTTATATTTCATAGACTACATTGGCATTTCTTTCATATATAATGCTTATTCGCAGGCGAATATTCACTATTTATGTTCGGTTTTATATATGCTGTTTGTAGTCATCAAAATTGATTTATATTCTATATAATTCTATTATGCACCATTTAATATTAACCAATATTTTTACAAATTTATCTTTCAATAGTAATGTTAATCATTCTATCCTACTATTCTAGAGATATAATTACCATAGTTTATAAAAATAGTGATAATAAATAATAATACAAATAATTATATATATGTAAATCAAACTTTCCAAATTTCAGTTAAGGGTCTATTTCTAGTTTATTACTTGTCATTATCAATCTAATCTCATTTTATCTCATGTCTCATATAGTCAATAAATTCATGCTATGGTTTCTGTTTCAAATTGGATTTATCGAAAAAAAAAAAAAATGGGATATATATTTAACTAAACCAAAATCACTCGATTTAATTTTTAGATCATTATATAAAATGCATAACTTTATAATACTCAGAACACTAAGAAATGTTTTCCTTTTGATTTCAGTTTTGTGTCTATGCATTATCTTTACAACACCCACATATGCTCGCCACAAAAACAAAGGAGTTCTATGCTCCTTTCAAAATAAATATAAATGTGGAGCAATGTCCAGACATCTGTGGGGAAAAATTAACCTCCCACCAGAGGCTTGTGCTATACATGATTGTCACGCATGTATCACTACAAATAGAAGTTACATAATTGATGAAGAATTTAATTTGAGGAATCCCACTTCTTTTTTATTACGAAAAGAAAAGATTAAAACTGATGCAAACTCCACGGTTTATGAATGTGAAACAGGACCAAAACAAACCTGTGACTGCGAAAAAACTTGCGATGGCACATCAGATTTCTGTAAAATCAGAAATTGCACCAAAAATGACATTTGTTACTGTCAGTTCACTTACGCACAATTAGAGCTTTTAGCTATTAATGAAGAACAAACAATCAGAAATCCGGATATTCTCATATTGGAAATCTGCTACTTCGATAAACGTAAAATTAATCCCCCACAAGGCATTCACAGAAAACTACTGGAAGGGGAAAATGCTGTTTTCGAAAACCATAATCTCACGATCCAATTTCAAGATCCTATTCTATACCTACCGGATAATGGTAGAGTTATATTGCGCACAGAAGATTTTGAACATGTGTTAACTGTTCCTCATGACAAAATGATTCGAATTCCGTTCGAATTATTGGCATACAAATCTGTCATACAAGTTATATATTTACATAAAGACGGACGTACAGTTTCGGGCTCCATAAGTGTTACAGGAAAAACCATATGTCAGCTACGATATTGTATTTTATGCACAGAAGTTTTTCAACATTTTAAGTGTTTTCCGTCATTTGTACAATATACACTATATGCTGTGTTTGCTTCAATTATAACTGTTTCATTACTTTGTTTAAAACTTTTCGTAAAAAGCATTATATATATTTTTCAAATAATTATTATGTTTTTGTTCTATTTAGGTAAGTTATGTAAATTTGTAGCTCGTTGTTCACTCTTATTAGGAGTTTTCCTAGGATCTACAATCAGAGAAATTTTCATGAAATATTATTTTCTTTTAGAAAGACATGCTCACAATAGAGCGAATATCAATACCCTGCAACTGGTTTTACTTACGTGTGTTTTAACTTTAACGACTGTTTCAGCGGAATGTAATTCGCATTCAATCATAAAATCCGATCTAAAAACTTGCGAAATGTTAAACGACGGTACAAAGTCGTGTCATATCCACACTACAGCGGAAATCTCACTAAAAACAATTTCGTCTGAGAACTGTTTATGGTTTGCGGATGAGAAAGAAAATCACCTTTTTTCCTTAATCATAAAACTCGAATCGGTATTGTGCAACTTTCATACTGAACGCCAATACTATTCTTTTCCGATTAAGACAAAACAAGTATCGCAGATATCGTGCATTTTTAATAAATATTGTGGAAGAGGTATCCATTGTATTAAACGTCATATCGGACAAGGAGGCATTACATTTGAGTCAGAACCACCGGAAAGTCTAGAATTTCCGGGTTACTCAGCCTGCACAGCTGGATCTTTAGGTGTCGGATGCACAATATTAACGAGAGCAGCGTGCAATTTTTACAAAATCTGGTATGAACCAGATCTTCTCCACAGTTATGAAATCTCAAAAATACGAGGCTATACATGCCAATATCAAATTTCTGTGAAACACACAGAAAATAATACTGTGTCAAGAATGCTCATCTCCGATTCGGCTTTTACAAAAAATGGAATCAAAGTCACAATTTTGGGGGCTTATGATCAGCCCCAATTGCACATCAACGACATGTTGATACAACGAGTAGGACGTCCTAGTGAGGCATATTTAGCACCTGCAAGTGAAAAAAATTTTCCTAAAGCAGGACAAATTGGGGCAGTACAAGCCAATATATCATATACAAAGAAATTCATTTTCGACCCTGATTTAACAACCTGTGATTTCTTTGAAGATCAACTGAGGTGCATTACGGCACCCGATGCTTTGCAAAATTTACGCAACACAAAAGAATACGCTTTGCCCTTACAACGAGATGTTCATTTATTTAAAATAAATGAGCATCAGTTACAATCCACTCTGCTACTCTCTTCTGCAGTTCGCGTGCAACTACAGTTCCAGAAATTTAAAATTTCTGTGAAAATGAACACGATTTGTCCAAAATTCGACGATACGGAAGTAACTACTACAGGCTGCTATGACTGCCCTGTATTAGCTCGGATGTCTTTCACTGCACACAGTACATGTCAGCCAGGAGTGGTGTCTGTTCAATTTCAAGGCATTAGTGTTCATACAAAAGCCCTTCACTTAGCAACAGAACCAACGGTTCATGTAATAAAGTTCTACGCCGAAAACAAGTGTTATACCGAAAAAATGTGTTTAAAGGCACCTACTTTGGTCCAATGCCAGACTTTGAAATTTTGCCTTGAGGAACCTAGTGTAGAATTACTCAATTTAGACACGAACTATACAAGAACTTCTAGTACCTATACCTCATCGAACTTTTGGGACAATTTTAATATCCCGAACTTTAACTCTTCATTATACATAATCAAGTTCATAGGTTCTTCTCTCTTTATTATTTGTGTAATAATAACTATATTCTCAACGATAATTACCTGTTGTTGTCGTACACGATAAATTTCCTTGAAACAAGTACAATAACTAAGGGGTATGCTCCTTTATTGGGAACATTTCATATGTAAAAAGCAGTATTTATATATATTATACTGCGATCAAAAAAAAAAAAAAAATATTTGTGATTAGTTAGAAAATTCTAAATACCTCTTAGTTGGCCATGTACTTATTCATGATTTTATACTTGCTATACATTTATAATTTTATCTGTTTATATTGTATTTCATTGTCTTGTGTTATAATTATATCTATACATTTATCATGTTAATTGTATGCTTTACAATTTAGACTACCATTGTCTTACTGGGAGTTAGAAAATTTTCTTTTTTTTTTTCCTTTTTTTTTTCTTTCTCAGACAACTCGGTATATTGTTGAGGTACTAACTCAGCATAACTGAACATCTGCAGCGAGGAATCGGGAAAACACCAATAAATAGGTAAAGAAAGGGATAGTGGAAAAGAAATAAGAATACGAGTAAAATAGCTTTAAATTCAAAACATTCTAACTTTGCAAAATGCATCTAACCCGTTGTAAAGTATAAATGGAATTGTTCGATTTTATAAAAGGTTATACATAGAAGTGTAAGTCACAAAAGTTACTTTAAGAGGGAATGGTCAAGATGCATAAAAGAAAGTAAGGAATTTATTACACCAGGTGATATTGCGATTTCAAAACAGAATCATAAAATTCAAAATCGAATGACCAAGCATGCGTGGGAACGTACAGAAAAATTGTAGTCAAATAACAAACCTTTGAGACTACGAAACTCACAAGAAAGGAAGGGAAACTCATAAGAAATATAAAATGAGAAGAAAAGATTTTATGAAAAGTTAGGGAGTAGAAATATAATAGTTATGAAAGATATACGCAAGGGAATAAAGAAAAGGGGGTCCGGTGGTAGAGAGTTTTCAGTCGAATAAACAATTTTGAAAATCCACCTGGACTGAAAAACAAATTCTTATAACATCTGGAGTAAGGAAAAATAAAATTTAATAAAAATAATCTGGCCGGTGAAGTTAGACCAGTAAAAGTTAAGTGGGTGTTACCAAAATTGAGGATTGGATTAAAGTTGAGGGGATGGAAATTATGGAAGGGAAGAGGAAAGAATATAGATGGAGATTTTCGGGAAGAGGGGAGAGAGATAGAATTTTTGATTTGGTGTAAGCATAGAGTTCTTTTAGAATTTTCCTTTTGATTTGGTGGTGCTCCGGATTATCCACGGATTTCCTAACGGAGAATGATCCTCCTGCAGATGTGGACGTTAAAAGGTAAACATTTTTTCTGTTCTGAGAATACTAAATTTTAAATATGAACTAAATATTTTAGACAATTGCAGTAAAAGAGTAAAGTTAATATAAAGATGACTTTATATAAATTTATATACATTTATATATATAATTCTGGATATATGTATTTGATTTTGATTTATCAAAAATAAAGTTAACATTTTTTCCAATCTAAATCTTTATTTATTTAAAACTAATTTTACCTTTACACAGCGCAATGTCAAAGATATTATCCAAAATTAAATCTTAACTAAGGAGCAACTTAGCACAACGAATTTCATTATTTATAACACAAATCCTAACTGTCGCTTTTCTATTCAAAAATTACATAAAAATAAATAAATAAATAAATAAATAAAAATAAATTTTTAAAGCAATTTTTGAGTACTACAAGAGAGAAAAAAAAGTACCATGCTTAACAGATGCACGTTCACTAAATAGACGTAATTTTAGTTAAATGAAAGATTATGTTTATTTTGCTGTTCTTCCATTTTGTAAATGAAATTGACATATACTATAAGTAAATGGACTAAACGAAAGATCCGAAATTTTTATATTTTTAAACCATTTATCATCCAGTGTACCTTCTGCAGTTTTGGTCGCAATGAATTCTTTGATGATTTCGTTAAAAAATTTAGAATTGCTAGTTTAAAAAAAAAATAATAATTAAAATAATTAAAATTTATACGAGTAAGTTACAAAAAAAAAAAAAAAAAAAAAAAAAAAAAAAAACAAGTATAATAATATACAATAATTTATATAAAATTATGATTTTCGTAATATGTTTGTGGAAGATATATATCATCAGCCTGCAAAACAAACGAATCTATAAAGTAACACAACAAATCTTAACTTAAAACCATAATCTTATCAATATTAATGAAAAAATAACCTAAGAAACACAAGATAGGAAGAAAGGAGGCAGGAGGCAAGACTTGTGACTTGCCTGTGGGGGTTAAACTAGTTTCACGCGGGCAACACTCACCCAGCCTGCCACGACCAGCACAGGAGCCATATGGATTTTAAAAAAGAAAAATTTCAAAGCAGATGAATAACAATGAAACCATGAAGCAACAATGAAATTCATCGATTGATTACATTGTGTAATAGTATAATTAGAATTTTAAATATAGTTGACAACTCAAAAAGGAAGAAGCTGAAATTTTATTGTAAAAAGATAGTTTGCATAGTAATACAAAGTAAATGCAACAAGCCTTCTGCTTTTTTTTTTAAATTTAATTTCACAAACCCACCAAGCACCCAGCCTTACAACACCATCCCACCTCCATAATCAAACATCTGCCCACCCAACCGCCACCTTTTTTATTGTCTTTTATTATTTTATATTTTTTTAGTTAATATACACAAAAGTGTACACAGCCTTTTTTTTTTTTTTTGTACTGACAGAGGGTTAAGGATATAAAATAGAAAATACAAATTTTTTAGTAAAACCCATTATAGCAGTGGCTGTGATCAGTTTATTAATATTCTTGTTTTTAAACTTCGCAGAGCATAAATTATTAATTCGAAATAAATGGTTAATGATGATGTTTCTAAATACTGAAAGATGCAGACATGAATTACAATGTGTAAATAAGTTGACTTTAAAACTAAAGTCTTGCCGTTTGTCATAGATATCTGTGTAAATTTTATTACCATCGATGATTATTTTGAGATCTAAAAAGTTAATTGATTGATTAGTTAGAGTATTTTGAGTTAGCTTTAAATTAGGTGGATAATTGAAGGAAAAGTCATTTTGTGAGTACTTGTTGAGATAAGATACAATAATATCATCGATGTAACGATGAAATCAAACATCATCATTGCAAATTTGCTTTTCATAATAATAAAGATAGAGATCTGCCAAAATACTGGAGCTACAACCTCCTTGTGGGATACCTAAAAGTTGCAAATAGATATCGTTGTTGTGGAAAATATAATTATTATGAATAACAAAGTTAAGAAGTGTTTTAAATTTTTCTGCTTTAAATGGTGAGGAAGATTAATTTGAGCTTTATATTCTTGAAAAATACTGTAAATGATATTACTTAGAACTGATAACTCAATATTATTGAAAAGATCTTGAAAGTCAAAAGTCATAATATTGTCTATGGAATCGAGCGAATTGATGTATTGAATTAATTGAAAGCTATTTTTAAGACAGTGTAAATTATCAACTTTGCAAGTACAATTGTAATTTTTTTTTAGAATATCCAGTAGAGCTTTATTAGCATTGTTATAAGTGTTACACCCAACAAAGACAGTGCGAAATTTAATTGGAGATTTGTGAAACTTAGGTATGAGAACTATATAAGGATAATTAAAGTTATTGAAGGGAAGTTGAAATAGTTTATAGTAATTATGTATTTTTCTGTTATTAATAATAAGGTTATTATTAGTTAAACTGAAGATGTTACTATTAGTGACTGAATAGTTTAAAATAGAGAGATAGTAGGATTTACAAATAAGGGCATAATTATTAGGTGGTTTGCCAACATAAGTGATCACAAAGTCATCCTGTAGTGGTTTGATAGAGTTAAGAAATACAGATTTTTTAGAAAACACCAGATTTGAAGAATTGATAAATAATGCATTTTTAATTTTTTGTAACACTAAAACTTTCCATTGAGTGAAGTCGGCAATAGCTTTATTATGAGTAATAGATATTTTATATATTTATTAAAGTTTCTATTTTCGCAAAAAACATTTAAATTTAACATTTTTGTTGACTCTTCATTCTACTTCATTATTTAACATATACTGTGAAAAAATTCTGAAACTGACATGTAGAATCTAAATTGTGGCTTTAAAAAAATAGTTCCATGTCATTCTTACAAATTGTAGTCCCTTTTGAAAGCGAGTTCTAGAAACCCCTATTAGAATACTAGAACGTTTGCTTGTATTATCGAGGCCAAAGTTATTTAAAAATCTCTGCAAATAAATGCGAATACAAGAAACGGGTTTCAGCTATTATAATCTGGTTTTACTACTGAATTCTAGAAAATCAAGAGAAAATTTCTCGCAATACAGAAGATTCAGAATGTTCAGAAAATTGTTTCACTATCTAGAAATGTGTAGACTAGGAATTATCGATCATTTCGTCTATTCAGTTTACTGGCGTGCTTTATGCGCATAGCTCGGAAATTTATATATATCTAGTTAAGGGATTTAGAAATTGACCACTTATTCATTCAAGATTAAGGCGGTATATATTTTTTTTCTTAGTGTACATTTACGAAAGGAAAAGACTCAGTATTTTAGAACAAATTAGATACTTCTCTCACCAAGCTCGGTAACTGCAAATTTTCTAGTTATGTCTGACTAGACATTGAATAACAGGAAATCCCTACACACACACACACATACATACATACATACATACATATATATATATATATATATATATATATATATATATATATGTATATATATATATAATGATGCCCGAATGATGCCCTGCGACATCTCGTTTGTTGTAAACGCCTTTAATTCCTGCAAATTCGTAGGCTGTCCAAATTGCCGTCCCAAAAGAACCCAGATATTCTCTATTGGTGATAAATCTGGGGATAAATCTCGTAGGCTGTCAGGTCAGGGAAGGGTGATATTATGGCGGTACTGTGACACCAAGGCTGTGTGTCGCAAAGCATTGTCCTGTTACGAAATCGATCCTGAGACCTGCCATAAGTGACAACACCTATGGCTAACGAATGTCACGCACGTTGGCTATGATGGTATCGTGGATCAATATTAGGGATGACCGTGTGTCGTATGCAATGTCATTCATACGATCACACCAGCTGTGGGTGCGGTAAGCAACAGTAAAGCAAAGGCAGAATTGAGGCTTTCTCCACAGTACCTCCACACATAAACATGGTTGTCATCACGCGCAAATTGAAACTGTATTCGTCATTGAAGACAACCTGGTTCCATTCGGTTTCAATCCAAACCCGTCGAGCGCGACACCAATTCAAACGGAGGAGAAGGGGTAATTATTACCGGCAGCATACATCCCAGCAAAAAATAAACTGCAGTTTATTCGAAGGTAATTGGGACAAGAAACTGCAGAAAAACTGCAGTTTCTATTCAAAATGGCAGAATAACTGCAGTTTGGAATCAAAAAATGTGCAGATAAACAAATTTTCCCAAATTTTCTATTGACTGTCCCAATTACCTTCAGATTAACTACAGTTTTGTGCTGTTTTGAATCTTTTATGCAGTTTTTCTTCAGATTTTTTTAGCTGGGAAGGACACCACGATATCAAATATCCTTCAGCCAGGTACGTACAGACACAGGGTCAGGTCGTGTAGGTGTTACATATGTCTAGATGGCTGACAAAGGGACAGTTGGCGCTATGTATATGCTTCATGTGATGTGACGGTTTTTTCGATGATTGGTTTGTAGAGCGCGTCCTAAGCCTGGTCGCTGTGTAAGCATCCTCTCTCTTGTACACTGGTCCCAAAACCTCTTCGCAGTAAAATCAGAACGGCGTAGGTGGCTGGCTATGCGCCTAGCTGATCACCCATATTCCAGCATGCCGATGATTCTTCCCCTCGCGGACTCTGACAGTTGCTCTTATTGTCTTCGATGGCCGCGTAACGGCACCTCTGCAACAGATTAAGTACACTAAACAAGATCTGCTTGCTTGTTTTATACTCCAAGAAGAAAAAGTTTAACGTCCTTTTGTGGTATTACGTAACGCCCAATCATTCTGCATTTCTAATCATTTGCATATCTACCTGGCATGTACCTTCACCCCACGATTCGTTACGGTCCCACATTTACTTCTTAGTGAGCAAAATTGTTTGTCTATGAGGGTATATTGCTGTTAAATAACCATGGCGGAGCGAACATTGGGAGAGGGAATCTTATGAAAATATTGTATTTTTCAAGTATAGGTTACAACAAAAATTTGAAATATATTTAAAACGCATTGTTGGGATTCGGGGTAAGGGTTGCAGTGGGGTTATAGTGCCATAACTGGAGGCGGCTGAGAACCCGGGCTGAGCCGGCCGTTAAGGGTAGCGTAAGCGGGGCCTGGAAATCAGCTGTCTCCATCATGGGACCTTCGGAATCGGTACGGGAAAGCAGATCAACTGGCGGCGGCTCAACTGCGTCGGCCACCGAGGCAGACGCCCTCGTCCGAGTCCGAGTCGGGTCGCGACGCCGTCACGTCGAGCGGAGCGCCACCCCCGCCTCCCTCCGGATGCTCCCGGACGGCTAAGCGGTCGCCTTCTAACCAGGTCGGTTATGTCCTCGTTCATCGGTTGGGCCAAAAGCACAACACTCTTTAATCGGACTGTGGCCGGACCATTCGCTGGAACACATAACATAACACACGCTCACTGTTGGCCGTTGGTCTTTAGTTCGTGCTTGAGAATCCGGGTCCAGAGTGGTTTATCCACGCCTCGCGCACCGCAGACGCCAAGAGCTCGACGTCATCTTTGCACACTGGCACTGGAAGACTGGAGACTGCGCACCAAAAAACGTGCACTAGCCCCCGAAAGAACTCATACTCCCCTTCCCCAACCCTTACGCATTCGCATATTCTACACTCTTGAGTTCCCGTTTTGCTTCTTTCTGCGTTTCATCATTACGCTCTCAACGCCCTCCCCCATCCCCTTTTGTCTACCGAACCGACTCCCATTTTTTCTCTCATTCTCTCCGTATATGACCTTATTTACTTTTGCGAGCAGCCCCTACTATTGACCTGGACGACCGCCAAACGCAATGCATTCGAAAACCTAGGGAAATCCCTAACTCACTCTTTCTCTCTTAAACCAGAAACCATTGACTGAAACAATTAATTGGAAATTATTAACATTGTTTCCACGAATCAGCTAAACAGGATTCCAAAATTCATTTTCCATGAATCGGATACGAATTTTATTACACGGATAACATTTGATATGAAACCTTCATTTTTATAAATTATACATACCCCTCTTTATGTTGGTTACAAATATAAAATATAAAATCAATTTTTAAGTGATGTTGGAAAAAATAAAGAATAAATAAGAACTTAAATTTAAGATTTTATATTTGATATAATTTGCAATTTCCCCTTTATTTACATTAAAATGACTCTTTTTTTTAATATAAACCTAAATCTTAGGTATACACATTAAGTTGTATCCTGTGCATTTCACCATTTGAAAATTAATAAATAAACAGAGCTGCTATTATTATTATTATTATTAATTATTATTAATTATTCCACGACATTTAATTCTACCCTCTTTTTATAACAACACCACTTTTATATATATATATTAAATATATTTGTAGTTATGGTGAAAAATGACTCTTCTTAAGAAGTAAGAAGTTGTGTAAAAAAAAAAAAAAAAAGCAAGTACTAATAATGTTACAATAAAACTGAAATGTTGGCAGCTTTGCATAAATGCGCATGCAGACACAGAGACTTTTGCTAATGAGTCAAATTAAATTCCACGTATAATAAAATAAGTAAAAATAAAAAATAATAATAATAGTGATTTCTGTAAATTTATATATATATATATATATATATATATATATATATATAAACGCGTTAGATGAATTTATAACGCATTAAAACTGAAAAAATAAATAAATAAATAAAAGTTTATTTATTTATTATTATTATCATTATTATTTCATAAATACAGCAATAAATTTGTTTTTTATTGCTAAATAATTTACGAAGCCGTCAACCTTATTTATTCCACAAAATTGCTAGTACCAGTCATTTTTTATGCCACTTTTCATTAGAAAAAAGATCAGAGCTTCATTAAAAAAAAATCCCGTAGACCTTTTAATAACCGACATTTTTTAATACTGCTTTATTAATTCAATAATTATCTTCTTACTTAACCGTAATTGCATATTGGTGAAAAATAGTGTGGAAAGAAGAGGGTTGTTACGGAACCGCATTCTTTCCTGACTCGTCCACCAGAGTTTTCATATAGTAATTTTCCTCTTAATTTCCTCACGAGACATATTATCGAATATTACTATTAAAACAAAATCTGGTGCCAGAATCAGGGAAAAAAAAATACAGTCCGCGGCAACGCTGAAAGAAAGTGATGTGAAATAAAACGCGTACAATTAAGTTTACTAAATACATTAAAATATTAGCAGTTCTGAGTGATATACGTCTTACTTAATAAACATTATGTACTGGAAAAAAGTACAAATAAACTATTGAGAAAGAAAGTATTATTAATGTTACGGAATAAATTTTAAAAATTGGCACCTCCTCTATTATTAAAAACAAATTAGGTTATATATATATATATATATATATATATATATATATATATATATATATATATATATGAGTTGGCTTTAATTTCCAAGTTGAAAATAGTATGCTGGTATATCACTTTATAGTTGTTATACACGTATTATGTATAATAACTTGAATAAACAATTGCTTCTGCATATTACTCTGACTACTACAACTACCCCTATAACCAAGGGTACTACACTGACGGACCCTGTGATGGACCCTACGACGGACCCAACGACAGACCCTATTACGCTGATGACTCTCATTATGCTGACGGTCCCTACCACGGCAGCTCAAATCGCACCTCAGGAAGGTAACAGCTTTTATTCCTAAACTAACCCAACCTCTTACCCCAAAATAGTTATTAAAATTCAAAGCTAAAAAGAAAAACAAAAAAGTACTCTCGTCACCTTCCCCAGAGGCAACATCCTCTTCCTCTCCCGAACCCCCAGTAAATTTCAATAACCTCAAGATCGTGCAGATCAATCTCAACAGGTGCAAGGCGGCGAACTCGACGGTCCTCACTTTCATGGAGGATAACTCCGTGGACATCGGACTGCTCCAGGACGCATATTGCAACGTTGGGGGAGATCTGTACGGCTTCCCTTCTTCCTGGTCCAGTTTCAGCTCAAAAAACAACTCAGCTCACATTATAATTCGATCACAAACCCTTATTTACACTCATCTTTACACTGGGGACCATTGTGTTTTTATTACACTGACCACGAAGGAGGGCGAACTGATTATTGGCAGCGCTTACGCAGCCCCGTCAGAGGATTTTGAGGCCTGTCTACTGGCATGGCAACATTTAATCACACAAAAGTCACTCTTCATTTGCGGCTGCGATCTCAATGCTAACTCCCCCCTTTGGTGCTCACCGATTGAGAACAGCAGAGGTCGCAGCCTAATAGAATTTATAGCCTCCAATAACCTCTGCCTTGCTAACTTAGAAAACTCTGCTCCCACCTTCCAAAAGGACAATGCCCAGGGCTGGCCAGACTTCACTCTCTGTAATACAAAGACCCTAGCTCGAATCTTCGACTGGTCAGTCCTGGACATTTTTAATAACACAGATCACAATTACATCACTTACTCTATCAATTCAATACCCACAGTAACATACTCTAAACGGTTTGCCACTAAACGTGGAAACTTCAAGAAATTTAACAAACTTTTACTCAACTCCTCCTTATCACTAACAGACGAACTCAACGCCATTAACAACACCACACAATTAGAAAATTTTACAGTTAATCTAATAGCCTCCATCCAGACAGCCGCGGCCGCAGCATTCAGGCTCAAGAAATCGGGATGGCAGTACGCCTACTCCTTCTGGTCTCCCCAGCTCCGTTCCATGCGTAATCACCTAACCGCCCTAAGAAGACAAGTAAAATACCTTGACCCGTCACTTCTACAACAACACAGACAGAAAATAAAACACCATTCGGCAATATTCAAAAAACACATCAACGAAGCCAAACATAACGCATAGAAGAAATTCTGCACATCACAAACACAAATATTCGGCACAGCTCAAAAGTTTTACAGTCAAAAATTCTTCACCCCGCCCTAGCTGAAACTGGAACGTCCTCCAGCTCTCTCCTCAAAACGTAACAATCTAGAGTACCTCACAAACATCCTTTTCCCAAGAACCGTCTACCCACAACACCAAGCACCACTCTACTCGGCTCCCTCGGATGTTCCCTTCACGGAGTCTGAAGTTAAAGCCACTCTTCACAGCTTCAACATCAAAAAGGCTCCAGGTCCGGACAACATGGATTTTAAAATCTTACGAAACGTACACTGCACAATGCCACACATCCTTCAGAAATGGACCAATCTATGTCTCAAACACCAATACTTCCCCGAAACACTCAGAAGAGGTGAAGTGGTGTACTTTTTGAAGCAAGGGAAACTTCCCTCTGAACCCTCATCATACAGCGAAGCAGGACACTTTGGTCCCGCCGTTTTGGTCCCGCCACTTTGGTCCCGCCATTTTGGTCCTGCCGTTTTGGTCCCGAGGAAATTTTGGTCCCAGGCCATTTTGGTCCCGAGACATTTTGGTCCCACCAATTTTTTGCAATTTTTTAAATATGTATCAGTTTTTTAATATGATAACATATTTATTGATACGGGAAAATTGAAGTTCTCTTAGAATATCTTTAATTAAGGAATATCTTACACACAAATATATAAATTTTCGACATTACGTTTTCTGCCTAACTAGTGAGATTCGGAGAATTTTGTCCTAATTTTTTTACGAACATTTTATTTATTTATTTTATGCAATTGCACTTTTTTTTAATTGATATATTTTTTTTTTTCATTTGATTTCGATTTAACTTACTTCAATTGCAATTTGAATTTTAATTTTCTATCAGTGACAACATTTTGTGATTTTAAAAGTATTGTTAACAATAACAACATTAGATAAAGTTTCATTTATTTTAAAAATAATAAAATACAGGAAGATTTTGTTTAAAAAAAGGAAAAAGAAAGAAAGGAAATTTTACGATATTAAATATAATTTGCTTTTAGTGGCAGAATGCTATTTCTTTCAAAGAATTATTTATTGACCTGCTCCCATCATAGACTGTTCTTCATAAGCATAAGCTTGGGATCATTTATGAAGTTCTTGAATTTATATATGAATTTATTCATAAATATATGTATGTGTGTGTGTGTGAGAGAGAGAGAGAGAGAGAGAGAGAGAGAGATACGTTTCATTCGATTTGATTGTGATTTAATTTTTATCATTAATCTAAGAGGAATTTATTTCAAAATCTGTGTTATATTGATAATAATAATAATAAAATGCATGTTTGTTTGTCCGTGGTACTTAATTACGTTAACCGTGTATATATGTGTAAATTAGTTTTATTTCAACTACAATGGTTTTATTATAAAAATGAAAAAATGTATGCAGTCCAATATTTAATTAACTGTGCGCATTGCAAGCATAAATGTTCAGAAAATGTTGATGTACAATTTTTTATCTTTTCAGTTTAATATTATGTTAAAAAAAAAAAAAAATCTGTCTGATATGTCTCTATGACTAAAAGCAATGCCTGCATTAAAATCTCTGTAGCACATTGAAATAAGTTTCGCACCTGTCTCTCCCACAGACAATAAAAAGGCATTTCACTGTTTTGTTTCAGCGCATTTGAAAAAAAAAAGGGGGATGGGAGGGGTTTTTAATGGACATTTTCTTAAACAACATTGTAAGGGGTTATAATGGAATAAAAATGCTTTTCCAATTCTATGTGATATGTAACTATTTCCTGTGTTTGACAAATATATCCGGATTGACAGAGAAGAAAATGACTTAAGTTTAGCAGATCTGTACAAATTATTCCTGAGATCATTATTTAGGTTCCTCGCATCTTCTTTTACTATTAAACTCTAACATTTAGGAGATGCTTCGATAAAGCATTGATTTCCTACAAATTTTGTAGTCGAGCACTCTAAATATGAATATGATAATTAAGAGCCGCATTACAGTGTTTTATATTAAAAACCTTGTATTTTATTTAAACTAAAATTTTGCAGACTTAGATAAATTAACAATGCTTAGATCTGCGCTGATAACTAATACCTTTATGATTCAAAATTCGATCCGAAATACTAAATTTTCTGTTCCATGTGTCCTATAGTTACATCATTTTCATCAAAGGTTGTAGATATTCAACTCTCCAATTGAAAATATTCGTCTAAGTTCTCTTTTGGCCAAAGTTCCCTCATGTACGAGTATTTGCTGTCCTTTTTCCTCTATCGTACAAAGAAAAAAATCTAAATCTCAAAATTTTAGACATTTTTTTCAGTTTTATTTGTTACTATAACTTTCTGTTGCAAAATAATAATAACAATAATAATAATATTATAAAAGGTAACACAACCAAATAATTTTAAACTTTTAATAGTTTTTAATCTTAATAATAATAATACTTTTCCTACCCCCATGTTTCCAAGTCAAATGACAAAAATTCGAAATATGAAGAAGAATTTCGCTTTTTTTCTGTAATACTTTGATTATTCCTGATATCGGGACCAAAATGGCGGCACCAAAGTGGCGGGACCAAAACGGCAGGACCAAAACAGCGGGACCAAAATTTCCACGGGACCAAAGTGGCGGGACCAATTCGGCGGGACCAAAGTGGCGGGACCAAAACGGCGGGACCAAAGTGTCATGTACCCTCATACAGGCCGATCTGCCTCCTCCCCACTTTAGGCAAACTATTAGAAAAATTAATTGTAACAAGATTAAACTTTTACCTCGAAACAAACAATCTACTACATCCTAACCAATTTGGGTTCAGAGAGGGCAGATCTTGCGACCAAGCGCTACAAGCCATAAAAAGTTCCTGCGCCGTCAGCTGTAATGCATCAAACTACACCACTATCTTTTCTCTAGACATGCAAGGAGCCTTCGACAATGTGGAGTGGCCACACATTCTACGCGCCCTACAAGACCTTAACTGCCCGAGTAATCTGGCCGGAATCATCCGCTCTTACCTCTCCCATAGGAAAATTATTGTCAACTTGGGTGACGAGAATACCGAACATCCCCAAACTAAAGGCTGCCCACAGGGTTCGTGCCTAGGTCCTATCCTGTGGAATCTGATAGCAGACATAATACTCAAAAGCATGAACTCTGCGGGCTTCACAACATTTGCTTATGCGGATGATTTCTCTCTGATTGTCTCGGGTCGAACTAGAAAAAACCTGGAGGACCAGGCCCAGGAAGCCCTTTCCCACTTCAGTAAACTTTTGAAAGAATTCGACTTAAAATTATCCCCATCTAAAACCAAAGCATTAACTCTCGCTTTCCCTAAAGCCCTTAAAAGAACTAGGAATCCCAAGATGCGGATAGACGGCATCAGTGTCAATCATGTCGAAAACATGAAACTCCTTGGCATCACTTTTAACAGGCACCTCAACTGGCTGGCTCACGTAAAAGAAATTAAACTAAAGACTCAAAGTATATACCACAGCTCAGCAAAAATGGTGGGAAAGAGGTGGGGTATCTCCACCTCTCTCCTAAAAACCTGGTATAAAACAATCATCGAGAAAATAATAACCTACAGAGCCGCCATTTGGGGCGGTCATCTGAGAACTGATGCCATTACCTCTCTTAACTCAGCCCAAAGACCCTTCCTCTTGCAAATTGCAAGAGGATATAAAACAATATTCACTGATGCCCTCACCGTAATCACTGGGATTCCTCATGCCCACCTGCAGGTCTCGCAGACATATATAAAAACTCAAATCCTACAGCTTAAAGATCCCGAATTAACAAACATCATCTTCCCACAAACCCCCATACAAACTTTGACCTGCAGCTGGGATATTCACCCAGGCAAGGATGTTGCCCCATTCATCACCAATTGCACTAAAAATAGTTTCTCTCCCTCTGCTCCAGTGGCGATCTACACTGATGGTTCCAAAACGGACGCCGGGGTTGCAGCAGCGTTTTGCGTGCTGGACCGTGGCACCGTGGCCCATCGGTGGGCCTGCAGGCTCGAGGACTATAATACAGTCTTCCGAGCGGAAATCTATGCCATAGAAAAAGCAATACGCTGGATTGGCGACTCGAACGCGAATGATATCTTTAACCTCTTCAGCGATAGTCTCTCGGGCCTTCAGGCAATAGCTCGGCATCGGAGCAGACACCCACAAATTCAACAGATCAAAAAACTCTTAACGAATCCTAACTTAACTTGCTCCCTGGCACACGTTTCTGCCCACAGGGGCGTGATCGGCAATGAACTCGCTGACTCCCTTGCAAAAGAAGCAACTGATTTCCCCACCAAGTGTTCCACAATCCCTGCCCCACCCTCCTATGTCAAAAATAGAATCAAAGAAATTATTAATCTCAAATGGCAAAACCTGTGGGATAGTTCAGAGAAGGGTAGGCACACCTTTTCGCTGATCCCACAGGCTCGTATTAATTCCTGGACCCTAACTCCCCCTATCACGGCATTTTAAACAGGTCATGGCCCCTTCCCATCTTACCTTTACAAATTTCATTGCCGACGCTCTCCCCTGTGTTCCTGCGGCGAGGAGGGAACTCCGAAACACTATTATTTCCACTGCCCCTTAACAGCACTAAATCATATTAGAATTCCCTCTCCAAGACCAATCAATTGGCTGGACAACATTTTAACAAGGAAACCCTTAATTAATAAATTAAATAAAATTTTCTCATTCCTAATGGATTTATGTAATCTAACTAACTAACCTAAAATCACAACTAAAGAAAAATTCTTTCTCCTAAACACATTAATCTTCTATCTCCCTGTTATCTTCCCGTGTGCCCGTGATGCTGCAGTAGCCCTCATAAATGCAAGGGTCTAAACTGGTAGCGTGCCGCTTGTCGCGGAAGGCCACACAGCCTCGCACCCTCTCTCCTATAATCAAGCGGCGCCCCGTGTCGCGGGTAGACTTGTGTCTGGCGCCGCCCTTGTAAATACCCATGCCCATTTACATCGCCCCTTGTCGCGGGCTGGCTAAGTTAGGCGATGCATGATGTATTTTTTTTTTTTTTTTTGATTTCTCAATAAATGTCGGAGCAGCTCACGTGGATTTTCCTGGAAGCGCTCAACACCGCTCTTCGAGCGGGGAGCGGGGGCTGCTCCCTGTTCAATTGCTTCTGCATTCTAATTCTAGACTAATTCGATAACAACATAATTTTATACAAGTCTTTAATCTTTGCTAATGATATTGTGAAGTTATGATTTTTTTTTTTTTTTTTACGGGAAATTGGGGACTGGGATGCATTTTACCCACTGAAGATATCTTGTATGGAAGTTGTTTAAAAATAAAAATAAAATGTTATATTTTCAAACACATAAATTTACCTTATAAATTGTCCTTTCATTCTCACTGTGCAATTCGGGTGCTTCCGCACCTTTCTTCAGGTGAATTGTGACTCTCATCAACTGTCTTGTTGTCATCTGGTAGATTTCGGTTTTCTCCCTTCACTTCGCTTCGTTTTTCTTTGATTCTATTGATTAATCGGTTCCAGATCTTGGGGATGTTGGCGTGTTCACGTTCATTTACTGCTGTTGGGTTAGTAAGGATTTCGATAGCTTCTCGTTTTAGGGCGTAACTATGGTTATTATAGGGGGCGATCTTTTTAGTATGGATAGTGTTAAGATTAATGGGGTTAGTAATGTGGGTGGAGCCAAGTGCGGTGGATTGACGGTTGTGCTTTAAATCTGCTTTGTGTTCCTTCTCGCGGTCCTGAATTTTTCTTTTTGTTACTCCGATGTAGCAGGCGCTGGAGTCATTAGTGTGGTTGAAGTTAATTTTATAAATTCCGGATGTGGATTGGTTGTTGATTTTGTCTTTTTCATTTCTGATATGTTGAAAGATGTTGCGGTTTGGTTTAATCGGGATGTTAATATTGTGTTTTTCGGCTTCGTATTGTATTTTTACACTTGCGCCGTTACAGAATGGGATGGATGTTGTGAATACAAAAATATAAACCTTAACATAAATTTAAATGTTGATAACAATTTTTAAAGATATGTTAGTTTAGAAGGAAAAAAAAATAAAAGAGTTTTTATAAAATTTTACATTAAAGGAATTAAATATTTTAAGCAAAACCTTTAGTTAAAAACATATTCCTGGTATTCAGAAAACGCTTTTTATCTTTTTTAACATACAATTTAAAAAATGTTTTTGTATTAATATTTTTGGGAGCAGAAAAGAAAAAAAATCTAAATAAATTAAATTAAAGATTTCCTTTCAGATTCTATCTTTTTTTTAGAATTTTTAAGTAAAAAAAAATGTTTTTAAGGTGAAAAAATATATTTATGTTTTAAACTTCTTGTAAAAAATATTTATATATATATATATATATATATATGTGTTTCTTAAATCAAACAATAGAAAAAAAAAAAAAAAAAAAAACACTCAGATTTTTTTTTTTTTGGTCTATCATATTATGCTTTTATTTAAATCGGTTTCTAAAGTATTTTCAAAGAACTTTTACCCTTTACAAGCTTTAATTTCAACAAAAATATTATTATTTTTTCTTTATATATAAATATTTATTAAAACATTTGCTTCTCGCTCGTGAAATAAAATTTGTACTTTTAGAAAAAACATTTTCTGTGAAAGGAAAAAAAAAGTTAAAGTAAAATTTAAATAAAAAATATGTTTACTTTTCTGTGTTTTTTTTATTAAGCAGAGATATGGTTTCATTCCATTTTGTTAATTTTTGTACAAATGTTTTTGTCGCGTAAGATAAAGAAGCATGCGATGTACGGGAAATTTGTTAACTAAATAAAACAAACATTATCGATACCTTTTATATTTGAAACTTTCCAACAATTTTGAAAATTGTTTACGTTTTCAGTATTTCTGTCTCTCTGCCTTCTATACTCTGTAAATATGTAAGGAGAGCTCTGAAACTGATATATCTTAGAGTTTTACGATAGAATGTTTGAAAGAGTAGTGATAGCTCTTCTGGTGTGTGTACAGTGAGTTGTTTACTTATTTATTTTTCTTCAAAGATATATTGCCGTTAATAAGAGGTGTTTCTTTAAAGTCGGCTTTACTGCACCGTGTCCCGAAAGTTTAGACAATCAGTAAAATTTGCGTTAACATAAAAAGAAATAAGGTACAGTTAAAATTCGTGAGATTGGTAATAAGTGAAAACAGTTTTGCTGATATACACCTATAAATTATGATCAAACGTTTGAAATTATAAAATGTACATTAAATTATATAAAAATATGCTGTCCCAAAAGTATAGACACCTGTAAGTGTTTTTGGTTTTACACTTATAAAAGTAATTAAAAACTTACTTTTAATATTGAATTGTATAGCCACGACACTTTATAAAATCAAATACACTTTGTTCCATAGAATTAATTAAGCATTGCATTGCAAAAGGAGATATTTCACACCACGCTTTGTCAGTTGCAGTTTTTATGTCATTTACACATGTATATTGCTTTCCATTTTCCTACATTTTACGAGATAAGATCCTCATATGTTCTACATGGATTCAAATCCAGATTAAGTGCTGGCCAGTCTAATAGTGTGATATTGTTTTGCTTAAACCACGTTTTCGTTGATCTGGAGGTATGGATAGATATCCTGTCTTGTTTGAAAACAGAGTCCTGTCCTGCTAGCAAATCCATAATTGGCAGTAAATTGGTATGTAAAATATCCTGATAATCCTCTGATTTCATTTTTCTGTCCGTAAATCCTAGAAATGTTTGCCCGTTGAAACAAGACCCTCTCCAGGTCATTACGGATCTTCTGCCTTTTGCCTGCTGAAACAGTTCTTTGGTTCTTTTCTTAGGTCATACCAGTAAAATCTATAATCGTGAGAGCCGTCCAAATTACATTTCTTTTAGTCACTGAAGATGACAGAAAGCTACTTTTCACCGTACAACATATGCTTTCTAGCCCACTTTAGACGTGCATCTTTATGTCTCTGCTTTAAGCAAGGTTTTGCTTTCATTCTTCTGTAAACATTGAGTTTTGAAGCTTTAATTCTTCTGTGTACAGTACTTTTTGAAATTCTTGGAAGTTGATGCAATTGTACACATAGATAAATTATCAGTTGAAGCCTTTTTTAAAAACATTCTACCATCACGTAACGTTTTCTTTGGTCTTTCGACTCAATTTCGAGTATTCCATGTTCCAACTGATCTGAAAACTCTATAAATACTGCTCAAGGATCTCTTTATTCTTCTCGATATTTGTACAGGATTTTGTCTTTGCGCTTTTAACTGTAAAATCTTAATACTTTTGTCTTTAGAAATTTCTTTAGAACATGGCATTTTTATCAGAATACGCAGGAAACGTCTTTTACGAATCACAAACAAAACAATACATTGAACTCATTAAATTATCATGCTAAAAATGTAGCAGATGATATTTCAATTAAAGGGAAAATTTATTCTGCATTTATAGAAGCAGACGACAATAAAAATATTTTATTCTGTGAACAAAAATGTAAAAGAAAACATGTAATGCTTTATTGTGTATATATATACTTTTGGGACAGCTCATTTGTATATAATTTAATGTACATTTTATAATTTCAAATCTTTGCTCATAATCTATATGTGTACACCAGCAAAACTATCTCACGAATTTTAACTGTACCTTATTACTTTTTATGTTAATACAAATTTTATTGATTGTCTAAACTTTTGGGACATGGTGTACCTCTATGCCGCACGTAACTTACCGAAGTTATTATATATTATATGGATGAAGTATGTTTCCTATATAATTGGGTGTTATTAGCATTAGTTATTGCTTTACAAGGACGCTCAAAAAGTTTAGATGCATTGTGAGATATAAATGAAAATTTTTCAGAAGTCATTTCAATTGTGCTACCATGTTTGTGTTACTATTCTTTACATTTGTACATAACATAGGGTGCATTATATTATAAAGCAGGGCATAAAATTGCAAGCAAGCATAAGCAATACTTAGTGTATAGTATTAGAAACATACATATAGTTAACATGCTTATGTACATAAATATATATAATCATGTTAATTATGGAATCGAAGGTTAACAGCATTAATTGTTGCTTTCCAGGGACACTTAAAATATACAGGTACCTTAGACATATCAGTGAAAATGATTCTGAGTGCATCTTAATCGCCTTACGGAGTTTCTGTTATTATTATTCTGTTAAATATTAGTACAAGTTATCCGACGCATTCTATTTTTGAACGCTGCACAAGGCTAAACAAAAGCGATCTATTTTATTCTTTCTATTTAAAAGTAAAGATATTATTATAGTTTTTTAGATTTCATCATTTGAAACTGAATTTACACGTTCACTACAAAAACACAACGTAAGGTACAAATATTACAAATTTGTGACAGGGATTAAAAAAAAAAAAAAAATCTGATAAATTGCAGCCAAATTTAACTATTAATTAAATAATAATATCATTATATTCTACGCAACATAATGAATTTAAAATTCATTTTCTTGAAGTCCAAAAACATGGTTTCTATGGCATAGGAATGAGTAAAATCAATGATTGTTCTACAGCATCACCTATCATACTTACATACATTATAAGAACTGAAAGAAATTTGCTAGAAAAACATTCCATTTGTACTACAAAGTAAATCTATAAATAAACTTTTCGTAAAGTTTGAAACGTTCTAAAGTTTTTTTTTTTTTTTTTTTTTTTAATTCCCATTTTTATAACTTATTTAACAGAAAGTAAAATAACGCTTAAACTTATTTTTAGACCTTCTTAAGCAGCATAAACCGCCTCAAGCATTCTTTAATTCAACTTTAAATCGTGCTGAAAAATATGTGCTTGTAAAAAAAAAAAAAAAAAAATTGCCTTTGAAAAATTTTTATATGTAAAAAATGATACGTAGTATTTCTTTAATCCATCCAAAATTTTATTCGGATACTTTTTTGTATTAAAAAGTGAAAATATTTCAATAATCCCAAGAATAAAATATATACAATATTGAACTTATTGAGACTAAATTACAATTTTTTAGCAGTAAAAGGTTATCTAATATTTTGTTTACTGTGGACATCACAAAGCTTTCTTCTATAATTTTCTTTCAAAAATTCATGAAAAACAAATTATGTATTAAAACTGTTAGTTATTAAAATTATATTTTTTGACGAATGCTGATGATTTTTAACTCACAAAGAAAGTCTTATTAAAGAGTATACTCAGAATATTCTAAAAAGAAATGTTTTTTGATACTACTGACTTCGTATCATAAGATTATTCTAGTTCACCGGCGGAATCCGAGTAGATAATCTGTAAAAAAAATATTAAAATACTTTCAAGTATTTGTTACATAAAAGGCCAAACAAACCATATTATTAATATTAATAAGAAAGCCTCACAGAACTGGCGTTTCAAATTATTACTTACAACACTTTGAATAAACATCATAAAATGCAATAAACTAGCGCTGCCGCTTTGACTGCAGCACTCGTGCCTACTTTGTTCGCCTGGTGAAGTGTCGTGTTCTCTTTCGTCCCGAAACACTTATTGTTTTTTGTGGTATTTATTCAAAATTTTGTAAGCAACAAACAAACCATATACTGAGGAATTTCTATTTAAACCTCAATTTAAATAAAATAAAATATATTATATTATATTATAAAATAAAATAATATAATATAATATATATATTATAGATCTATATAAAATAGTTTGTGGTATGGGATATGACGTGAACGAATAAACTATGATGAGCATACTATATTCTACAGAAAACAATGGTTTATTGTATATGAATAATGTACTACATGATGTGTGCAATATAAAAATATTAATTATTATTATTATTATTATTTTAGGTACTATTATATGTGTTAATTCATAAGAAATATTTTGTGAGATCATGAACAGAAACCAGTTGCGCTATTTATAAGACCGAGAACTTACATAGTGAATTTAAATAACAATTAACCGTTTCAAGACATTCTAAAAATATTAACGGAAATTAGATTAAAAAGAGATAAAAAATATGTCAGTCAGACAAATCGAAGTCATAAACTTTTTAAAACATTGTTGGAAAGTGTTAAAATAAAATAAAATAAAAGGCACTTCTAGCAAATTTGAGTTAAATCTTGTAACGTACCTGCATATTGTTTTGTTACCTGTAAACCAATCAGCAATGCTATACATACTATTTTCTAAACAAAGCACACTTTTGCGAATCAGAGTAATACGTGTTACTTTCATTATGGGTTGTGCAGTATAAAGTTTTAACAAACTGGCTGTAGAAATGCATTTAGTGGAATGTAATCTACAAGAATTTTCTTAGATATTCCTACACATAAACTAGTCGAGCTATTTATATCATTTTTTGAACAGGGGGAAAACATAGAGAACCTAAATCACATATACAAGTTTTAAGACATTCTGCAATATTTACGACAATTAAGGAAGGATAAACAAATAGATAAACTTTGGGACAAACAAGGAAACCGGTATCATAAACGCATTTCAACATTAGAATTTTTTTTAAATGTTCAGTTTATAATGTTCCTAAATTGTATTTCTATGTTATGTTCATAGAAAAACTATCTTCCCATCCACTTGATATCTAACAACAAATTAAAGATGAAAAATTATTTTGTGCACAGATGAATCAAAATATTGATCAATAACATCACGGAGAAAAATATCGTAATGCAAAGAAAAATTAAAAAATAAGCTATTTCAAAGGTATTGAAAAAAAAAAAATATATATATATATAAATAAATAAAATAAAAATAAATTTTTGATAAATGACATCAAACATACATAAAATTATTTTAATTCAATCATGGATGAAAATTAGGTTTTTGTTTGAAAATTCTTCTTTCTTACAGTGAGAAAAAATGCTGTAACTGATATCTAGAATCTAAATTGGGACTGTAGAAAAAATAGTTCCATGTAAACCGTATAAATTCTAGTCCCCTTTGAGAGCGAGTTCTAGAAACCCCTATTAGAATTGAAGAGAGTTTGCCTATGTTGTCGAGGTTAAACCTATTTGAAAATATCTCCAAATAAATGCGAACACAAGAGGCGGGTTTCAGCAACTGTAAACTTGGTTTATGACCCAATTCTAGATAATCATGCGAGAAGTTTCGCCATACAAAAGATTCAGAATATTCAGAATACTCAGAATATTGTTTCATCATCTAGAAATGTGTAGACGAGAAATTCTCGATGATTTCGTCTATTCAGTTTATTGGCATGCCTTATGCAAATTGCTCGGAAATCTATATTTCTCGTCAAAAGATTTAGAAAATGGCCTCTTATTCATTCTAGAGTAAGGCGGTATATGTGTATATATGTATATATTTTCCTCAGTGTAGTACGACTTCTTTTTCTTTTCTTTATTGTACTTGTACTTTTTTTTTTTTTTTTTTTTACACCTAGATTTAACTTTTTTGTTCACATAAAATTCTGCGTGTTTTCTTTAATCAATATCATTTAAATTTAGTTTAAAATGTTAAACTTGGAAATCAGAAATTTTAATATTATTGATAAAACATTGTTTAAAGTTAAATGTTTATAACATTCATTTTCATTCTTTTATAATTATTGAACTTAAAATTATTTTAATGGACATTTATATCCATCACTCTACAATATCTTAACACATCTAATAGTGGAATGCTTATCGCACTGGTTTTCATTTTCAAGGTTTCTGGCTCGAATTCTGGTCTTGAAAAGAATATTTAATGAGAATCGAACTCATCTTTAAGTCGTATGTCGAGGTATAATGAGATTTTGCGTGTAAAACATAGCATTGGAGATTAATATTCTTAAAATAATACTTTTGAAAGAAATTATTAAATTTAAAATTTTTCATTACAATTAAGCAAAACATTATAATATATATATATACGTAAGTATGAGAATAGTAATTATAATGATAATACTAATAATATATATATATATATATATATATATATATATATATTAAAATATATTTTCTAAACAGAATTTAAGTTAGCACCTGAGTTCATTTTAAAAATAGACTATACGTCTTTATGTTATTGTAAAATCGTAGATTGTGTAATAAACTATTTCTCATAACATTTATGGGAGTCTAATTCAAATGATGATGGTACTATTTTCTTTGTTGACATGCGAATCTGGTTCTAGGCAAATGATTTTCTTTTTTAGTATGCAATATATTTAAAAAGAATATTACATACTTACTAACGTAATAAAAAATATAAAATAAAATACATTTTTAGTTTTCTTATTTTTCTCCATAATATGTTTAGTTTTCTTCACTCCAAATAAAGCAATTCCTGTTATTATCACATAAAGGAATTTTTAATCAGAAGTTGAAATTACATAATAAAGTAATATAAAAGTATTTAATAATAACTTCCATATTGGAGTTCTGAAAAACAAATGGAAATGTGAGAACATAATATATATATATATATATATATATGTATATATATATGTATATATATATATATATATATATATATATATATATATATATATATATATATATATATATATATATATATATATATATATATATATATATATATATATATATATATATATATATCATAAAGAAATTAAACTTTATATCAAGATTCCAAATTTCTTTTATTTTCATAAAACTTTATGTAACTTTTTAGTTTTGGAAACGTAGTGTCATATTTCTTTTTTTCCCATTAAATTGAGTGTAACATGAAATAAAATAATCTTTCAAGATAATATGTTTCTTGTATAAATTTCAGGTTTTTTACGTGGTTTTAGTCAGCATTTCAGGAAAAATGCGATTATTTTATTTATTTATTTATTTACTTTTGAAAATTAGAAGTTACAGAAATATAGAGATGTAATTGAGACCCTTATGAAATTTAATGAAATGTTATGAACTGAGAAGACAGTTATATTGGAATTTTATTTCTCAATAGAAACATTTTGAAATTATTTTGTATTAGCACAAAGCATTACGCCACAGACTGAACGAAAGATGTTCACTTACCAACCTGTACTCTTATAACTTAATGTAAAATTATAATATATAAAATATAGGTGTATTTAATTAAAGTAGTACATTATATTTAACAACTAGAAATGTTGGCACAAGCTTTCTTCATGTGCGTGTCAGGCAATATGACAGACTTCAGACTGACAAACAGACAGGTAAATAAAATCTTTAAAGCTTAGATAAAAAAAAAAAAAAAAAAAAAAAAAAAAGAGAAGAAAAACTGTTCTGTTTCTATACTTGTGTGTTAAGTATTAGTTTTATTTTAGTGTAAAAATTACCTTTCTATACATTCAATATCTAATAATTAATTACCCATGAAAACTTTCTATGTGTTTAAATAAATCAAAATTGACAAAACCAGTACAGAAGAAAATAAAGTGATACAAACAACTATTAATAGTGAACAAATTTTGCAACTGCAAACTTTCATTTAGCAGCTTTATATATATATACATATATATATATATATATATATATATATATATATATATATATATATATATATATATATATATATATATATGTTACGGTTAAAGTAATAAATCCGGGTATTATTAATAATAATTGCCTATTCCGGTGAATGGGATTAATTAATGGGTATTAATAAATTTAACCGGTTGTTATTAATTATCACGAAAAGGAGTTTAGTAAATGTGATTAAATAATGGATATTAATCACATTAACCGGTTATTATTATAAATTACTAAGGAAGTTCAATGTGGCAAATTTGTCATCCCATAGTAGTGGTAATATCTAGCTAAATAACCAGCCAAATGATAATGGTTAAAAAGAAATATTTATTTTAACCAAATTTTATTAGTAATTATTTATAATAACAGGTCAATGTAAAAAATTTCATAAATTATTCACTTAAAAAGGCTCTTTTGGTTAATTTTAATAATTACCAATTAATCACATTGACTGTAACATATATACACACACATATGTACATATAATTTTAAGAATTAACAGAAATAAAAGTTTTGCTTGAACATCACCCTTTAATTACGGAAATGTTTTTGACACCTGGTAATGTAATTGCAATAGTAATGGGCATTGTACCAGTAATGAATACATTTAAGTTTAAACCATTATATCATGATTCCTCATTCTAACATAGGTTCGAGTAGTTTGTAGAATTGGTGTTACACTCCTGTATTACACTGCTCTGTATGAAAATCCGCCATAACACCATTTTTGCAAATTCTTATTTAAAATTACCTCCTGAATCCGAATATGACATCCATTTTGCCCCCGGACCCACCATTTTTTTTTAGGCTATCCCTCTATTTTTATCGCTTTTCGGTGATTTAATGGCTATGAATTTGATTTGAGGGGAAGGGGGGGGGAGGGAGGATTTTTTTAACTGCTAAATATCTTCTGAAGAGCTGCAGAAGTAAAAAAGTCTGAAACATATACATTTGCAGCAAGTGGAATATTTAGGGGAGATCTGCCACTTAAATTGTGAAACATTTATTATGTTTTATTATTTAATTATTATTATTATTTATTATGCATTATATATATATATATATATATATATATATATATATATATATATACATATATATTATTTTTAGATGTTAAAATAATTATTTTCCATTCTACAAATGAAATTCATAGCTATAAAATTACCGAACAGTGATAAAAATTGGGAGAGGGTGTGGCGGACCAAGAAAACGATGGGTGATAGGGCAAAATGGGTATCATATTCGGAATCACGAGGCCATTTTACATACCTATCTGCTAAAATGGTGTCAGGGTTCGATTTTTTTTTCTTTTTTCTTTTCTTTTTTTCGTTTTCTTTTTTTTTTTTTTTTTTTTTTTTTTTTTTGTACAGCACCCAGTGTGCTTACTTCTGGATCATACTAATGCTTTCAAATATTTCGAAACTGTTGTGTCATCTACTTGTAAGGATTTTCCTAGCATTTCATGTGGTCTTCATTAAAGAAATCGCCCAATTCTTCGTCTTCAAACTTTTTCGGTGTTCCATATCGCTTTTTATCGCCAAGAACAAAATTATTATTTTTGAAGAGTTAAAATCAGTTACAGAGGGCTGCATATTTCGAATATTACACAAAGAATTTCAGATAATATCTGAAAGAAAGATAGGCTTTGCATTTATGCGAGTACCACACGTATGTTATATAAGACAATATGTTATTAAAACTTTTCAGTTGGCAGAAATAGTTCGTTAGCAATTTATAGCATAAGTTTATGCGTTTCTTCTTTCTTATCTGGAACAATTAAAACAGAAAGTATTTAACGAAACATACTTATTTAAATCGTTACCACTTTATTTAAACTATTCCATAATAATAATAATAATAATAATAACAAAGCTTTTAATTTTTTGTAAAGAAAAGGCGCCAACAACTGTATTTTGATGGGTGAGTTACTGGCACAATTTATCCTTTCTGGAAAATTAATTTTCGAATAAAAATGATTATTCAATTAAGTTTATTCTTAGTACATCATGTACAAAAATTTTCATTGGGGTATATAACATTAATTATAATTACATTCTCTAAAATTAAGAACATTACACACACACTAAAAAAAAAAAAAAAAAAAAAAAAAAAAGTAAAGAAAAGCAAGAAAACATCTTCAAATCGTTCACTAAACTTTTAGTGTAGCTACCCTAAATTTTATTACCTGAATGGTTTATTGTTATAAAGCGATTTTTCCCCCTTCTTAAGCAATATTATTTAAACTATGCTCAAATGACAAAGCTTGGAAATCGAGAATGTAATAGCATTTATAAAACTAGTTTAATAATATGTTTTATTTTTTTTTTATTAATTTAATTTAATTATATATTTGTAAGAAAAAAGAACATACCGATTACGATTTATTGAATTCCTAAATATCGCTCATTTTGTTGAGGCCTGATTATTGCTTTAACATTCAATTTCCAGGAATGTGGTTTGAGTCCTTGTCTAGACAAGGGAGTTTACAAAGTTTCGGAATCTAATTTTAGCAGTTAGTATCGTTATAATGTGCGTTTTTGGTGCAAAATATTGTATTATAATTGAATAGTCTTTAGTAATAGATTTTAGGAGTATTGAATGCAATTTCAATATACGTAATGTGTAAAAAATATATTATAAATAATAATAAAAATATTCATTTCTTTTTCTTTTAAGGGTATTTCCTAAACAGAAATTAATGCAGCACTACAGTTTTTCTCATACAGTTATTTAATTTATATACTTGCGAACGCAAATTCCGTTTTATACTATCTATTATTGTTATAAATACATGGTAGTCTACAGCAAATTGTGACGGATACTATTTTTTCCCGTCTAAAATAAATAGCACTTGGTTCATAATAATATACGTGTGAAGTAGTTTAATAAAACGTGCAAAAAATACTTAAAATATTTTATCTTGAGTAACATGGATTGGGATTCAGGGTTAAATTTCATTCAGTCTTTTATTAAAAGGTATTCTATTCAATAGTGAAAAAAGAAAGTTAAAAGGGACTAGTTAAATTTATACTGAATTTATTTGTATATACATATGTAGGTATATACATATATATACGTATATATAGAGAGAGGGTGATCAGTTTAAAAGAGTACCCGTTAATTTTTTTTATTACCTTTAAATATGAAGGATGCGGCAACTATTCTAACACTGAAGTATAATTGTTTGAACCTTGTTTAAGCTTGGGAGATAATTTCCAACAGTGTTGGACTGTTATAACTTTATTTGTGAGGTAAAACAAAAAATGAGACGCACAACCTTATTTAATTCTGTGCTAATTTTATTTCTGAAAAACAAAATTTAATTCAAAATTTTTAAATTATCATTCCTACATTACATTTACATTATTATTATCATTTTTACATTATCATTTCATCGATTTTCCAGAGAAGTCCTGCAAACAACGATAAATTAAAGCAGATAACTGAAAAAATCTCGTCAATAACACCAAGAATGCTGCAAAGTGTGTGAAAAAACTTGGTTCGACGTGCTCATGTTTGCATTCAAACTAGTGGCGAACATTTTCAAGATTTTGTGTAAGGAATGACAATGTAAAAAAAATTGAATTAAATAATGTTTTTAAAAAATAAAATTATCACAGGATAAAGCAACACTGTTCGTCTCCATTTCTGTTTTACCTCACATATAAATTTGTAACAGTCCAACAGCGTTAGATATTGTCTTTCATACTTAAACAAGGCTCAAACAATTATACTGTTATTGCTTAACAATTATTCTTCAGTTCAAACAATACTTCAGAATACACGACACATCCGTCAGATTTAAGGGTGTACTCTTTTAAACTGATCACCTTGTACACACACACACATACATATATATATATATATATATATATATATATATATATATATATATATATATATATCAGACATTGGATATATACGTGCATATACACATGTATATCTATATCATATGTATAGCATATACATATGTATATTATATGTATATAATTAACTTTGATAATATAATTCAGAAAAAATAAGTGTAAATGACATACACTGTAAAAAAAATGTCCTATTTGCCGCCAGCGTAAATTACGCGTATTTTCTCAAATTACAGACAATTTCTGGCAGCAAATAGGACATATTTTTTACAGTGTAGAAAAGAGGACTTCGAAAAATATATACGGATTTTACAATTTTATGTTATAGTACATATTCTCTCTATTCTAAAACAAATAAATAAATAAAAATAAAAATAAGTACTACCTTTGCTACTTTTGTTTTTTCAATTTATAGTGTCTTCGATTATTATTATTTTTTTAATTTTATTTTTAAAGTTGCTTCAATTTCTAAATTTCTGAATGAAAAAAAAAAGTAATTTAACATTGAATATAGTTCCATGTATTGGTAAAAGAAATTACGACATTTTATTCCTAAATCGATATATTTTAAGAAATATTTTATTGTTTACTTCTTTGAACATTTTATTACTTATATATTTAGAAAAAAAAAAATTAATTTAACATTGAATAAAGTTCCATGTATTGGTAAAAGAAATTATGACATTTTATTCCTAAATCGATATAATTTAAGAAATATTTTATTTTTTACTTCTTAGAACATTTTATTACTTATACATTTAGATTAAGGTAAAACATTACACAAGATATTGGACAATGGTCAATTTTTAGCTAGTGCTTTTCAAGTCTATTAATGTTAGAGCATTATTTGTTAAATATAGTTGTACGAAGTAAAAGAAGTACATCATTTTCGCCAATTATAAATTCGGACAGCTTTGTTTTCAAACTTTTTCCATGTGTGTAATCTCAAATTCCTTCAGTTAGCTGTAATATGCAATTTTTTAAAAAAAATATACATATATCGAATCTACCAGTCGTAAATAATAATAATAATAATAATAATAAATAAAGAAGAATAAAGACCATTCCTGTAAATTGAAATTGCTGCTGGCACATGAAATACGTTGTATCTGAAAAGTCCCGTAAAATCAACGCATTTAGTGCGGTTTATAAAGCGATGATGGTGAAGAGGGCGTCCACTCCCCGACGACTCGGCATTTTGATTGCAAAATTCCTCAAAATTTCGATGGCAAATGTCCTCAAATATCGGTAGCGTGTAACCGGCCAACAGCTGGGGGTCAATCCCAAGCCTTCTTCAATTACCCACAGCGAAGCTCTAGGCAGGCAAAATACTTAAAATTAAACATGTTATCTGTTAATTGTACACTGTATTTATAAGAGATTGTACACGATTATATTCTGCTATTTTAAATTGAAAAGGTTATGAATAATGCAGGTACATTTTCGTGGCTGAAATTATACATTCAATGGACCTTTTATTAATTTCTACAATTTTGTTCTGCGTCCAGAGTCATCTAGTGGCACTTTTTGTTACTGATCTCAAAACTTCTACAAATATATATATATATATATATATATATATATATATATATAATACTTTAAAAATGTAAATAAGTAGATAAATTAGTAATTATATAATGACTTGCAGGCTTTGCCCGCTTCGCTGGACACTATAAGTATTTAAATGAATTGTAAAAATCTCATATATTAATCACATATTAATACCCACTGTGTTCGGTAGAGATTTTTCCCGCTTGCAACGGGAGGAGTCCGAATCCACACTGCCTTCGGCAGCAACGTACCTGCTTCTTACTTCCCGTTCCCCAGCGGGTAAGTTTGAAGTTTTGTGAAGTCCCGCGAAAGTACATAATGCGTACTCTTAATGAACATCCACACACCAAAATTCGCCATTCTAAGATAATTTAAAGGAATTCAAACGGTAAAACGTGCTTTTACATGTGTTCATTGCCCCCCCCCCCCGAAGGGATGTGTTAGGGGGAATTTCATAAACTCCCGTTACAGTAAGTGTCGAATACATATACACATTTTACGCCCCAAATTTCGTGACCACAAATAGCATAGATTTCCCAAGACAAATTAAGTGCTAAAAGGTGGGTTTCGAATTTACTCCTTAGTAACACCCCCCCCCCCCCTCCCTAAAAAAAAATGTGTGTTTGGAAATATTTTAAAAAAGCCAATACCTCTGTACCATTTTTAGTAGAGAAGGACACAAAATTCTGGAAATTCTGAAATTTCCCCCCGAATCGCAATTCCCCCCCCCTCCTGTAAGAATCAAGAATTCTTAAATCTTACATAATGTTTTATTTATACTCTAGTCTCCTGATGTGCATAACCGTGAAGTAATTTGGGGCCGAATTATGCTTACAAACTTTTTTCTTTTTTTCTTGCTCCCCCAAAGGGAAAGGGGGAATTTCGATAAATAAATTTCATTTTGGGGTCGGATACATATAAACAATCCAAGCACCAAACTTGTGACCGCAGCTCTCATAAATTTTACGGGACAAATTTAGTGCTAAAATGGGTGTCTCTAATTTCCCCTTCGTAACATATACCTCCTCTCCCCCGCAAAAATGGCAGATCGCAAAAAACATGTTTTGGAAAGATCCTAAAGAAGACGCATGGGTGTTTTCAGCATCTTTGTTACATTTTTGGTAGAGTTCTACTCAAAAATCAGAAATTTGCAAAATTATCCACCTAAATCGCAGGTAATTTTTTGTTTGTATTTATGTGTCGTCTTCCCATGTGATATATCTTCACTGTGAAGTAATTTGGAGCCGAGTTATGCTTACAAAGGTGTCTTTGCCTTCTATCCCCCTCAGGTGGGGGGAAGGGGTGTAAATTTGATAAATCTCGTTACTTTAGGTGTCGGATATATATAAATAATCCAGACACCAAAAAATCGCAAATAATGTTTATTTATTATCATGTCTAGTCTTCCCATGTACAATTCCTTTACTGTGAAATAATTTTGATCCGAGTGATGCCCACAAACATGTTTTTGTCTTTTACCCCCCCCACCCCTTCCCAGTATGTGAACCGATAGGAATTTCTAAAAATTTGATAGATATAATTTTAAGTTGGGTAAATATCTAAATTTCTTCCGTCTAATTCCGCCCAGCCGTTCGCACGTGATACCTGGACAAAAATAGCGTTAGAGACATAGAGACACGATGACAAAACTTTCTGAAGTCATTTTTGGCTTTTCTGGTGTGTGAAACGTGAAGATATCGCAAAAAATTTTGATTCTGACAAATTTACAGACAAACGTCTGATTTTATTAATATAACAAGCTTTGTCCGCTTCGCTGGGAACTATTTAAATGAGTTGTGAATATTCCATATCCTTATTATTAACCTAAGTTAAATTTCCCGCTGTGTTCGGTTGCGGTTTTTCCCGATCGCATCGTGAGGAGTCCGGAACCCCACTGCCTTCGATAGCAACTTACCCATTCTTACATCCCCTTCTCCAGTGGGTAAGTATTAAGTTTTGTGAAATCCCGCTGATCTCATAGATATCCCAAGACAAATTTAGCGCTAAATTGGGGTCTCGAATTTGCTCAGTATAAATTAAGAGAATTGAATGCGATGCAATATTAATGTACGCGACAATAAGATTAAGCCTTTTAAACAGTTAATATTGAGATTAAAAAAAAAAAAAAAACACTGAGATTGGTTATCAATAATTATCGTTGAATTTAAAAAGTAGAAAATATAAAAGTTAATAATATAAATGTAGATAATTTTAAAATATACCACTATAGAGTAACCACTTTTACATGTATAAATCAAATATTCAGATAGAAGATTGATAGACACCTCCAGTGGAGGAGTCTATCAAATTCCCATCGAAAGCAATAAAGAAATTTTCTATTATATTGGACAGACTAAGAGGATTTTAAATAAAAGAATACAAGAACATATACGAAATATCAAAGATGGAAATAGTTCTACTCTAGTCGACTTCCTTTATGCCAACGCAAACGCTAACCCTATATGGGATAAAGCCAAAATTATTACAGCACCATCTACTATCCAAGAACATTTACATTCCCGAAGCTATTAATATAATTAAATGCAAAAATACAATAAATTCCAAAGATGCTACAATTTTGCCAATAATTTGGCACAATATTAGAAAATAGATAATAGTTTATTTCAGCTAATTCATGTTGGTTTTTCTCCTACAATAGCCTCGTGTGATATTCCAATAGTTCCAGCTTATCTTATATTTCTTAGCTGATTGATCCAACCTTTACCGGACTTCAAACTGACTTTGCTGATATTCACGTTATTAAAAGACTTAACTGTTGACTGTGACAAGAAAAAATATTTAAAAACTGTTCAATGGAGACGAATAATAAAAATCCATGATGATGTTTTACTATTAAAGCGAAAAGCTTCGGATAATTTTTTTTAACATCTTTTAAATAAAATTTAATTTTACGTGTGTTTAAGTGTTTTTAATATAATTAACAAATGACACGTGCTCAATTTAAATCTTTTTTAGAGATTATTTATAATGTTAGGTTATATTAAACATACTGATTAACTGATTATATTAAACATACTCATTCCTTATTATCTCAAATATGTTCAGATATAACTTTTTTTTTAAAGTATAATATATATATATATATATATATGTGTGTGTGTGTGTGTGTGTGTGTGTGTATTTGTACGTATATACATGTATAAAAATCTTTTCCTAGAAAATTGTATAAAAATTTATTTGTAATATTTTTGCTTATTTTAAGTGTAACAAAATTCCTTCTCTAGTTTTTTTTTTTTTTTTTTTTTTTTTTTTGTATTTATAACACAAATTGTAAAGCAAATTTTCACGATGACATACTATTAAACAATGGAATTTTTTTTACTATTAAAAATTTTATGAAAATTTACATTTCATAAAAATTCACAGTTAAACTAATGATATTTACTTCATATAATATATATATATATATATATACATAAAACGTGTGTGCATTTTTTCTGTACATGGTTTACATTACCCTTGAATGGTATGCATGAACTCATTTATAATTTAATTTTAAATTAAAACAATATTTTTTTAAATGTGATTGAAAAGTATATATACATTTATAGAAATGCATACACTAGGTATTCTTAGAAATAAGTAAGCTATCTACTACATGGAAATAAATTTTACTTAAGTTTATTAAATTTAATTACGTATATTTCTTAATATCAGAAGTTCCTGAACGACTTTTAGCTTTATTTCATTTTTAACATTAATCTTGTTTATTGTACAAAAAATAAAACGCTTTTAAAGATGTATTTATTTTTTAATTCAACGTATTTTAAATTCAAGCAATACTGATAGAGCAGGATTTAATCAAACATTATTACAAATTATTTTTCTTCGATTTACTAATGTACTTAAATGGAAAATTTAGAGAATTTTAAATTCAATAAATTTCTTCAAAACAGAAGACACTAATGATATTAGTTTTATTTCATTTTAAACTTAGATTTTCAACCGATATATTTTCTGTATCAAGTTAAAAAAAATTTATTCGTCTTATAATAAGAAATCGTTAATTCAATATTTTAAATGTGCACATAAGAAGATTTCCAATTTTGTTTCTATAATTTTACATAGTTAATGATTATGTTTGCATTTATATGCTCACGGATAAAAGATGAAGACAAGTGCTTTTTAAAGTGTTATTGATTTTTACCTTTTAAAATATTCCATTTAAAAATGTTTTATTTATGATAAAATAGATACTTTTTAGTCTTTTTGGATTAAGGTTTATTTTTTATAAACAAATTTATATTCATTAATTTTTAATAACTAATCTGCTTCATTTTTTTTTCTTTTTATGGAATGAATGTTGAAACTGACAGAACTTAGTTCATGTTATTCTTTATGTTGTTCTTTATTTATCTTATTATATATATATATATATATATATATATATATATATATATATATATATATATATATATATATATATATATATACAATGAAACTTGGATAATTCGAACTTGATTAATTCGAAATTCTGGATAATTCGAATTTTTTATTCGGTCCCTTGAATTTTGTATTAAAATAATATTAAAAAATCATGGATAATTCGAATTCTATTTTGGATAATTCGAATATTTTTATAAGATTACCTTTAAAATATTATGGTAAAATTTGTTCCCGAGATTCTTCTTAGCTATAGTGCACTATTATTATTATTATTATTATTATTATTTTTTTTTTTTTTTACAGTCTTTCAAAAGAACATAGTACATCAAAAGAAGATATGGTCCATATACATGAACTTCGAGGATTTTTTAATTGAAAGTCATGTCCAATGTAGAAGATTCTGATTTTGTGTCAGTTGACAGGTGGAAGTCATATGCTATGACACAAAGATTGTACTTAAAGAAGCAATCAAAATTATCTGACTATTTCTTAAAAAGTGTTGAATAATTATCCTCGTAAAAAAATATTGATTTAATTTGTGGGGGGAGGGGGGGGGGTGAATGTAGCAGTATTCTTAGATATAAAGTTTATGTGTTAAATCTTTGATCGTAGAGTTTTTTTTTTAATTTATTTATCTCTTTTATTATTTATTTATTTATTTATTTTATTTATTTATTTATTTATTTTTTCACAAAGTAGTATATGTAATTCGAATTTTTGGATATTTCGAATTTTTCTCTGGTCCCTTCACCTTCGAATTATCCAAGTTCTACTGTATATGTATATATACATATATTTCATCTGTTCCACGTCCTGTTTAAAAAATAATAGAATTCAATAAAAAATGAAGACTGAATACATTGTACACATAAATTTTGCTATGTTCCTGGTGTTTTAATTAGTGTAAAAAATGTTGGAGAATAAATGGTAATAAATTTTATCAGATATATAACGCTAGAACACTAGCGCGTTCACATGTGCTGCTATCACTAGAGATACGTAAAATTTACGTGCTCATGCAAAATTCGTTTTATTTGCTTATATTACATTAAGACTGTTTTTAAATATGTTTAATCATTTGCTGTTTTACCTAATACTACTAACTTTTCATTAAATGAAAATTATTTTTATTTAAAAATATATTTGAAAACTATAAAAATGTTTACTAAAAGTTAAAAATAAGCTAAATATCTAGACCGCCCTCAAAATTTACGTACACTTGTATTTCAGTGTTAAACAGAAATAATGAAAGCTTACTACATTAATTTGTATATTTGTTTCTTAAGATAGCCTTACGTGATTCCAAGCGGACCCGACATGCAGACCACATTGAGAACATGCATATGGTCACCATTTGCACGGCATTATGTTGTTATTCTGATACAACTATTAGAAATGAAATTAATGTTATTAAAGCATAAAAAGAAAAACTTTTAGAAAACACACCATGACGCAATGCCCTAAGAATTTAGTAAATACTTTTAAATTCAAATTATTTTTTACCTGAAAGTTTAAACAACTACGCCTCTAAAATAAAATTACTGCATATAAGGGCGATCGATAAAGATAATCTCTTCAAATCCAGTCACATATCCTGGAGATACATGATTTACAATGCAATATGGATATTTTGTAATTAAAAATTAAATTAAACGTCATTTAGGGCGGTGGGTTACCCTAGGAATACTTTCCATCTTTGACTCACTTAGCTTGCAGACTTTTTTAACTGTATATTTTTTCTTACTTTAAAAATCGTTATTTAATTTACGAAATCAAATCAAATCAAGTTTATTACTAAACCAAATACGACAAAAATTACATAATAATTTTATAATTACATTTAGCTATTATTAATATGAATCATAAAAATAGAAAAAAAAGAACGCATCATTTCTAAATTCATAGAATAAAAATAGCATCTAATCGGTCAACAAAGTTGATTTAGAGATCCCTCCATTCGTTATCTACAATGTTAAGTATCTTTGATTGGAAGCCTTAAATAATCGAGTAATACAGGGGTATTATAAAGTTATTTTAGAAAAACAAAAATCTAATAAAATGATAATTTACTTCGAACAAACAAAGTAAATAATTGAAGTTTTTAAAATGTTAAAAAACAAATTAATGTTGGTATGTCAGCGGTACAATGTAATTACATATATTAGCTTACAAATAGGGCTTTGGCCTGATTGTAAATACACATTTTTGTTTAACTTCCTTTACTGTATAAAATACAAATATTTTTACTATGGAGGGAATATTTTTTTTCTGTTTGTATTGTATTTTCATTACAATACTTTCGCATTTTTGAGCTAAAATATTTTTATATCTTTTATCCCTCATTTATAGCTTTATTTTTAGTTTATCTGCGAGTTTTATTATCCGCTGAACCGATGACTCTCATTTACGCAGATAATAGGGACTATACTGTGTTATTATAATATTAGATATTTCCCGCCTTATTTATTTTCCCAGATTTTTCCTGACTCTATAGATTTTGAAGATATATATTATTGAATCTCGAGATATATGATTTTATTTAATTTATGAATGTTTAACAGTAAATCGATAATTTAAATTAATATAACTACTACAAGAAAAAGTAATATTATTCATCTCCTAGAGCCTAAAATAATAATAATAATAATAATAATATTTAAAAATATGTTCGTACCACGAGTTTGTTTTTGGACCGAGTAACAATGAAAACCTCAGTTGCACGCCTTTCCGTTCTAACTCCCATGAGAGGCTAAAAACACTCTTTATAACATATATGCATATATATATATATATATATATATATATATATATATATATATATATATATATATATTTATTTATTTATTTATTTATTTATAGTATATATGGATCCGTGTGTGTATCTGTATAATTCTCACGAAACTATTCACAATTTACGTTTTCATCGGTACTTTTTCCAATAAAACTATTAATAATAATAAAGTTAAAAAATAATAATTTAAAGTGTAGTATATATTACTATTTTAAGCTCAAAGAGTAGAGATTTATTTATTTATTATTAGAATTTTTAATTTTCTGTAAAATGGGAACTTGTAGTCTATGTTTTTTGTATTTTGATTAAAACTAATGTTAAAAGGAAAACAATCTACAGCCAGAAAAAAAAAAATCCGATTAACTATTCCGTAAATTATCATATAAATGTGCAATGGTGCCGATCGATTTTTAATACCGACTATTTATAAATGATATAGTTAAATCTTTCATCAAGTTGATTTTGTGAATGGTAACACCAGGGGCCCTTTTCCAAGCCCTTGTTTTCAGGACACTTTCAGGGGAAAAGAAATTTCCGTTTTTTTTTTGTTACCTTTGTTTCTATACAATAACATCTATCCTATTTAATCATGACTCACTGCTATAAAAACACGATACTGTATGAAAGTAAAGGCTATCAAAAGCGGGGTAATTTCCCAACACTAAAAGCGTCTTCAAAAAAGGTAGTTTATACACCAATTTTTGAAAACATATTCGAATTACTAGAATCAATGCAGCTACGGAAAAAATATAGTTCATGTATTTAATTTTTGATGGAGTTACGGAAATAAAAATATTAGGTGTTCGGCCATGCATTTAAAAAAATTAAATTAAGCTTTTCTAGCGAACAGTATTAATTGATTCGGAATTTAACCGGAGCAAACGCATGGCAATTTTGAATGTCAAATAAACTGAAGTTATTAAGAAATTTTGTGCGTATATAAACTTTCTAGAAAACTATTTTAATTCATGTGTATGCAAGATTATAGGTGACACAAATAAAAAGCTATGACGAATACCAAACACCAATATAAAATTAAATATCAGAATAACTCAAAAATTAATAATACGAATGAGTTGTAAATTTGAAAACCTAAATTTTTGACAATGCTCATTTTATTTGTGGAATGATTAATGTCGGCAATAATTGATAATATATTGGAATATGAATTTATTTTAAATTTTCATAATTAAAAACTTTTTTAATAATAAAAAAAAAAAAAAAAAAAAAAAAAAAAAAAAAAAAATGCATGGAGAATGTTTAGGATAATTTTCATTCAAATGCATTACGAAATGAAACTTGAATTTAATAGTTTTATGGGAAGATACGAATTAATCGCTGTCCCATTTAACATTAGGATCCACAATCTTTTACAATTTACAACTTTATGAAAATTTAAGAGATCTGTATTAAATGAATCTCCTTTTCAGGGCTCTTTTGATCCAAAAAAGACTAATAAAATGTCAAAAATGGATGTTGTCATTTGAAAGAATAATGTTGTACATGTGTGTAGACGACCTCCAAAGTGAAATATATGTAAACCATTATAAAATAGACAGTATTACCAGATCGGTCGTCACAGCCGTATATTTATACAATAGTTTGCGAAAAATATATTATTATTATTATTTTGCTTGATTGTACATGACAAACATAAATTTAGTTGTTTTGCATTGATGTGGGGATAATAAAATGGGAGAAAATAATTTTTAAATCGATAAAAGAAAAACAAATACTTAAAAATCATTTGAGATTGTTTGGCTGTAAATTCGTTTTCTTAGCTACAAGCTACTTACTTTCCTGAACTTGATTTTATTATTATTATTATTATTATTATACAAGGGAGAGTTATTTGTTTATTAATATTATTATTATTTAACCAAATGAATCATGCGTCTAAACATTTTATTTTAACAATGATTTCAATGAGAATTCAATGCTAAAATGATAAATATCTCCAGTTTATTAATATTGGACAATTCATTCCCATAGCTAATATTGTTTGAATATCTTTAGTTCTTAAAATAATAATAATAATAATAATAATAATAATAATAACATATTTAGGCTAAATATAATGAATTTAACATTTAAAAAAATAATAAAATAAAATAAATAAATCTAAATAATATAAGTGTCTGAAGTTCTAAATGTCTGAACTGTAAAATATCTAAATTGCAAAATGTCTTAAAATCAAAGCGTCTAAAATATAACATCCCAGTAAAACTCATACTGGTGGGCTAGTTCAAGCCGACAACTGGCCTCCTGCGCTTGCCTTCAGTTCAGTTTACCACATTTAACTGAAGCAGTGGTCCGTTTATGGCTGTCGGTTGTGATGGAGGCTTACAATAAAAAGGCCTGGGGTGCAGAAGTGGTATAAATACTGGGGCGCAGAAGTGGTATGCAGCTGACCTTAAGTGGGCTGTGTGCACACGGACAATATCATATTCATTGCATTGTGGTCACAATTCACAGAGTCAGAGGGGGAACATCACTGGAAATTTGTATGCGTAAATATAAAAGATGGCGCTGCTGTTAAAACTTCTTCCGTTGATTTAAAAACCCAACACATTTTTCAATTTCGAATTAAATTTGTTCTTCTTTGCGTTTGTTGACGAGGATGTTGAGCCTTGAATTACAGTTGGTTTTTCTGGCATGTCTTAAATTCAGAAACGTAACATTATAAAGACAAATGAAACTACGTTGAAAATAGTACAAGTTAGAGACATTGAAAAATTAGCAAACGGTTGATTCGGAACTTCTAAAGTCCCTTTCCTGGCACTACGCTTGTTCAAAAAACTCTTGGGGAGGGGAGGCAATTTGTTTTGGTACTTTTATTTTATTACATTTTAATATTAAAAAAAAAAAAATACAAGCATGGATGAAGGGTCATTAGAAGTTATGTAACGGTCATTTGCTAATTATTAAATTTCTCTAATTTGTACACTTTCTAACATTGTTTTATTTTCATTTATATTACTAGCGCAAAATATCTTATTATATTTTTAATTTAACTATGACATAATTCAGACACCTATACAAGTCATTTTTTACAAATACTCTCAAGTTAAATTCCGATGTGTATGCTGCTTGCATACTTAAATGTTCGAGATCGAGACACTTTTGTGTCTGAATTGGAATTTCAGACATTTCTGTCTAAATTAAGGAAGTTTCTATTTACATTGTAGCTTTAAAGTAGCAAAATACTGTTTGAAATCGCGAGTAATAGTACGAATCAATAGAAAACAACACAACAACCAGTTTCTGTTTAGTTGTAACCAGTTTCTGTTTAGTTGTTAGTGATGCTAATTGAAATAATAATTCTTAAAATATAAAAGTACCAAAGTTTTGAATTTGTCAAAGATAGTGAAAATACAAATTATACAGGGGTGGGCATTTGGCGCAGAACTCATACAAGGACCTGTTTAAAAATTTTCTCTACTTATAAAATCGTTGGTTTAAAAAGAAGAAAATTTTGTTTCGTAAATAGCGGTATGAGTTCTGCGCCAATTTTCCACCTCTGCAATTTCTATGTATCTTTTGATATTTTTAAATGGTAATGAAGTAACACAACCTTGCAAATAAGGACAGTGAAAATAGATACCACACGTATACAGATGTATATATATCTCATAAATACGAATATACATATTTATATTATATCATAGTGAAGTAATAAAACCTTACAAAGTATAATGCAACAAAATACCTGGTAATATATATGTATATACAAGCACATATTTTAGTTGTTTTTATTTGAAATCCCTGAAATTTTTATATGGGTAGAAAAGGAAATTTAAATGTTTTGATTTCAATTTGCATTAGCAGGATGTTGTTAAAAAAATGATTTAAAACGTTTAAAATATTCATATAATAGGTAATTCCTTATTTCCATAAATAATTGCGACTGAAATATCTTTTAAAAATATGCTTTAATGTGTTTAATTTAATTTATTTATGAGCTCATCAACGAAGAAATAGCTCACATTAAGATATTTAAACGCTAAATTGGGATTAATTAAAAATGAAATTGAATTTGAGAACATGCTTTTATTACATTAAACATTCTTTTTTTTTTTATAAATTTTGTAAGTTTTTCCATTATGTAAGCCCGAACGCTAATTAACAGTATGAAATGAAACAGGAATGTTGATGATGTAATCACTATAACATTCGCTTAAATGCATTTGCAATTAACCTTTTGTTCTAATTTCTCTTGATGAATATGCTATTAAAATGCATGTTTTAAATAATTTAAGTGAAATATGTTCACCTTATTAGTATTAATTATTAATAAAATGAATAGATTCCATTTTAGAAAAAATTGATATAAAAAATATTTAACGCATCTTTTTAAGTGAAAGTTGTTCTAATTTTTAAAAATATTATTATTATATTTTAGATATATTATTTATAAATACATTAATTGTATAATATTCTACTATTACTGTGCAAAACTAGGGCTAGTATAACATAATAAACTGTAGAAACGAAACAACGTAAAAAGATAATGTTACATAGTATAGGTAAATATTCATAATTAAGTTATTAAATGAAGAATAAATATAGTAATGAAATTACCAAAAACAACTATGTTTTTATCAAAGGAATTAAAAACTAAAGGGAACGTAAATTATAAGGTGATTGTGAAACAATCATAAAATGATTTTTGTAAAATCACTATTAGCCACCGACTATTTTATATTGAACATATAAAGAAAAATATGATTAGAACTTTAACAAAAACACACACATATATATATATATATATACATAAAACTGAGGAAATATCTATAAGGATATGAATGTGAGGGAATTCTAAAGTTGTAATTCAAAATTAAAAATGCTTTATATTACGTTTGGTCAATTATATATCTTAATATATATAAATCTCGTGTCACAATGTTTGTCCTCAATGGACTCCTAAACCACTTAACCGATTATAATAAAATTCGCACACCATGTGCAGTTCGATCCAACTTGAGAGATAGGATAGTTTAAATCTCAAATTATAGTCGCAATTTTAATTTATTGCTAATTATTTGTCTGTTATTATTTGACAGTCACAATTATCTGTTAACTCCAAATGATTCTAACAGATGTCGATACCTTTCGACTGGGTTGAAATGAAAGGTGAAATATATTTGGTGCTGCCATCTACACAAAGAATCTTCAACTTTTTAACCTATTAATAAATTTCGTATAATTCAATTATTTCCACTTAACAGATGTCGATACCTTTCGACTGGGTTGAAATGAAAGCTGAAATATATTTGGTGCTGCCATCTACACAAAGAATCTTCAACTTTTTAACCTATTAATAAATTTCGTATAATTCAATTATTTCCACTTTTTAAATTTTTGGTGTTAGCATAGCCGGCCACGTGTTACTTAGACTGAAGTGTAAATTGAATTCATATTATAATGAAGATAATACAGTGAAATTAATCCTGTTTTTTACTTATTTGTGCTTCATTGATCAAAACTTTATAATTTAATATAATATATATATATATATATATCTTTATATATAAAATTTATTATGTTTGTCCGCGATGAACTCCTAAACTAATGAGCCGATTTTAATGAAATTTGGACACTGTGTGCAATTTGGTCCAACTTGAGAGATAGGATAGTTTTTATTGCAAAATTCGCCTCCCAAAAGGGGGGGGGAGGGGCCAAAACGTGATTTCACAAACAAACAAACAAACAACAACAACCAAAAAAAAAAAAAAAATAGAAATGCAGATAGACTGTTCAAAATTGGTATAGAGAGGTTTTAGAGGCCTGCAAATCGAATGAGGATATTTTCGAAAGTGTAAAGTTATTAGGAGGGGCGGGTAAGGGGGTGGAGGGGCAAAAAAATAAAAATAGAGTTACATCGCTAAAAATTGGTACATAGAAGTTTTTGATACGTACAAATCGATTGCAGATATTTTCGAATTTGTAAAATTATTAAGAGGAGCGGGAAAGGGGGGGGGGCAGAGGAGCAAAATATAAAAATGGAGTTAGATCATTCAAAATTGGTGCATAGAATTTTTGATACCAACAAATCGATTGCGGATATTTTCGAATTTGTAAATTTATTAGGAGGGGCGGGAAGGGGGGCAGAGGGGCAAAAAATAAAAATATAGTTAGATCGTTCAAATTGGTGCATACAGGTTTTTGACACCTACAAATAAACTGTAGATATTTTCGAATTTGTAAAATTATTTAGAATAGTGGGAGGGGGGAGGGCAAAGGGGCAAAATAATAGAAATAAGAGTTAGAACTTTGAAAATTAGTATTATTAAGTTTTAAGGCACGATAAATCGATTGCGGATATTTTCGAAAGTATAGAGTTATTAAGAAGGGCGGGAACGGTGGATGAAGAAACGGTGCGCATGGTTTGCGCAGGTATACACTGCCGCAGGCAGTGGGGGTCCGAACAGATTATTCCACCAATGAGAGAAGATTTTTTTGTATTTTATATCATTTTCCTTTCGATAATATATGGATTCATTATGAGTGTCGAACATTTTTCCCGATCAGATTTTTTTTTTCTCTTTTTTTTTCACATGTTAAAAATTAATGCAATTTTGAGAATTCTTTAATTATAGTGAATCATTTAAAAATAGGGACCAGCGAAGCGGGCTAAGTCTGCTAAGATCAAGGATGTTATCAAGGATGGTCTTTATTCGTAAATAATAATTTTAATATATTGAATATTTTACTACATTATAATTCAACGTATAACATAGCCACAGCAACGCGTGGCCGGGTCTGCTAGTATATATATATATATATATATATTTTTTTTTTGTTAATTTACAAAGGTAATTATGGTATTTTTTTTATATGATTAACCCTTTAACGTTCACACACACACACATAAATACATATATTTGAAAAGTGCTAAATTAATAATAATAATAATATTGAAGTATTAGACGCGTAGCCGATCATAAGTATGTAAAAAGAAAAAATGAAAAAAATTCAAATCCTTCTTTCAGGGTTCATCCTACAGTTGACAGCAAAATTATTAAAACGCTAGTAATAATTCCTATTTAAAATATGAACACCTAAAACTGTTTTGTTAAGTAATAATTTGTTGATTCATGATCTTAGTCTTATGCTGTTTTTAAAAAAGTAAAAACGTAAGTTCATGATAAAAATTAGAGATCAAACTAGAAGATATATATACATGAAAAATGTTGATATGTACTTGAACTATTTTGCTGCCGACGGTAAGTGCTTTCACCGGGTTTTCCGACATTTCCGAAAGCGGCTTCTGTGGTAGAGTTCCTGAAGAGCCAGTGTGGTTATGTGAAATGGCTGGCTCATCTTCAGATACGTGGCGCCGTATTACAGAAGTCGCCTTCGAAAATGCCGGGGGCCCGGTGAAAGGTCTTAGGATGAGGCCTTAAGTAGAGTTTTTAAACTTTTGTGTGTGCGTGCGTGTGCGTGCGTGTGTGTGTGTGTGTGTGTGTGTGTGTGTGTGTGTGTGTGTGTGTGTGTGTGTGTGTGTGTGTGTGTGTGTGTGTGTGTGTGTGTGTGTTAATATACAAGTAGGCTTTATAATAAATGTTCTTTTGTAGAAAAAAAAATCGAGAAATTTTTTAACCTCTATGATAACATGATAAAATTCCAGTAATATTATATTTAATTGATCAATAACTTTGTAATTAAACAATATAAATTTAAAAATTTCATAACAATAGTTTCAAATCGAAATTATAGCATTAGAGTTTTACATGATGAAAATATTATTTGATCAGGTGAAAATTCTAGACACAAACACGTCATCAAGGAAGCAAGGTGTATTTACAAGAAATAAGAAGTTTAAATTGACGTCTGCATCACTGCACTTGGCTTTTTCTGAAACATCATTTTTTAAATTTCGGAGTAGTGCTGCAATCTACTGAATAGAAAAAGAAAAAACTTAGGAAAAATAGTTTCAAGTGTTGCATAAAAATGTTAAAATATGTCAATTGTTTGGGTTCATTAGGAAACTAATAGGTATTAGAGAATTAAACACTAAATATAAACGACATCCAGCAAACGAGAGAATATTTGATTTTGAAAATATGGAGAAATCGGAGAACAAACAGCAGTACAGAAATTGAAATAGTACTAAAATGTTGGGTTCAATTGGTGCATATAGAATTTCTGAATCAAGGAAAGAACTAAGCAAAGTATATGCCAGATTAAATAAATAACATAAATAAATAAAAATAAATAAATTTATTTTAGCTGTATGATAATATGATTCGAAATTTTGGAAAACACGGATATTGATATCATCCCATAATGTCGAGTCAACATGTTGACGGAACTATGGAAATTTGGGTACATAATATATTTTTTTTTCTAAAGGGGTATAAACATAAATATTTTTAGAATTTCTTTTCATAAATTTCTATAGAATCTAGTATGGTAGTGACCGTGGAAAAGATGCATCAACATGATGTATAGTATAAGAGTAAATTCGAAAACTATTGAACTCTTCCGTTTTATAGTGTCATTCAGGCTCTGTCTATCTGCAAAATACAAATTCCTTGTCTCTGTTCGTCTGCTTTTTCTCGCCTTCTCACTGCTTCTCTTTTAGAATATTACAGACGCATGGTTTATGTAATAATTCAGGACCTACTTACCTTTTAGTCGCTGTCCGTTTCGTTTTTATGTGTTCCTGAATGTCGTTTTAGGATAATCTAACATGCGGCTGTTTAAAAGTTTCTTGTTGTTTTTCTGTTTCTAATGTTCTTTGTTCTGTTAGTTCTTTTTGCAGTAGAAATATTTCCATGAGGAATCTCCTCTTTTTTATTCCATTTTGGGGGAATTTATTTATATTTAAATAGTAAACGAGTGTTTAGTTATTAAAGTTATTGTTAAGTTTTAACAATAAAATTATTTAAACATACAAATTATATATATATATATATATATACATGATATTGTGGAGTAATAATACTTATAAGAAGTAAACAGTAAAACGATCACATAATCTAAAATCTAAATTATTAATACGGGCTCTTCTGGTTTCAATTTAAAATGGAATATGTTTATTTAACAGTGAATAATAACATTAAGCATAAGTGTGAAAGTATAACATAATTTTTAAAGTTTTAATGTTGTTGGTTTTTCCAGAAAGATGCGTAAGAAAATTTAACTTTTCATGAAACTATATTTCTTTTACGCTGATTTAAAAAAAGAAAAAAAAACAGAAAGAAAGAAAAGGAGGAAGGAAGGAAAAGAAAAGGAAAGAAAAGAAAAAAAAAACGCGTAAGCTTTATTTATTTATTTATTTATTTATTTTTTATTTATTTATTTTTTTTCATCATCTTGAAATTTTTATTTACCCCCCCCCCCCTCCAAAAAAAAAAAAAAAAAAAAAAAAAAAAAAAAAAAAAAACTGAAATTATTATTAGGTTTGAGGTTTTTATTTAATATCTTTTGAATTAATTATCCAATTAAACTAAACAACATGTCTTTAGCTAGATTTGTCTGTATAATACGTTTACTAAATTTCCTAGCAACAGTTTGACTGGTGTAGTTTAAAATACCGAACTAAAAATTTCAGAATTATTTACTATCAGCTCTACAGTTAAATATATATGTATGTATGCACGTGTGTGCGTTCTTAAATTTCTGTAGCAATACTTTAAATATTTCACGTTTCAATATAGCTTCTAATTGAAATAAAATATATTAAGATATTAAGATGCTGTTCCATATTGTTTTCTCTAATAAAATGTATTTGAAACTGTAATGTTAAATGAGTAAAAGCATTTTTTTTTTAATGAAGTGTTCATTGCTTTATTTTTTAGAGCAGTCCTATGCGTTGCATTTGAAAATTTAATAAAGCGCAACAGCTGTATTTTTTTTTTTTTTTCCTCTGAACAAGATCCGATTTCAGAATATATTTTTAATTCTTTCTTTCTTACGAAAAAAAAAAAAAAAAAAAAAAAAACTGTTTCACAATTTGTTTTTTCCGCACACCTAAGCTTCTCGCATTCACATTATTCAGTTTGAGTTAATGTTCTTATCACACTAAAACACATTCAAAGAGGTTTTTCCTCTTTGGCAGGAAGTATTCTTAGAAAAATTTCCTTTTCGTGTGAAGAATAAAAATTAGTCTAAAGTATAGTCTGCCTCAATAAAGAAAAAGTAGATAAAAGTTTCAACTTAATTTTGAAATCTTCATTTTAGTGTAAAATATTTATGCATATGCTTTCTAAATGTATTTTCATTAATATAAAAATAAAAAAATAAATAAATAAATATAAACATTTTAAACGGATTTATCTCCCTATCCTTAAAAATAATAATAACAGTAATAATTGTTTAATTCAATATTTTCTAAATATACGGAAAAGTAGAGAACAATACGAAAAATAAAACTGACTTTTTATATTCAATTATGAAGTAAATGATAAATAATGACAATATTTTTTTTAACTGCAATTTTCTATTATATTATCGCAGGTTTATAAATAATTTAAACTGTTATAAATTAAACAATGAAACATAAATGTACTTTTATTGCTATTATACGAGAACATAATAACAAATAAGTGTTAAAAATCCTATACTGTCTTAAACAAATTCCAATGTACTTCTTTTCACTATTGAGTTTACGTATGAAAATTGTTTTTCTTAAATAATAAAATAATAAAATATTTAATTTGTATGCACCTTGAAACACTTGGTTTTATTTTTTTACTCTGATGTCAACGAAAGTAACATAAATGCTTTAATGGTTTTTATTTTTAATGCAGATATTTGTCTTATGATTTAAAAAGACGTTTTTAACAAATCTATACATACAAACACAACTTTTTTATTTTTGAATCATAATCATATGATTTAAAAATACTTTGTACTTCATAAGTCTAAAATTAAACATTTTCATGAAACATAAATATGTTCAGATGTCTCATAGACAGAATAAAAAATATATGCAAATCTGTAATGATTAAAAACTATATCATTTTATTTTGAATATGCAAGAAGAAAACTTGCGATTATCGTATACATAGATGTATTCAGTGATCTAATTTAAGAATCAATTTAACATATCTTTTAATTTTTACAAATATAGTTATATATAAAGATAAACAGACCAAGAATTTTAGCCAATCAGAACACAAAAGACATGTTATTGCTTCTGGATATATTTTATTCCTATAATTAATAGTTTTCAATGTCTAGATATACATTACTCAGTTTTTTTAAATATATATTTTTATGTATAGATTTATGTTAGAATTATTATTATTATTATTATTATTATTATTATTTTAAGTTAAACAGCCTAGTATTCCCCATTTTAAATTTAATTTTAAATTTTGGGAAAATTTCATTATGATTTTAAAATAAATGTGTAAATAAAATTACAAAGTTGTTTAAATCTTTTTGTAGTTAGTTATATTTTGCATTAAAAAAATATTTATTTTAATTATTAAAGGAATTCGCATTTATGTATAAGCTTTAGACAGTAGTTTATTGAAATATAATATCTCATAAGCTTTTCTTTTAACTAGATATATGAAGTAACAAAATAATAAGAATAAAATATTTTACTAAATTTAGATTATAACTTTTTAAATATTATTGTTTAAAATGAATATTCATGAAAATGAAAAACCATAAATTTATAAGTTTTATTCCTTTGAAATGTATAATTTATATATATATAAGAAAAAAACAAAATACGTATGTACGCGTAAGAATACATAAATAAATATTTTTTGTTTATGTATTTGGTTTTGAGGGAAAAAATGATTATTGAAAGAAAAGTGTCTTGTTAAACCCCTAACTCTTATGAAAAGATCTTTATTACAGTTGAAAAAAGGAAAATAGTCCTTTTCAAAAAACGTCAGTATTTTAAATTTCATCCTAAATGACATTTATCGCAATAAATGTAAGCGACCTTACAAAAAAAGAAAAAAAAAAAAAAAAAGAAAGAAAAAACGAATCTTTTCAAAAACTTTGTCATTTGTCGCGTTAACGATTTGGTCATTTTTCATTAGGTATTGAATATTTCAATGTTTACTATTTCTGTTTCTTAAGGAAATGTTTAACTTTGTTTAATGAGTAATAGTGGAGCAAAAATGAATTTTTTTCATTGATAAACATTGAATGTTAAATGTGACAAAATATTTTTTTTTTAATTTTCAAGAGAAAAAAGGTGAGTAAGATAGTATTTTTTTATATTCTGTCGTATTTCGAAAAGTGTTAAAATTTTCTCATTTAATTTTTTAAGATTTTATAGATATATTTTTTTACATTTGCACTTTTTGAATGTATAAGCTTATTATTATTAAAAAATGTATCATATATCACTTGAAAATTCAATTGATGTCTAGTTTAAAAAAGAAATACTTTTGCGGGTAAATTGTATACTAATAGTGTTTTTTCTTGTTCTTAACTAACTTATTATTGTTATTAAGTATTAGCTGTCTCCAAATTTAGAAAAATGCATAACAATTTTGATAACTATATTAAAAATTTTGTACAATTATTAACTATTTACTTTATTTTATTTATTCATTTATTTTATTTTTATTTATTTATTTATTTATTTATTATTATTATTTTTTTTTGTGAAAAACTTTTTAAAAGTATATATATATGTATATATATATATATATATATATATATATATATATATTCAAACATTTTACGAATGAAATGCATTTAATGACATACGAAGTCTAGAAAAACACCATTTAACATATGTGTAAATTATACAATGAGTTCGATCAATACAACTTACATTCTGCACTGTACTTGTAAGATTAAGTATTCCACAAGTATTCTAGAAGTAAAACTGCATATGTTATACACAAGTCGCTGTGTTGGATGTAAAGATTCTGGTTTTATGCCCTCTAGGATCGAAGGATGTTAAATATTTGGATTTTTACCTATGGTACCTATGGTATCTGAATAAAATAGTCTATAAAACGTTTGTTATTATAGAAATTTACTTAGCTGTTGTAAGTTTTTTTTTAAACAAATATTTTTGTATTTAGAATGAATATTGCAACTTCATATATAAAAATTTGAAAAATAATAGGACTATATATATATACATATATATATATATATATATATATATATATATATATATATATATATATATATATATATATATATATATATATATATATATATATATATATATATATATTAAAGAATAAAGAATAAGAGTACAAAAAAAAGAGGTACGATTACAAAATAACATGAAATTACTAGATAACAAGTTTAACTTAAAACTAGTTCTTTTTCTTTTCAGTTTATACATTGTCTGGTTTGCTGATCTACCCAGTCGTCGTCTAAACTTTATTTAATTATTGTTTTAAATTGTTCAGCTTTTGTGCAATCATCTTTCACAAGTAACACATTTAACCAAGTCCAGACATTTATCGAAATTATCTCCTGGTGAAGATATTCAACACACTAATCCTCATTGTTTTGTCATTACCTATAAGCTGCGAAATCTCTCTTAGCATGGGAACTAATGCAACCAACGTGCAATCTCTCCTAATTATCAGAGGCGCAAACTCGCCCTCGGTCGGACAAATTGCGCAACCTTTATTCAATAATTATTTTCAATTAGAGACAACCGTTGTTCGCATCATTAGTTAGTATCTTATGAGAAATCGTGTAATTTAAAAGATTTTTCAATAAAACCTTTGTTATAAAATTCCTGGAAAAAATTAGGAAACTTCAAGCATTTCTTTGAAATAATAATAATAATAATAATAATAAATACGAAACGTCAATGTTTTATCCTAGACACTCGGAACAATCCATATGCATAATTAGCAATCTTAAATCGACTATTGCTGTAGTATAACTATTTGGAAAACACAGCACCCATTCTTTACTCCTTCTCTCCAATCCGTTGTGAGCACAGTCTCTCTCACCGCGCAATCTCTTAGTTATCTCTTAATTAGCTATTGCGCTACCTTATTAAAAGAGGGTATCAGTCTTTACAGTATATGGGTGGTGTTGACGAAATACTTTGTAAATAATGCAGAAAAAAGTACCTGTTTTCTGATAGGCGTGTACGAATAAGAATATTGATTCAATGTGGAATGCGAAAAAGCTGATTTTTTTTTTTAATTATGTCTGTTGTTAAGATATGATTAAATAAATTTGATAAAATATTTTTTTTTTCAAAAATCAGACTTATATATATATATATATATATATATATATATATACATATATATTCAATTCATTATTAATTAGAAAATTACACTACCACGTATCTGACATGGAATTTAAGGTTTAAAAAAGATGGGAGAAAAATAATTATAAACATGGTTAAGAGAGAACTAAAATATGGTTAATGTTAAATTAAAACTATCAGATAATTATCATAAAAAAAGTATATTCGAATCATTAATTAATGAGATGGACATTGGTTGAAAAATATAATATTAAAAGGGAAAATATAATATAATTTTTATAATTATATTCGCAGTGTAAAATGTAATAGTTACATTCTTTATAAGTTTAAGCTATTACATTTTATTTATAAAAATTTCTAAAATATTTCTAAAATAGAAAAATTAATTCATAGATAATGTTTTTCACAAAACAAATAATACCTAAAAAAAAAAAAATCCTTTCAAAGAACTTTTTTCTTACTTTATCTAAATTCTTTAAATATTATTTATTTGAGATGACAGTCATTTCTCCTGTATCACAGAAGATTACATTTGACAAAGTTATTTTACTGCATTCCTTTAATTACTACTTTAATTAAAGTTTATACGTGAATGCTCATTCAGAAGAAATTGTGAATGGTTCATTTTGTTTATTATGTAAATTTAAATTACATCATTTATTAAAGAGTATGCTGATTTTGGTACAGTAGATAAGTGCTTATATGAATGCATTTAAACTAACTATCCAAGAATATATTTTTTACAAGAATATCTTTTGTACAGAAATACTTAAAAAAAAAAATGCATATTTATATAAGAAACATTCACTCATTTACGTAAATATACTACTCAAGCTATGGTTCGGGAATGAACCGAATTCCGAATGTGGAAAAAAATTTCAAAAACAAACTCGAAATGTACGGAATCGGACTGATGCTGTTTGCGTACCAATAGATCAAAGTTTGTTAACGAAACCATTTTCAAATTCATGAAATTAATGAAGGTAGTGTAGATCTCATCACTAAAAATGTCTCCAAACAGAAATAAATGAAGATTTCAGACCAATTTTAGCCTAAAATTCCCTTAAGCAGAACGTTTTTGATGAAAACATTTTCGCGTTTCTTAATTAGACGTCCTTGATGCTTGACTCTCGAAAATGTGACGTACAGTTGACCATGACCAAAGGCAGGTTCAGATAAATTAGACGTCCATTTTTCTTAAGGTTTGACCTTGTGACTTGCTGATGTTCATGGTAAACTCTGCTTTGATAGGAAACTGCCTACGTATCATCTTAAAAGGAAGTTCAGTATCGGAGCTGAGTAAGTCAATGCGGGGAATGAGAATCATCTGCCCATTTACAGATCCACTGATGACTTTGGTTTCTACGACATTGGCTGCAGTAGGCTTTCTCTGATTGCGACCCTCACGTTAAACATATTGATTTCTTCTATTTTTTAATCTGTTTTCTCGTTCTAATGACGACTCTCGTTGAATTTGAGCGGCATGACGTTGGCGATCTTGATTTAACCTAGCATCCCGTAGTTCAGGAGTTTTATTCGAACGGCGGAGAGCTATCCTGGATCTTTTTTGAGACTTCCTTAGCTCCTGATCTCCGGTCTCCATCTATTTCTTTAAACGGACTGCTTGTTCTTCAGCAGTTTTCATTTGACGCTTTAAACGTCTGCGCTCATTGTTTCTGCCTAGTCTCTTTTGATCTTCGTCTTTGCCGCTAGGATCCATCTGATCCAAGATAGAGAATGGTAGAGAGAAAACAAAAAAAGATCCACACTTTAAAAATCAATAAAGTAGAATCAATCTGTGCTTAAATAAAAATGTGTTTATTTCTACGGTAGATAATACTTAAAATTCAAAAGTTCAAGCTGCAAAACTAAATGTAACCAACATAGTTGCTTCTTTTTAAACATTCCCCTATAAACATTTTCTTTATTCTACTTTTTTAGTTATAGTTCTTTAACCTACAGTTAATTTCTTTAAATATATTCCTTTATTATATTCCTTTAATCTAATATTATAATCTTTAATCATTTTATACAGATGCCACATGCATCACGTAAACTCTTAATTTTTACACTCTTTTAAAGACAGCACGTGATCATATTCTTACATAAAAATCAAAACACTAAATTCATTTAACCACTTTTTTTTTAATTTTATTAAGCATGTGATCTTGTACTTGGAGCGTCCACACACAGAGTCTAAGGAAATCTCTTAGTAATTTATGTAACATAGATTAAACAGTAGCATGCCGCTTTCTAACAAGTTTCTCCCTAAATGATAAATTACACTTTTTTTTAAACATATGGATAACTCCATAATCTTTGGAAACTACAATTGCTTTTTTTTTTTTTTTTTTTTGAAATATTATTTGAAATCTGTTAAAATTTCATTCTTTTTTAACCAGAATATTCAATTTCATTTTCAAAATACATATATAAAAGTAAAAATTTACATGTTCTATTAATATTATTTTAAAGTCTAAGAGAATGCGCTACTGCATTACTTTAAATATAAATATACATTGAATACAATATGCCGATGTCTTTCTAATGTGTCCAAGCTGGTACCTGTGGTAATTTCGAAGAAAACCGCGAAAAGACTGAACAATTGGACCAAGACCTATTGGAACGGATCTCTTGAGTCGCACTGAAAGAATTGTTTTAGTAATATAATGACTGTTTCCAGATATTTTTTTTATTTATAACAAATGATTTTTAAAACATGTATTATTTGCGTTTCTATATCTATCTCTCTATCAGTATGGAATTCATATATTCATTCAAAATCGAGTCGCACTCAAAGAAGAATGACTGTTTTGAAGCGTCTATCTGGATCGTTATGCGGATGTGATAGATCAACCTTGAATACTACTTATAAGTCTCTTATTTTACCTTTAATCACTTATTGCTGCGAAACTTTTATTACTGCAAGTGATCACGCATTGAAGAAATTGGAAATTTTGTGAAATCAATTACTGAGGCTCATTACTGGAGCCGTTATATCAACACAAATTGATGCAATGCTTTTATTAACAAACAGTAAAACAATCAAAATTACAACTGAAGAAAAAAGCTTTGATTCTTTACGAGAAATTAATTAGAAATGGAAATATTTACTGGACTAACTACCCAATAAAAGATAGAAATTTAAAAACCCCCAACAAATTGAAACAAACTTATGTCTTACGGATGGGCTTTTCAAGAAGAACAACTTTATGCAGATCATGAGGAGATTAGCTTTAGACACTGTTAATACAGGGTACACAGATACTGAATGGTTACACGACTATACTCATAGTTCCTATTGTGAAATTCTTCAGATTGCAGGTTCAGGATTATTTTCCAACTTATTCTCCTTTTATGATTCTGCAGGAAAATTTCGAACAGCTTTTGATGGTGAGGTAAAGGCTGTCCGAACTGCTCTTAAGTATTTATTGTTTTTTGCCGATAAATTTGATGAAGTGGTCTTATTTTCCGATTCCCAAGCCGCAAATCAGGCAATTAGCTCGGTCAGTCTGCACTTCTCAGAAGAAATCTCCCATTGTCAGTAACTTTTGTGGGAGTTAGTTTAAGAAGGAAACGTGTGGTACTTCAGTGCATACCTGGCCATTGCAGTGTTTTTGGTCACGAGCAAGCAGACAGCCTCGCAAAAATAGGCTCGAGACTACTTCAAATGAAATCCCCGACACTATCATTCCATTCCATAAAGCTGTATATTAAACAAATAATTGATAGGTATTTAAAACTATAAATTCGTGACAGAATAAAAGTAAAGAGTTGGAGGGACCCAGCAGTCCTCGACGGCAAGCTGTGGCTCAGTTCCGCCTATTGACTGGACATGATTGTTTGGTAGAACATCTCCATCGCATTTGAATAATTTCAAACCCTGGTTGTCCCCTCTGCAATTCAGCAGAACCAATGAACAGATACCACCTCCGTCGATGTGCTTCACTTCGTGGCAACTCTGAAACTGCGCTTTACTGGCGTGCCAGAGAAGTTTTAAGGTTTCATTTATTTTTCTGTGTATTCCTATTTTATTTTATTTATTTATTTATTTATTTGTAATCATTTTGCATTTATTTTGGCCTTGCCATTGGAAAAAAATATATATATCTATATCTATATCTATCTATCTATCTATCTATATATATGTACATACATATATATATATATATATATATATATACATACATACATATAATATAAGAAATTGAAATTATGTGCAACAAGTGCAAAAGATTCAAAGATAATTAAAAGTTAATAGAAAAACATGATGAATGTTTTTTTAAAATACACACACGTAAATATGTGGATACACACACACACAAATATATATATATATATATGTATGTATAGAGAGGGTGATTCACGGTACAACAAACTTACGGGAGATGTAAAGGGCACAAAGACGATTCGGAATCACAGGTTCAGAAATGTAATCATAAGGAGATAATGGGTTGTAAGGGGACAAAGTTATTAGAAGACTCATAACTTGTTTTAAACTTTTGTCCTTTAAGTGTCATTTCGTTATCACCATGATTTCATAATTTTCATCCTGACACTTCTGTGACTGACTATTGACAGTTTTCCTGTGATAATCTTTAACCTCTTAACTCTTGTATCCGTAAAATCCACGATATCTGACCACGCCCTATGTCTTTCTCTTTATATATATATAATATATATTAGAGAACTAGAAAGCATCAATCAGCATAATATATATATATATATAATATCAAATGAATGGAAATGACCATCAATCATATGTTTATTTTAGTACACGTGTCTTGAATTCAATAAAAATTAGAACCATTGGGGTGTATCTTTAAACAATTGTAAAAAGGGTTAAAAAAAAAATAAAAAAAATATCTCGTTAGGATCACATTTCCGGCACAGCATTGTCATGTGATTGCGAATTGTGTTTGTGTCCCTTACATCTCCTGTAAAAGTTTTCACCGGTAGCGAATAACCTTGTATATCTATAACTTTATCTATATCTATCTATCTCTCTATCATATCTCTCTATATTTATATCTATATCTATATCTATGTCTATATATGTCTATCTACCTCTCTCTCTCCCCCCTCTCTCTCCCCCTCCCTCCCCCTCCCTCCCCCTCTCTCTCTCTTTATATATATATATATATATATATATATATGTATATTTATTATTGTAATATATATTATTTATTTCAATTCAAAATTCTATGTAACATGATAGGAAAATCACATACGTTAACTAACATTATTTTGCCTTTGAACTTTATCTCAAGGTAATTTTTGTTAATACTATTACGTTAAAATTATTTGTTCCCTAAATGGCATTTCTCAAATCCTTTGTTTTAAAACGCAAACCACGAAATTGAAAAGGCTAAATGGATTACAAATGATTTACAACGAAAGTAATTAATGTACCCTAATTTCAATTTCAAATATGACTCCAAAGAAATAATGCTACGCATTTCTTTTTGTTTATGCTGTTTGTTCATTAAACTTATAAATTTACAATTTTAATGGCATATTCGGCTTACAAAATCAGAAATATATTAATTATTCCAAATTTTTTTTTATTAAAAAAGTTATTTTTAAATCCTAAATTTCATTTAAAAATCAAGAAATAAAAATTTAAAAAAATCATAGGTTTTCCTAAAGTATATCATCAAATATTTATGCGACTACACTTTATTCAAAATTTATGCGAGTTTATGTATTAAACCACAAACCTCGCATTATGTACAATTAAGTGAAAAGTAATGAATGAAAAATATTTCAGTAATGTAACGGAAGTATCAAGTTCATTGGTTGGTTGTGTTTTAACGTCGCACGAGGACTGCGCAATGGGTAATTGGTAACGGACTTAGGCGAATCCCTAAGAAACATGCGGATACATGACATCTCAATTTTGGTCGTCTACGGAGGGGACGGCTCCCCTGTTTCGGTGACCCCCCAGAGGCGGATGCATCAGGATCGATAGAGTGTTAATATGTTAGAAGATGCAAAAGTGCATAGAGAATCGCCCCCCCCCTCCCTACACACACAAAGCTCTAAATCCGAGTACAAGGTAAAAAGTTCTAAAAGGAGCTCCAACGTAAATAAACGCATTTAAAATATAATGCGTAAAAAATAGTCTATTTTAATGTATTTTCTACATAAATTATTTCGAATTTATTGTAGCCTCTGGGTGGATTCTTCCTCTCTTCATCCTTATTTTTCGGAAGTTTTTGGGTGATAGGTAGATAGACAATCATTTCTGAAATCAGCCTATTAAAACACATTATACACACATAACGCAATGAAAAAAAAAAGTAAAAATTCTATCAAAGACAGAATTTAGTTTAGTACGGAGGAATATTACTAATTTCATTCTCTAAAATTTTATTTTAAACATTTATTTATTTTTTATCTCATTCTTTGACCGTAAAACTAAGGCACATACTTTTTAAAATGGCTGAAATGAATTAAAATGAAGTATTTCCACCTAAATTTCATGCATTAGTTAATTTCAAAAAAAACAAAAAATGTCGTGTCAAAAAACTGTTTTCACACCTGGATCCAGGAAATTGCCCCTTAAATTTGGCATTAAATTTAGAACGGCAGGGCTGACATTTCTAATTTATTTTAGTGTTACACAAAACTGGTCTGCAAATACTCCAGATTGAAATTAATAGTCCTCCGCCCTTAAAAAAAGAAGAAAAAATGAAGAGAAATTAAATCAAAAGGAACAACTTATAAATTTAACAGAATTCATTTCACGTTTCAAAAACAGAAAACTTAATGGAAATCGAAGCACAATCTGTTGGGAATAAAGTATACTTAACGTTTCATGGAAAGAAGGAACCTAACGGATTATTATTCTAGTGTGGTAAACTTCATTTCAGTAACAAAATTCAGTTTTTCAAAGAAATTATTTTTATACTAGAAAGCATGCTGTGTCTTGATATTTGGATAGCTTATTTGAAAGTCACAGGAAAATAAAATACGTTTATTCCACTTAAGGTTATTGCTACAACAGGCTAAATACATTAAGAATTTTTACTTGAGTAGAAAATGATTACCAATTTAAATTAAGTTTCACATGATTAGAAAATGATTTTTAAATTTTCATATTTTAATTGACTGACAAGAATTAAGAAATAAGAAACTAAATAATAATGGAAAACTTTTTATTTTTACTTTATTTTTAGTTAGATGGTAAATTATAAACTATTTTTAATGGGTCGCATCAATATAAAATTATGGTAGCAATAACTATTATTACCATCACATGATAATGTATGACTACTACTTTTGTTCAGTATAGTTTGTAAAATACACTTCGTTGCGTATTCTTGATATTGAACAACGACGAAATTTATTTCTCTATTTATTATTATTTTCTAATAATAAAAAAATAAAAAATAAATAAATGTTTCTATTTTGTAAATTTTTAGAATTTTAGTTAGAAGTTCTTAGTGAATTATTGAATTGAAAAGAGATTAATTTAAGATTGGTTTTTAAAACGTATACTTTTTTCCTTTCATGTTACTATTAGATTAAAAAAAAAAAAATATATATATATATATATATATATATATATATATATATATATATTTGTTTATATACATATGTAATGAGAGTCGATTGTGTATTTAATTTACAATTGTAAAACATTTCATTAATCAGTTTCAAATAGATATATTATGGAAAAACTTATATCTATAAATTAAAAGAATAGCAAAAGTAATTTAGTTGTTTTGTTTCTTTTCTCAAAATTTGATAATGGATACGGTATTTATGAAAAAAAAAAAAAAAAAAAAAAATGATATTTATATATTTGCGAATGTTTTTCATTTTTATCAGTGACTAACAAACAAATACACACATATAAGTTATATATATATATATATATATATATATATATATATATAGCATGGGTACGTGTGGAGAATATATAAGAAATATATAATCTTTCATACAGGTAATTTACCGAAAGGATAATTTATAAGCTTTTTGAAAATTTGTATATTGCTTTTTTTTTTCCTCCAAATTTTTTATTGAAATATAATTGCTTCATGCATTTTGTTTTATATTTTTTTTCTTATTTTCATGCATTATTTATTTATTTATTTATTTATTCTAATTTGATGTTGAATTTTGTCTTTTTGTGTTTATTATTTTATTGCATGTCTTTTTGAATTTTTGGAATATAGAATTTTAAATCGATACGATGTATAATATGCTTATAGGAGTCATTTGCATTATTTCAGTTAATTTTAGTGCTAAGATCATATAAAATAATTATTCGTTCCAATTAAAATAAGACACATTAAAAACAAATTATGTTTTCTGGGAATTTATTACAGATTAAATAGAGCTAATGCTGTAACATTGTTCATAGAATCATATTAACATAGAATCATATCAACATAGAATCATAGAATCATATCAACAACAACAACAACAACAACAATAATAATAATAAAGTACTTTCACAATATAAAACATTTCCTTGTATACAATGCGTATTTCTTTCTAAAGGGTAATTGAATTTTTAAAAATAATTTATTTTCTTATATTATTTTCTTATACAGAACTAGTGAATAGTGAATGCAATTTATAGAAATAATATCTGGGTACACTGAAAAACAAACATTTGAATATCCAGTAAACGTAGTAGATAATATTTCTTTAACGAATCGTAAATGTATTTTGTGAAAAATATGTTTTCTTTAATGAACTTATGGATTTATTTTAATGAAAAAAAAAAAAAAAAAAAAAAAAAAAAAAGATTGCATTTAAAGGATCCATAATAAGCATAAAATTTACACTCAAACACACACACACACATATATATATATATAAAGGGAAAATCATAAAATATTAGAAAAAAAAATTTAATGCTTACAAATGAACATTTTGTCCAACGTTATTATGCTTTTTCATGAGTTTCTAATGCTTCTTTAAAACATCCCTTATATAAAACGGTTATTTGAAATATAATGCAAGTTTATCTTCGACGTTTATGTTAAATAATAACAATAATAATAAAGAAATATATAATAAAATTTTAATGAAATATGAACTTTCGTTTTCTTTAACGTGTTTTTATTTTTTATTGCAAATTTATCTAGAAATTTTAGGGTATAAAAAACAACAGCTGATTGTCATATTAATTAAAAATAATTAACAATATATTAAGCTATATTTTAGATATCGAAGAAAAAAAAACTGTGTTAAACATTTGTTAGACCACATTTATTAGAAATGTATTTTTTCAAACTCAATTAAAAAATATATAATTATTTAATTAATGTATATACAAGAACACTTTTTTTTTCTGATATTTCGTAACTGAATTTCCCAATATAGGCTTATTATTTTTATGTTTATGAAATCAGTTTGTCATCTTCTACTTTCTTACAAGCACAGCACCACTGATAAAGAACCGGAGATATTGGTGTTGGACAAAATAATTGAAACATTTCTGCCTTTTTACGTCTTGTAGAATATCTTAAAAAGTAGTTGCTCTTAAATGAGTACTTGAAAACGTTGCTTTTAAATTCTGGGAATAAGAAAAACATGTCATTCCTCCTTCTTTTCAGGAAAGAATTTGTCACGAAGGTCCTTAGGGGACTAACAACAAATCCAATAAAATAAAAAAGTATTTGTGATTACCCTGTATATTTAAAAGCGTTTATTGATCTGCAATTTTTAGATACGGTTATAAATGTTATATTTTATAATTTTGTAGAGTTTTGTGACGATATCTCGAATATTTAAGGGATTATTAATAGTTATTATAAGTTGTTAAAAAAAATAATAATCGAAAGTTTTTATTTTATAACTCCAAAAGTCTTTCTTCAAATTTCATGAAACTTTCGAAAAACATGACAAAATATACCTAAATCATTATACTATAGTTTAAAATAAATATATTTGTTATTCAAAGATATATGGACAGTTGGAGTAAATTATTTATTATTACGCACATGCGAATTGTAGTGAAAAAAAATTTATATATTTTCATACTTAACTGTATAGAGCACCTTTTAAACAAAATCCAGTTGAATATCACAGAAATTCATAGAGATATCGGTGATTACATGAGCTCTGTTTCAGCAGTTTTCAAAAACGGTCTTTACGATAAGGGGTCACTCACAACTGAAATTTTGTATCAGAAAAAACTATGTTACACAATGAAATTTAATGCAATATTTGTGATTCATTTTTCTTTTTTCTTTTTTTATAGATATGTACTACATACCTGTAAAAAATTAGAAAAGTGAATTGTTTGAATATATATATATATATATATATATATATATATATATATATATATATTCTGATATAAATTTTCATTTGTGAATGACCCTTTATTGTAAAGGCCATTTTAGGAAACAACTGAAAAACAGCTCATTTGATCACTGATATCTATTTGAATTTTTATGAAATTCAGTTGGATTTATTTATTTATTTTATAAAGTGCTGTGTATAGTGGAGTATTAAGCTATGCCAAAGCTTTTTTGCTGGTATCTGCGCATGCGCAGCAGTAAATTATTTACTATAGCTGTCCATAACTCTTTAAATAATTAAAATATTTGTTTTAAATTATAGTTTAATGTTTTAGGCATACGTTGTCATGTTTTCCGAAAATTTCATGAAATTAAAAGAAAATGTTTTGGAAATATAAATTAAAAACTTGCGAAAAATTTTTGCATTTAATAATAAAATATTAATAACTACTTAAATATTGGAGACATCTACACAAAATTCTACACACGTATAAAATATAACATTTATAATTAAATCAAAAATTTGCACATCAATCGACGCTTTTCTATATACAGGGTAATCACAAATACTTTTTATTTAATTACATTTATTGTTCGTCTCTAAGGGCTTTCGTGACAAAATCTTTTTCTGAAAAATATGAGGAAAGACATGTTTTCCTCATTCCCAAAATTCAAGAACAATACGTTAACTATTTTCCAAGATAATCGACAAAACTTAAAAAAGCGAAAACAATTCCATTATTTTGTCCAACAACTGTACACTAAGCGACAAAAAAAAAAAAAAAAAAAAAAAAAAAAAGCCGCACTCCAGAAAAAATGACTTATGCCTTTTTTTTATTTGTAATAACTTAAAAATTAATGGTTGAAACAAATAAAACTGTCATGTTTACATAATGCCAAAGGGATGAAATGATAGCTATGTACATTTTCGATTTAATAATTCGCTTTATTATACTCTATGAAGTACTTTATAAAAATCTATATAAAATTTTCTTTTTAAACATAATGTAATAATCATACACTTTGTATTCTATTATGATTTATTATATGAAATAAAGAAGTTATATTTTAATATATGAAATAAAACTATTTATTTGTTAGATCTAAGCAATTTTTTAATAAAAATATGTATACTGCATTGGGTTAATTCCATGTTTATATGGAATTACTGCTTTAACGCACAGTGGTATAGTATTCTACCGTTTTTTGATATAAATCTAAAAAATTTCACTGTGCTAAATATCGTAAATAGTTTTTCAATATCTTGCAAAGCAAAGTTGTAGGCTGTAAATTTCGAATCCTCCTCTCTCACCCCGCGCTTTTTATGACAAAACATTTTCAAGCGGATCGCAATTACGACTATTTCCATGCCTTGTAAAAAAGAAATTCTACTATATCTTCTGTGGCATTTAACTTAAAGTGAAAAAAGATATGAATGCTTATAGAATTATAGGTTCTCATGGGAATGAATAGGAAATTTTGAGAATTTCAAGTGAGTAAACATACCACAGACGCCGTGTTAGTAAGGTGCATTATCATGTTGGAATGCTGTTTGCGGAAATGTCCAGAATACCTCCAAAATAGTCGGTTAGGCACCACTTTTAAACTGACTGTGTTTTATTTCGTGTTAATTGATTTCTTGAACATAAAAAATTGCCTGTCTTTCTGGAAAGTTATGCAGTTCCGTACCATAATGTACGGAGAATGTGGCACTATTTTAAAAAGGCGATTTTCATTAAGTCGGTCATATTTTTTGTTGTCAGATCTGCTTGATCTATAGCTCGAAATAAGTTAAACTTGACTCATCAGAGAGAACCAGTTCAGCCCAATAATTAACTAATAATTTTTTTTTTTTATTTTTTTAGCCATCTGAGGTCTTGCTTTCCTAATTTTCTTCACTAAGAATGGAATTAAAAAAATTTTCTGTCATTTAAACCTGCTTTGTTTAATAGTTGCTGCACGGTAGGTGAACAAATTATGCTGTTAAACACTTTTCCTAAATCTCTTTTATGTTCTAAATGTAATATAAACTGACTTTATAAGCAATGGCTTTTTAACTTACGGTCATCTCGCTTGGAGGAGCAACATGGCTGCCTAAAGCCAAATTTCCAGTTTAAACGGCCAAAATATTTTATATATTGCTGAAAACCATTTTACCAATAATTCGTTAACATTTAATTATTTTGTCATCTCCCGTATTAAAATATTTTTTGATTTTCATTCAAAAATTAATACTTTTTGTGGCATCGTTAACGGCCTTATTCTTACCATTTTTGAAACAATTTCTAAAATTACAATTTCCCTGACAATTGAATTTTGTTTCTAACACTTGACTCAAAGCTAAAGTGTATGTGGAGGACAACATAATAAAATCTATTCAAAAATTTGTTTTTTAAACTATAAAATTGGCGGTTGTAGAAAGAGAAAAGGAAAATATACAAGTGCGGCTTTTTTTATTTATTTTATTTATTTTGTCGCTTAGTGTATATTACTTACATCGCTTCGCTGAAAAAAAAATCGAACTCTGATACCATTCTTGCTGATTCTTATGTGAAATGACCTTCTGAATCCGAATATTACTCCCATTTCGCCCACCCACCTACCGTTTTCTAGGAACACCACTCCCTTCGCCAATTTGTATCACTGTACGACAATTTTATGACCATGAATTTGATTTGGAGAAAGAAAAATGATTAATCTAACACCTAAAAACAAATTATATATATATATGCAAAATAATTAAAGCTAGATGAATAATTAATCCCAAAACACACGAGGGACTTCATCAGGGGAGCTCCCCCATGTAGGGAAAGTAATATGAGAAGTTTCTGGTGAAACGCTGGTAATTTAACCAAAAAAAAAATGTTTCTAGCCCCCAACTTCTCACAGATGGAAGCAAGGCCATACAGCAAACGAATTTTAATTAATTTAAAGCACAAAATCAATTAAATTCAGAAATTAAGCACAAAATATAATACATCAATGTAAAATACAAGAATATAAATAATACAAGAATATATAAATACATACCTGGAAAAACTCGAAAAGTCATTAGAATATGGAAAATTGAAATCCCCTATTACAAACATAGAACCCGCTTCAGCTAGAAGGGCCACTTACCAGCACTTAAATGTCACCCAAAATGGAACAACAAACCTTAAGTGGGATTGTGATCAAGAATACTGAAATGTTTTTTGATTAAAAATACAGGATAGCGGTTAACAGTTAGTATGTTTTTGAGATTTTTCATAGCCAGATTCAGGTCTAAATTGTTATTGCAAATCACTTTAATTCTTTTTATTTCGGTGAACATAATATTTTTTAAAACTTTAAGATTAATACAGGCGTTCCAGTTTGTTAAACTACAAACGTTAAAGTTAAAATCTTGCCTTTTATCATAAATCCCAATAAACCAGTTATTATCTATTTTTTTTTTTTTTTTTTTTAAATCCAGGAAAGAAGTTTGGTCTTCAGAGTACCAAAAATTTTTAAATGAATAAATAATTTTACACTGTAAAAAATAGGTTCTTAAAAATAAGCTTATATTGTCTCATAATATCCCCGAAACAATATATACCGACTTAAATTTGAAACCCCATGTACTCACTTTTGACATGGTCAAAAATGGGGTTGACCAATAAGAATCCCAATATTCCCATGTCTCAATTGTCGATGTGCTCAAAAATGATTACAAGGGTTTTCAAATTTAAGTGTATATTGTTTCGGAGCTATTTTCAGACAATAAATACTAATTTTTAAGAACCTATTTTTTACAGTGTATTTTGGTAAAATTTTCATAATAAAAAAAATAAGAAGGGGTAGAAATTGTGTACATACTGTATAAAATTCAAATTCTCCTATATATTTACGAACAACTAATTGCATGTTTAATATTTTATAAAGAAAGCAATAATCAAGTTTTGATGTAATTTTGAAATTGGAAAAAAGCATTTTTTAAAAGAAAGGTTTCATGTTATTCATTTCCATAATTTTGATTTTCAAAGGTATCAGAAAGTTTGTTTTAGATTTTCGCAACTCATTTTTTATTATAGGATTGCTAATTTATTTTTTTTTTTTTTTAATATAATTCATGTTTTCATTATTCTTTACATTTAATATCCCTTTTGCCTCTCCAGTGTCAATAATCTTTACGAGGAACATTCGATGAAGTTTCTTCACACTCCCTGAATTTGGGAAAATCTGTTCGTTCGAAGTGATTTCTGACAGTTTCTTACCAAGGAGCTAATGTGGTTCGGATTGCAGTTAAAGGTCTAACATCAAACTGCATCTCATTTTCCCGATGAAGTACAAATCATCGGATACTCTCTCTCTCTCTCTGCCTTTTTCTTTTTTTTTAAGTAAAGATCATATTTTTATATCTATAAATTGAAGGAAGTGCTTACTGGGTCGTTATATAAAGAGCGTTTTTTTTTTTTTTTTTTTTTTTTTTCTGTTCGTTATATGAAATAGCATTATCTTAATTGGAAGTCAATCGAGACTTTTTAAAAGGTCACTATACAGCATTGGGTCGTTATAACACAAGGTCGTTATAACGCTAGTCGACTGTACTTTTTTACAGTTTTTTTAAGGTTCAAACGTCCTTTTCGACCTTTATGTGCCAGTGTTACACTAAAGTACGAAACCCCAATTAATTACTAATATTACTTCATTAAACACTGTGTTGAGGTTATATTCATGATTTTTATTTAAACGATCTCGCACCAGTCTTACAAAAGATATAAAGAACATAAAAAGTAAATATTTTTTAAACCTTTTTTAAGGTCAAAATACTTTTTGTAACCTTTATGTACTAGTAGTACATTGAAGTACCATTTTACAGAATCCTCATTAATTATTATAATGAAGTGATAAGCGTAATTTTTATCCTCCATATCTTTAAAAATTACTCGTAAATAACTAAAATAAGAATACGTTTTAAATACTTTTTTTTACTTTCTTCTATATGTAATATAGAGAAAGTATTGGATTCGCGAAAATTTGCGACCTCCGTTTTTTGATGGATTTACATGTTTTGGGATGTCTAGATTACGAATTAATAGTTTTTAGAAAATGTCTGTCTGTCTGTCTGTCTGTCTGTATCATTTTTTTGTGGACGCTGTATCTCACGAACCAATGAATGAAATTTAACCAAACTTGGTATTTAGTTGCACCCTGACATAAACTGGTGCTGATTAGATTTTGGGATCAATAGCTCAACAGGTGGCGTTGTGATCGCATTTTATACAAATTTTTAACATGGCAGCATAGGACAAAATTCCGTATAAATGGGCATAATGAGAGTTATTTTAAACTTTTAATTGTAAAATTAATATGAATTATTGATAATAGTAGTAGTTAACTAGGAAAAAAATTTTCTGCATGTGGGGGCATCGTTTCCCCCCCCCTGGGGGGGAAGTACCCCCCCGGGAAAGTAAATTTTCAAGATGGGTATCTTTCGAAAGGTCTCGTTGATAATAGTAATAGTTAACTGGGAAAAAAATTTTGTTCATGTGGGGGCATCGGTTCCCCCCCACCGGGGGGGAAGTACCCACCCGGGGGGGGGGGGCAAAGTTTCAAGATGGGTATCTTTCGAAAGGTCTCGTCAATAACTTTAAAACGAATGGTTGCACCATAAATCTGTGATAATTTAAAACAAAGATATCGATTTTTTTTACTTTTAACAAAAAAAAACTTAGAAAAAAAATCGCATTTTTTTTTCTTTTTTTAAACGAAATTTAACCAAACTTGGTATTTAGTTGGTCCCCGACATAAACTGGTGCTGATTATGTTTGGGGATCAATAGCTCAACAGGTGGCGCTGTGATAGCATTTTATCTAAATTTTTAACATGGTAGCATAGGACAATAATTCGTATAAACGTGCATAATAAGAGTTGTTTTAAACTTGTGATTGTAAAATTATTATGAATTATTAATAATAGTAGTATGTAACTAGGAAAAAAAATTTCTGCATGGGGTGAAATACCCTCCCCAAGGGGGGTAAATTTTCACAATGGGTATCTTTCGAAAGATCAGGTTGATAATAGTAGTAGTTAACTAGGAAAAAAATTTTGTGCATGTGGGGGCATCGGTTTCCCCCCCCGGGGGGGCAAAGTTTCAAGATGGGTATCTTTCGAAAGGTCTCGTCAATACCTTTAAAACGAATGGTTGAACTATAAATCTGTGATAATTTAAAACAAAGTTATCGTTTTTTTTTACTTTTAACAAAAAAAAAAAAAAAAAAAAAAAAAAAAATCGTACTTTTTTTTTTTTTTTTAACTATTGTTACTGATTGAATATGTATTACTTTTAACAAAAAAAATTAGAAAAAAAATCGTATATATATATATTTTTTTTAAATATTGTTACTGATTGAATATGTATAGGAAAATATAGAAGAAAGTCTTGTGGTGGCCACAACATACTAGTTTTTCTCTGTTTCATAATTCGGTAGATAAAGTGTAAGGCACGTAAACTTTTTAAAGTTACCCATTCTTGCTGTCTTTTAAATTAATTTAATCATAAAAACACTTAAATATGTTTAAATAAAATTATATTTATTCTTTTAATCTATTTTACTTCAAACGCATTTAAGTATACTTCTTTAGCGTTACTTTTGCTTCACCGACGAAAGTGCTTCAAATGTCAGCAACATTGATTGTAATCTCGTTACTTGAAAATAAATGGTTACCTTAGAGACACAAAATGAATTACCTTAGAAATATTATTTTTTAAAACAGAAAAATGAAGTATTTTGATAAATAACATCGTTTGATCTACAAACTATTATAAGTTAAGTTAAATTTCACAAAGGTATTTAATAATTTGAAACAAGTGTACACTAATAAATCAACTTGTATATTTGTGATGAAAAAAATGATCCATTTCAGGTAGTATAAATAATAATAATAATAATAATAATAATAATAATAATAATAATAATAGTGGTTGGCGTTAAAGCCAAAGAAGAATATACGACTATGTTTCATTTTATAAGAAACTCGACATTGAATTTTACATTAAAATTAGAATATATGTAATCTAGAATTTCACATAAGATTAAGGTTTAAATTCCTAAATTCGAATTTATTAGAATTTCCTTTAAATAATATCAATAAAACATGCATTAAAATCAATGAGAATAAATTTATTCTACTCAACCCTCTACCAGCATCCGGGACGAGATAAAGACAAGAGCTCACAGACGAACCTATTAGACGAATATTACTTCTACGAATAACTTTAATTATACATGACTCAAACTTACTTTATGTAAGTTGTATGAATATATTGAATTAACACGAAAAACATTATGATCATTTCGAATAAGTTTAGATTTAATGTTCAAGGTGCCACACACCTCACACTCGAAATTTTCGGGAACTCCAAACAAAACACACCTGCGCAGAGGAGTCCAAAAGAGTTTTAGTCCTGCGCAGGCTAGTATTCCGAAGAACGTTTAATGTATTGTTTGGTGCTGCCATCTCTATTCAATGATAACAGTTAGCAGTTACTTTGGAATTCAAGATTACCCTCCATCCTCTGGCGGGGAGGGGCTGAGCATGGCAGACTAGCGATGCGGTTCACTGGTCTCTTGATTATTCCCGATGGTGTCTTCTGAGTTACAACTCGAACGATTTCATCATCACCAGGATGTAGTTCCAGAATTCTGACCATGTTCCACTGGGCTGGCTGAGTAGAGGGCTCCAAGACTAGGACGAGCTCTCCTTGATGCAGATTTGTAATACCGCTTTTCCATTTTGCTCTTGACTGTAGAGAAGAAAGATAAGACCTTTGCCAGATGCTCCAAAAATTGGTCTTGGAAGAGAAACTTTTACAAGATTTATTAGTATGACTGTTAGATTGTTCAGGAAGCTGAAGAAGCGGAGCTCCTATTAGGAAGTGTCCTGCGGTAAGAACCAAATAGTTATTGGGCTCTGTAGAATGTGGGACTAAAGGGCGTGAATTTAAACAAGCTTCAATAGTTGTGAGAATAGTATTGAGTTCTTCAAAAGACAGACAACTGCCTTTACAAGATTTAATTAAATGGCGTTTCGCCAATTTCACTGAAGATTCCCATAGACCGCCAAAGTTGGGCCCGTAAAGAGGCCTAAAATGCCAATGAATTTGTTTGTTAGTTATATAATCGTGTACTGGGGTTTCTTTTGAAAGTGTCACCAGCTTTTTTAACTGGTTATGGGCACCAACAAAGTTGCGACCCTTATCGGAGTAGATGTCTGTAGGACATCCTCGACGACTGATAAATCTTTGTATGGATTGTAAAAAATGTTCAGTGGATAAACTAGTAACTAATTCAATACGTATTGCCTTGGTGCACATGCACATGCAAATAAAGATACATATATAAGATTTAAATCTTGTAGCCTTTCTTTTATGATCATACTTAGTTTGAATAGGGCCTGCGTAATCAATTCCGACATCTTGGAAAGGTCGACAAGGGTTGACCCTGACACTGGGTAAGTCATCCATCATTTGCTGAATTGGGGTTGGTTGGACTTTGGCACAGGTGACACATTTTCGAAGCTCCTTTTTAACGGTTGATCTACCATCAGGAACCCAGTAAGACTGCTGTATTAAACTTAACACTAAGTCTACACCTCCATGAAGACTATAATAATGGTAATGTCCTATTAACGATGAAGTAAAAGGGTGATTTTTAGGTATTAATACAAGATGCTTAGTGTCATATGGAAGGGTAATGTTGTCAATTCTGCCTCCCACTCTCAATAGATTTTCTGAATCAATAAAAACATTAAGAGATTTTAATTTACTATTGTTTGCAACGGGTTGTCCGCGCTGGAAAAGGGCGATTTCTGAGGCAAAGGACCTTTGTTGGACGACTTTAATAACAGTTTTTCTAGCCTCTTGAAACAATAAGGTTCCTTTCAACTTTGTTGTGTTACGAGTGTTGGTTATGAACCGCTTAATAAATGCAACTACGCGAAAAAGTTTTGTACTCGAAGAAATTCTTGAAACTAAATCCTCTATCATGGATTCATTCATTTGATTTGACTCTATTAGTTCAGGGGTGCTCATAACTGTATATTGGGCTGATGTCGAAATCTTTAAATCGTGATCTGAGGCTGGGATCTTTTGCCAACCAGGCCCAGACCACCACAGGTCAAAGTTCTTTAATTTGTCTGGAAACAGCCCGCGGGTTGCACAGTCCGCTGGGTTATGTTTGCTTGGTAAGTGATACCATGTAGTTGGATCTGTCAGAAATTTGATTTTGTTGACTCGATGTAGAACATATGTGTTACCCTTTAAAGGTGGATTTAAGATCCAGCTACGAGCGATGGTGGAGTCTGTCCATAGAAATTTTCACCAATAGGATAATTTAACGAGCTCTTGACGACTGACACAAGTTACGATAACAGTACAGCTGCGCATAGCTCCAATCTGGACAAGGTTATGGGTTTTAAAGGTGCTACTCGGGTTTTAGCTGCAATCAATTTTAAAGATGAGTACTGTCTAGGACGTATATAAATTACGGCAGCATATGCCTTTGTTGAAACGTCACAAAATCCCTGTATCCGGTAAATAGATTTGGATTTCAAATTTAAAAATTTAAGTACTGACATAACCTCAAAGGAGGCATTTTTTTCATAAAATTCATTCCACCTGTTTTGAATGTCTGGAGGTAGAGAATCATCCCACCCAAAATTCTGCTTCCAAACATCTTGTAACAACAATTTTAAATGAATAGTGCCAGGGATAAGATACGCGAGGGATCGAGGATTCGAGCAATTACTGACAGTAACTGTCCTTTTTGTTACACTATCTTTGGTGCAAACTTTAACCTGCAATTTATCCGATGTCAAATTCCAGTTTAATCCTAAAATACGTTGGGATTGATCAGGGTTTAAGGATAAATCCTGTGTTGTTGATTTTAAAGATTCTGGGACATGAACCAGAGCTTCCACATAATTTGAAGCCCACTTTCGCAGCTTGAATCCCCCGGCATTAAATAAAGCCTGAAGTTCGGTTACCAAGTTTTGAGCGGCCTCGATTTTTCAGCCCCTCCAAGGAGATCATCCATGTAAAGGTTATTACGGGCAGCCTGCACAGCAACGGAAAAATTTGTTTTCTCATCCATAAGTAATTGTTGTATGGTACGCAGGGCCAAAAATGGTGCACAGGCCGTGCCATAAGTAACTATTTAATTTATATACGTGCAGTGGATCTGACACATTGGCACTTTAAAAATTTCTTCGAAAGTTTTTATCAATCTCTGCGACTAGAATTTGTCTGAAAATTTTCTCTATATCATTAGAGAGGGCGACTATATTTAATCTAAATCTAATCAGATTGCTAAATGTACTCGTTTGAAGTTTTGGCCCTTTATGCATGTTAGAGTTAAGTGATTGGCCATTTGTTGTCAAGGCCGAAGCGTTGAACACTACTCGTAGCTTGGTGGTGTAACTGTTTTCATTTATAACTCCATGATGAGGCATATAATAATTTGGTTTACGGTTAAGTTCTTCAGCTGCAAGTAGGGACATATGACCTATATCTGAATATTCACACATAAACTGACAATATTCTTTTTTTTTAAGTTAGGTTTCTGAACAAATCGATCTTCAAGTTTTTTAAACATTTGTAGTGTGTAGTTTGCACTTTCACCCAAATGTATCTCATCATGGAGGGGTAATTTCACAATATAGCGCCCTTCGGGGTTGCGCTTGGTCGAGGTCTTAAATAATACTTCGGCCGCGTCGGCTTCGTTTTCACACCTCGTAGTAGAGGTTAGTGGCTCGTTATCAAAAAATGAATTCATGTTTAAACAATGTAAAGTATGGCTACAAGTGGCTTCTGGCTGAATTCCAGCCTTTGAGATGGGGCCACATAAAAGATATTCGAGTGAACTGGGAATAGCAGAGGGTTCTCCTGGTTTCCCGTGTACTGTCCTTCCACTAATTAACGTTGAGAAAATGTGTGCGCGCAGTAACACATCAATGGTCTGTGGCTTGGAGAAAGTAATGTCGGCTAACTGAAGATAATTTTGTGTAAGGCCAAGACGTCGTCCTCACCCGGAAATTTGGCAGAGGGGCAGTAACCATATTTACTACTAGTGCCTTCAAATTTCTATACCCGTTAGAGAATATGGCGAGAATATAAACTCCGTGAAATTTAAAACAGTTTCTGCTGACATACCGTTTATCCCTACAAGTCGATGAGAAGTGCCAAACAAAGGCAAATTTAGCTTCTCAACGCACTCTTTTGTTATGAGACTATTTTGTGAGGCACTATCAACTAACGCCCGACATTGAATAATTTTACCGTTAGGTGACCTAACCTTTATAAGGGCAGTAGACAACAAAACGTTTTGCTGATTGAAATTAAAATTCGACTGTGCACTATTTGACACAGATGTAGTAACAAGGCCACCTCCCTGATCTGCAGAATTCTGTGTATAAATGTGCAAAAGAGTGTGATGTGAACCTGCCCATACCTTACATTTAATATTAATTCTATACTGTCGCACATGATGGTTAGCTTGCAAGCAATTTTCACATAATGATTTAGATTTTACTAGGTCCCATCGTTCTTGAACATTAATTTTATTGAATTTTGGGCATTTGAATAATTGATGTACTTGAGAACAGGCGACGCATTTATTTTCTTTGACTGTTATTGAATTATTTACACTAGCTTTTTTTACACTACTACCTTCTACTGGTTTCTTAAATATCCCTGGTTTATTTTCAAGTTTTGTTTGACTCGACGCCTCCCTTTCAATAAATGTACGAAACGAGTTCAAATCGGGAATAGTTTGCGTACTTTCTAGTGTGAGCTCCCACCTATGCCTAACGGATGAATCCAATTTTGAAATTATGAAATTTATAAGAATAAGATCGCTAAGAGGATTCGATTCCAATCCGAGGGCCAATAAATTTTGCACCGCTTCCTTAGAAGTATCTATTGAATTGAAAAACGATTTAGGATCATCCGCTTTGTTTACCTTTACCGAAAAGATTTTATTTATTTCAGTTATAGCTAATTGGTATTATGACCTGACTAAGGATTTCTCAACAGTGTTTAAATTTTTCTGATGGTAAAGCAAATCCATGAATAAGTTTTGACGCACTACATCTTACACACGATTGGAGGTATTGTAGCTTTTCAATCTCACTAAGGCTGTCATTATCCAAAATAGATGATTTAAATAAACTTTTAAATGACAACCAAGATGCATTATCCCCATAAAAATAAGGTATCTCAAGTTCTAATATGCGAATTAACAGAAGTCCCTGGTTTGGTAAGTGCATCATTATTGACATTAGGTGTATATGGTTGTGATTTACTTTCTAATACTACTGATAATTCTAACAGAATATCCCGATTATTTAACACTTCTTCAATGCTTTCACCGTTTTCCTCTTCGGAAAAATTTGTAATTATTTCCTCGAATTTCATTTCCAATGTATTTACCTTATCCTTTAGGATCTTTAATCTGGCTTTATCCCCACTATCACAAACATTGACTTTCGATTTTATAAAATCTATCTCCTTAATAACAATTTCAAATTTTATCATTTCATTAGATTTTGGGAACAGCGCGCTCTGTTCTGGATCATTTATTTTTGTACGACCTTTCCTACCCAATTTTTGAGCAAACTCATTACAAATAATTAAATTTAAATATAATTAATCGATTGAATTAAATTATTATTCTGCAGATCAGGAAGTAAAATATGAAAAAATAAGAACAAATGAAAAAGAAACAAACACATATAATATATATATATATATATTTACTGAAATATATAATTTAATAAAATAATAAATGCAATTCTTGTATATTCATACTTAAATTTATTCAGCAATTATTTAATATGAATATTGATTATATTTCAAAACAAAAGTAAGTTCAAATCAAAACTTTTCTAACCAAAAGTACTTTGAATTACGTTTTATTTAAGAACAATTTAATTTAACTCCACTCATTAATGGTTTATTTCGACAAATTGATTTTAACTTCCCTTACACTATAATACATTTCTTATTCAGAATATTTTATACGACGTAAAGATTTTTTTATTATTATTTAACGAATTATAATTAATTATCTAATTAATAGATAATTATTCTCCGTATCAGCGGGCCACTATGGCGTTAAAGCCAAAGAAGAATATACGACTATGTTTCATTTTATAAGAATCTCGACATTGAATTTTACATTAAAATTAGGATATCTGTAATCTAGAATTTCACATAAGATTAAGGTTTAAATTCCTAAATTCGAATTTATTAGAATTTCCTTTAAATAATATCAATAAAACAGTCATTAAATATCAGTGAGAATAAATTTATTCTACTCAACCCTCTACCAGCATCCGGGACGAGATAAACACAAGAGCTCACACACGAACTTATTAGATGAAAATTACTTCTACGAATAACTTTAATTATACATGACTCAAACTTACTTTATTTAAGTTGTATAAATATATTGAATTAACACGAATAACATTATGATAATTTCGAATAAGTTTAGTTTTAATGTTCAAGGTGCCACACACCTCACACTCGACATTTTCGGGAACTCCAAACAAAACACACCTGCGCAGAGGAGTCCAAAAGAGTTTTAGTCCTGCGCAGGCTAGTATTCCGAAGAAAGTTTAATTTATTGTGTGGTGCTGCCATCTCTGTTCAATGATAACAGTTAGCAGTTACTTTGCAATTTAAGATTCCCCTCCAGTGGTAAAAAATTGAAACTCTTTATTTAAAAAAAATAGTATTCACTGCGGTATAACTTAAATTATACACCCCTGCTTAAAATGGAGTAGTTTACGTTACCGAATAAGCCGTCAACAACAGAATTACGTCCACTTTGCCCTGAACTGATCAAGTGAGCTGTGCATTTAGGTTTTACGCGCATCGGTCTATTAAACACATAGTATAGTGCTAAATGTATACGTATCATACAGAATATAAGCCTTAATAGATAAGTTTAGTTAAATTTAATATGATTAAATAAATTAAATTAATTTATATTGACTTTGATGTGTTAAAAGTTATGTTTTTTCGTTCAAATATTAAAATAAATTGAATTTTGTTTATAAATGTTTCACTAAAAGCCTTTTTATCAAGCTGAAAACTTATTCAATGTGAGTACTTAAAGCCGTGGCTTTGTGGCTTTGCTTTTATTATGCGAATTCCCATAATCATATATTTGTTTAAATTTCTTTAAACTGAATTTAAACATTTGATGCGTGAAAACTTTTGAAAATTTTTGTAAACTTGTTTAGGTGACTTGTTTTAAAGAATGAAAAAAGAGTTGAAGGTTTACAAACCGTAGTTTTATAACTATTATAAATTATAATAATGTACCGATAGATATAGATTTCTACTAAATGTTTTGAAAATATTATTAAAAATTCATTTTGATATGTGGAAATCATAATTTATTTGAAATTCATATTTTCAGACATTACACATCTCCTTATTTTTTTAATATTTAGCTAAGAAATTTTGGCAATATTTCTATCGAAAAAAAATAAAGAAAGAAAAATAAAAAAAGAAAGAAAGAAACTGGAGAAAAATAAAAAAAAAACTGGAAAATAAATAAAAAAATAATGATGCTCACATTTTGATACTTTTATAAATAAATTTAAATGTAATGCTACACTAAGAAAAAAAAATGTAAGATTGTAATTACTTGGAAAGTAAAATGTTTCTAAATATTTAGTACAATAATACATAAATTATAAATAAATTTATAAACTAATGAACCAATAAATGTTACGCACAGTTATTTTCAGTTACTTTCTATTATTCTTTATTGAAAAGCCTTTTATTCCTTTCTAAAGCAACATGACTATTAAATTCTAGTATTTAAAGTTTTCGAAGGATTTTCATCAGGGAAGTAGGTATTTTTGTTTTATTTGTGCACTGTTAGGTATTGATGATTCGCATGCACATGATTTATGTTTAAGCAGTGATCCTTAACTGACTTAAAATTTGATTAATTCCCCCAAACAGTATTAAATCAAGCAGCGTATTTCTAAAGTAGTTTATATTTAACTTGAGCTATCTGAAAAATAATGTAAAAGTTAGATTCAAATATTAATTTTCTGTAGAAATCAAATATAACAGAATAAATTTTCTGTTAAAATCGTCTTTGATTTTCGTAAATATACAAATGTGGAATATATTCGAAGTTATAATTACAATTTTTCACAATAATAATAATAATAATAAGAAGAAGAAGAAGAATGGTAAATAGGGCATACAAAAATTAAATGTCGATTTGAAATTAGAAGAATAAATTATCAGCGTTTGGGATTAATTACAATTTCGAAAACATACGTAGCTTTATGAAGGTATATGCATATATATATAGACTTTATTTTATTAAAAATATTTTATATGAAACCCTATTACTTTGTTACTATGCTCTTAAAAAAAAAAAAGGCAACTTTTATACATTATAATATAAAATATCAAAACCTGAGATCATAAGCATTTTTAATTATTATTTTTTAACTTAACATTTTATTTGTTAAACGGTTCTACTTTTTTTTTTTTTTTTTTTTGTAATTGTACATATTAAAATAAATTTCAGATTGAGAAATATTTGAAATATATATATATATACATATTTAGTTTAAAATTAATTTTATTTCTAAACCTTTCTAGTTATATATATATATATATATATATATTTATAAAACTACAAGCGTAATCATGAGAAAAGTGTTTTACAAAACAAGTGTTTGTACTTGCTTGTATTTTACGTCATAGTATTAAATGCAATCAATAAAGTTTTATTACTCTCAAAAAGTAAAAATTTGTATTTATTAACATAGAAAATTTTCTAAATGTATATTTAAAAACTACCACTACTTTTATAGGATCTCTTTTAAGAATCAAACAAAGACTACATTCAAGCTTTTTTTTGTGAGAGATATTAGAAATTCTTTTTTCCATGTCTCAACAACAAAGCATCATAATTAAACATTTCAGTAAACAAGTGCTTAATTAAAGTTTTAGCTCCGAATCATCCGCATCGTGTCCTTCTAGTCATAAGATAAGTTGTTAAGAAAATAATCAATACTCTTTATCATAACAAAGGATTAAGAAAACAACAACAAAATAATAATACCAGCACACTCTTGTATGATTGAAATAATTATATGTAATGAAAATGAGAACTTTTTTTTATTGCTCTTTAAGATGGAAATAGGGTGCTTTGCATTATTTATTTTGCCCAAAATAATTTCTTTTATGCAGTTCTGATTAAGAATTTCTTGATTTTTTTCCGTAAACGAGATTTTTTATTTTTTTTTATTTTTTTTTATAATAACACTTTTCTTTTTCTTTTCTTTCTTTTTTCTTTTGTACAGTTAGTCAGTGGTATATTACTTAAATTTTATCCGGACATTTATTATTATTATTATTATTATTATTATTATTATTATTATTTTATAACTCAAATGTTTCAATAAATCTTGGATTAAACTAAAAAAAAAAAAAAAAAAAAATAATCACGAAGTGGAAATTTTATAAATTTTGTTGAAATATATCATGTAGATAAACAAATATTTTTCATTTTCAGAAACATATAGTTATAAAGATAAATGTATGTTTGTCATTTTGCAAGAAACACACTTTGAGCCTTTAAAATTTGCAAAAAATATATTCTCAATTAATTTTTAACACGAAACCCTGCTAGACAGTAATCTTGGCAATAACGACTGTAATGGGAATTTACCGGGAAAATATCATAGGGGTTCTGGAAAATGGTTTACTTTGTGCTTTCGGGGTCACTGAATCAAATTTAAACTTCCAGCCGAATTTTCCTTGTCCGTTCCCTACAATTTGAAACTCCCCTCTCCTACATCACCTTACTTCAAATTGGAAGGAATGGGAGGAAAGCTGTCGGAAGCATCACAACGTAACACTACAACTCCCCTATCAAGTTGTCTTCTCATATCTCTCTCTCAGTGTTCGATATTGTTGGAAGAAAAACATGTTTCATTTTTTTCTACCCCTTTTTTTCTGCTTCTTTCTCTGGGAAATAATTGAAATAACTATTCCATAAACTAATATTATTAGATTTCGTCGAAAAATAAACATTTTTTGAAGAATATTTTAATTAATATTTACTCTTTATTTGCACCCAGAAAATGGAGACGATTAATATTAGATGCTTATGCATAAAGTAAGCAACGTAACCTGCATAAATATTATAAACATCTGCATAACAGCAATTTGGGGCAGGAAACGTTATATATACTATTCTGTTTATTTATTTATTTTATTTATTTATTTTCATTTTTATTTCTAATTCTTGATGAAAACACTACTGTTCCTATACAATAATTTAGATGAATTATATATATATATATATATATATATATATATATATAGGCAATATTACTTTTCATATCATATATAAAAGAACATGTTTAAAAATATAAAGTTTTTTTTTTTTTTTTTTTTTTAATGTTTGTTAATTCTGAACAGAGAAAACACTCTTTGTACAGATTAAATATTTTTGTCATAAAGATTAGTGAGGATTTGAATAACATTTGACTAAGGAGACTTACATTTAGAACAAGTAAAAAAAAAAAAAAAAAAAAAAGAACAATTAACTATATCTTTAAAGATATAATTTTTCTTTTTTTTTTGTATTAAAATAGAATAAAAAAAATAAAATAAAGTTATGGAACATGACATTTTCACATATTTATTCTAATTATTTAAGATTGCATACAGTCAAAATTATTATACTTATTTTCATCAAATTATGATATCGATATATAATATAATTACACAAAAATATCTAAAAATTTAGAATTCCCTGTGTTTTTCAATGTTACCTTTCTAATATATTTTTCTATTTTGTTAAAATACACTCACACACATATATATGGACAGAGTTAACGTTTTAATATATACTAAATTTATCAATATATATATATATATATATATATATATATATAGAGAGAGAGAGAGAGAGAGAGAGAGATGAATATATGGATAGATAGATAGATAATCTTTATTTAAGGAGAGGTCCAATGTTCTGGTATATACTGAAATGAAATATACCGGGTGATCCAAAAGTCAGGACAAATTTTAAAAATGAATAATTCGAAAACGAATCAAGATACAAAGATACGGTTTGCACCAAACGGATGAAAAAGAAACCGGGTTTTGTGTGGCAAAGAAAAAAATCAGTTCTGTTGGCGACCAACAGATGGCGCTATAGTGTTTTATTTCACCAAAAGATGACTTACAAATGAAAAAAAAAATGTTGACAACTTACAGGTCACCTTAATTACAGTTAATTAATACTACTACAGTAACTGTTCAATGTCCATCATTCAGAAGTACAGCTGTGAGATGATTCACCACATCGTTCAGAGCATTTAGTAGCATTTCTTGCGTTATGGCACATTTTGGCGGATGGCATCTTTCAGTGCTGCTAGTGATGGCGGTTGGTCGCGGTACACATTTGACTTCCAAGATTCCCCACAGCCAAAAGTCACAGGATGTCAGATCGGGAGATCTTGGAGGCCATGCGCGATTAAAGTAGCGACTGAGAATGCGATATTTCGATGCATATAAGCTTCGACTACCATTACCTGCTGTAGTTGTTCCTTTTTATATCGTTTGTTGCTTTGCATAATCCTACATCAGAAATACGACAGCGCCATCTGTTGGTCGCCAACAGAACTATTTTTTTTCTTTGCCACACAAAACCCGGCTTCGTTTCCATTCATTTGGTGCAAACCGTATCTTTGTATCTTGATTCGTTTTCGAATTATTCATTTTTAAAGTTTGTCCTGACTTTTGGATCACCCGGTATATAGTTATCATTTATATTTCATACCCTTTATCAGATCGATCTAAACAATTTACATAAGTTTATATATTTAAATTTCTAGATTATAAGCAGATACACTCCTGCTCAAAAGTTGTTTTTTAAAACAGCAGTTTTTTTTTAATTTAAAAACTTATTTCTCGAAAAAATATTTTCAAACTTTGGATATTTAACGAACTCTGTATTCCTCATGCTTTTCAGTGAAGATTGGTTTAAAAGAACATTTGGGGGCTCGGTAACAAATTGAGTAAAATCAATAATACTTGTGATCGCCCTGCATCATTAAGTGAACGAAATGATCTGTAACTTTAGAAATGTTAATATGGAGTCAGTTCAATTCGTGGATGCATTTGTGTGACAGCAGCATGCTAAATAACGGAGATAAAAGCATTTATTTTAAATTAAAAAAAAAAAAAAAAAGCAACATACTTTTTATTTATAATACTCAGGCCCATCACGTATTAATTCATCCTACGGATCACCCCTTAAAGATAAAGTGGGGAAACTGTGTAACTGACCTTAGGTGGGTGTCCTCTAACCTCTAACATAGTATGTTTTCAAGTCATTCCTACTATTTTTGGAGCAATTAAAAGCTGGAGCAGTTAAAAGCTAGATATATTGGACAAGCGTTGTCAAATGTCCATTTGAATACAGTAAAAATTAAGCAAACTTTCCGCAAATGGGCGAGCTAGATTTTAGATATTTTCCAAGAAATGCAATGGGAAAAAATTCTGTAACTGACATCTAGAATCTAGAAGACATCTAGAATCTAAGTGTTGAAAATTCATAATGGGTTCTTCACATACCACGTAATTTATTTGAAGATCCAGTTATTTCAACCGCGCACCAAAAGAACTTTTTTGTAAAATAAATAAATAAATAAATAAAATAAAGTAAAATAAAATAAAAATCCTTATAAGCTTGTAAATTATACATATTTTTGTTTATTTACTAAGATTTGGGAGAGCAAAAGGTTTTTTTTTTCACAAAACTGAAATTTTACAAAGTGGTTGAAATAATTGGATCTACAAATTAATTACGCGGCATTGTTAAAAACCCCTCATGAAATTTCACACTGAGGAAATATATATATATATATATATATATATATATATATATATATACATATAAAAGAGTACTTCCACTCACTCACTGACTCATCCACACACAGCAAAATCTACTGGAGCTACTGACACGAAACTGCGTCCGATTATAGAACATATGGTGTAAGCACCCCCTAAGAAGCGATTTTGCGAAATTCGCCCCCTAAGGGGGTGTAGGGGCAAAATGTGATTTCACAGAAACCTTCATATCTCAAAAAAAAAAAAAAAAAAAAAAAAACAGATATCCGTAAAATTTTTGCTTTAAAATATAGCTAACACAAATATCTAAAAACCAATTTCTGGAATTTTAGAAATTCGGTCTCCAAAGGGGGAAAGGGGGCAAAACGTGATTTCTCGAACGCAAAACGTGGTTTTACATACTCCTATATATCTCAAACAAAAAAAACACATATACGTGAAATTTTTGCTCTAATATATAACTAATACAAATAACTAAAAAACAATTTCTGGAATTTTAAAAATTCAGCCCCCAAGAGGGGAAGAGGAGACAAAACGTGACTTAAAATTATCTTTAATTTCGCAAACAGAAAAAAAAGATGAATGTGAGATTTTTGCTCTAAAATATAGCTCCCAGAAATACATAAAAGCTAATTTCATTAATTTTAGAAATTTCTCACAGGTGGAGCGGGAAAGGGGGGCTATAGGACAAAAAAATAGAAATACAATTAGACCGTTCAAAATTGGTACAGATAGGTTTTAGAGGCCTGCAAGTCAAATGAGGATATTTTCGAAAGTGTAGCGTTATCAGGAGAGTCAGAAAAAGGGGCGGGGCGGAGGGGCAAAAAATAAAAAATGAAGGTCGTTCAAAATTGGTACAGATAGGTTTTAGAGGCCTAAAAGTCAAATGAGGATATTTTCGAAAGTGCAACGTTATCAGGAGAGTCATAAAAAGGGGGGGGCGGAGGGGCAAAAAATAAAAAATGAAGGTCGTTCAAAATTGGTACATAGAGGTTTTTTATACTTACAAATCGATTGCGGATATTTTCAAATTTGTAAAGTTAATAGGAGGGGTAGGAAGGGGGGGTGGAGGGGCAAAAATATATAAATAAGTGTTAGAGTGCTCAAAATTAGTGTTGTTAGGTTTTGAGGATAAATCGATTGCGAATATTTTCGAAAGTACAGAATTATTACGAGGGGCGGAAAGGGGGTCAGGGTCAGGGGTAAAAATAAAGATATTCAGGTAAAATGTTGGAAATTAGTATTATTTGGTTAAGAGCCCGAGAGAACGATTGCGAGTATTTTTTAAAATCTAAAATAATTAGGAGGGGCGGAAACAGTAGGTGAAGGAATGTATATGCTGCCGCAAGCGGTGGGGGCCCGGACCGATTATTTAACCAATGGGAGAAGATTTCTTTTTGTATTTTATATTTATGTTTTTCCCTTACGATAATAGAGTGATTCATTAAGAGTGTCGAATATAAATGACCGCGCGCAGCGTACAATGACCTACGCTGCCGAAGGCAGTGGGGACCCGGTGCGACATTTTTTCTAATCTAAACTTTTTTTTCTCTTTTTTTTTTTTTTTTTTTTTTTTTTTTTCGCATGATAAAAATTAATGCAATTTTGAGAATTCATTAATTATGGTGATTCATTTTAAAATAGTGACCAGCGAAGCGGGCGTAGTCTGCTAGTATATATATATACCGCCTTCATCTAGAAAGTGTAAGTGATCATTTTCTAAATCCCTAAACTACAATATAGATTTCTAAGCTATGCGTATAAAGCACGCCAATAAGCTGAATAGATGAAATGATCGAGAATTTCCAGTGTATACGTTTCTAGATAGTAAAACAATATTTTGAATATTAGGAATCCTTCGTATTGGGATAAATTCTTGCTTGATTTTCTAGAACTGGGGCATACGTCAAAATTATATTTGCTAACACTAGCCTCTTCTATTCGCATTTATTTGCAGAGATTTTTAAATAAGTTTGAACTCGATAATATAGACAAACACTCTAGAATTCTAATTGGTGTATCTGGAGCTCACTTTCAAAGGGGACTAGAATTTATAAGGATGATACGGAGTTATTTTTTCTAGAGCCACAATTTAGATTCTAGATGTCAGTTACAGAATTTTTTCACATTGCATTTCTTGGAAAATACCTAAAAACTAGCACTTTCTTTTGCCGACAATTTTCATACTTTTTACTGTATTGAAATTAATTTTTCAAAAAGCTGCTGAATATATCTAGATTTCAACCTATGTAATAATTTTTTTTCTAGCTTTCGTGCATGCGCAGTGAAAACGTTTTTCATTAAAATGTTCATATTTCATGAGAAATTTAATATATTTGTATTACAATGGCAGTATATTGTTTCAGATTTTTTTTTCAATTTATCTAAAAGTGAGAATAATTTCCTTTAAAATCTCTGTGTATGCTGAATTTTTTTGGAGTTAAAATAAATGCTTATAACTCCGCTATTTAACATGCTGTCGTCACACAAATTCATCTATACTGTACTGGGTCCATTTTAACATATCCTAAAGTAACAGATCATTTCGTTCACTCAACGATGTAGGGTGATCACAATCAATATTGATTTTGCTCAATTTGTTACCGGCTCCCTTAATGCTGTCTTAAACCAATCTTCTCTGAAAAGCATAAAGAAGACACAGTTCTTGAAATGCACAATGTTTTAAATCATTTCATCGAGAGTTTTTAAATTTGATAAGTCTTTAAATAAATAAATAAATAAATAAAAAATATATTTTGCAAATCTTGATACACTTTTGAGCAGGAGTGTAAATACATGTTCAAAATGTGTACGTAAAACTTTTTTACACATTTTATGATATAATAAAGTGTAAAAAACAATTGTACAAGACAAATAATAACAGGAGACTTGGCGTTGGAATATTAAAACTTGAATAAACTACTACGTCAGAAACGCCATTTAACATGGCGTTGTAAAAAAATAAAATAAATAAAATAAATAAATAAATAAACAAATAAAATAATTAATTGACAAAACTAAAAAAATAATTACAAGATAAAAAACTTTTTATATACCATGTTTTTAATACTTTCTGTTGTATCATACAAACGCTGGCAGCGGAGACCCGAAATAATGGGCTAAAAGTATTTTAAAAATGCAATGTCACCGTGTTCTGAGCTATTCTGAATGTTTCAAATGTGTAGCTAGTTGGGAAGTTAGATAAGTAATTTTTCTGGTGAATCATATAAATGCTACCGAAGGCTACAGGGATGCGAAACAGATGTCTAAAAATATAAACAAAAATGCATTGTTACCCTATTCTGAAAGTTTCAAATATCCAGCTAGTCGGAATGTTAGTTAAATAAATTTTCTGTTGAATCATATAAACGCTGCCAAGCGCATCAGGATTCTGAAGCAGTTGGCTAAGAGTATTTAAGAAAGGCATTGTCATCATGTTCTGAGCTATTTTGAAAGTTTCAAATGTCTAACTAGTCGGAAAGTTAGTTAAAATTCGATTGCAATATTTGTACTCTACACACAAACAGACACACAAGAATCGAAGTTAATAAAAACATGCATTATTTAAAAAAAAAAAAGCATTGTCATCGTGTTCTGAGCTATTCTGAAAGTTCCAAATGTCTAGCTAGTAGGAAAGTTAGTTATAAATCGATTGCAAGATTTGTACTAAACACACAAACAAACAAACAGGCAAACAAGCAAGAATCGAAGTTAATAAAAACATGGTAAAATAAAACATTTCCTCCTTAAAAATGTATATAGGTGTCATAAAGGAATCTTTTTAGGGATAAAAAAATTTGAATAATTCTGCAAATACGATATTTTCCTTAAGACAATCATCTATTTATTCGAACTTACAAACACCTGATTCAAAATTTATTTATTAAATAAAACTCTCATTGCATTCAATATAACGAAGAATTTTTTATTCACTTAATTAATAAGTGCAATTAAAATTTGAAACACTATGCATAATTAAATAAGTAATGAAATTTACAAAAGTTTTCTGGGAATATGTTTTATCTTTCTAATTAAGGTGACCAATTTTTTAAAAGACTCTATTTTTAGAAAATCGTTTCTTAAATAAATTTCACACGTTATCGATGAAACAGAGTGTTAGAAACTTTTGAAATGAAGGTAATTAAAAAGATAATGTTTTTAAAAAATGTACACGTATTTAAAACATTGAGAAAGTTTATTCCGATATCTTTAAACGTTAAATATAATATAAAGATATATTTTAAGTAGAATTAACAAAAACGTTTATTTTCTTTCATTAGTATAAATTCGCTGATATGTACAATTTATTTGTATATTTTATAGGAAATAGATTTAGTTTATTATTAGTTGTTGCACAGAGTTATATCAGATACATAAACATAATGATATATGGTTAACCTGCTTTTTTTAACTTACTATAATGGTTATATAATATCAGTTGATTTCTTTCCATAAATCTCTTTTATCAAATGTGTTAGGAATTCCAATTTGTCTTTTATTTCAAGGAACTTATGATTCTATTTCACATAAACATAAATTATTGTCTCTTTTTTTTTTTTTTTTTTTTTTTTTTTTGATTTTGGGAGATGTCAATCAGATATTCATTGAAACGCTGGCAAGTAGAGTAAAACTTGACGCCATTTCTCAGTAAATTATGGCGCGAAACAGCTTATTGTGTTGATGACGTGGTAAAGTAAATATCTAGAATTTTGACATTTTAAAATATGAAAAGAAGTGAGGAAAACAATACCGAGCATTTCTCAAAAGTATGCAGTGGGTTATATATATGACTTTTTTTTTTCTATTTTCTAAAACAAATCGTGGACGAAATGGCCCTGAACATTAAACATACGAATAACATTTAAAACTCATAGTTACTACTCTCGATTTAGTTACGAGTTCAATTGTAGACCAAACACAAATTGAAAAAAACTCACAAGTACTTTTTATCATTTCGTATCATAAAATGTTATAAATGACTTTTAATATTAATTCAATTACTACATACAATACTTGTATGCTTTTGTATGATAATCGCACGATTTTTTAGAACAGATTATTATTATTGTTATTTTATTATTATTTACTTATTTTTCGGCAAGATTTTGTTTATAACAAAAATCGATTTTAACATTTTTTTTTACAAAACTTGCTGAAAACTTGAAGAATATTATAGAAACAGTATTCTCAAACATAAAATGCATATGTGTAATTATATGAGCAATTGTAGACAAAATAATTTTTATTGCACATTCAAAAAAAGAAATAGAAAACAAAATTACATAGATTGAAAGCTAAATATATATTCGATAATGTATGTCAAAAGTTCATTAGAATAGAGTAGAAAACAAAGAAATTATATGCAGAAGAATGAAAAATATTTTAAATATTTATCCAGAGTTGGAATTTCGCAAGGGGGTTTTCACATGCCCCGTATTTAATTTGGTGATGTAATTATTATAACACGTTATAAAATATCTTTTTTTAGCAAAAAAATCCTATATAGGCTTGTAATGATAACACAATTTCATTTTAGTAAAATTGAACCTAATCCATACGTCTCATTAACATATTAAAACTAAAGTAACATTTAAAGTTAGATAAAGAATACTAAAATTTTAAAATTAAAAAAAAAATACATTTTAATTAAAAAACATTGAAATACAAGACAAATGTTTCGGCTAAATACTATCCCTCCTCAGCGTCCAACACGCAAAGAACAACATTTACAAAAAAAAAAAAAAAAAAAAAAATCATAGTACATCAGAACAATATTATGCATCCCGGAGGAATAGATTTAGCCTCGCTCAAGGCAGAACGTTGTAATTTAGTATAAAGGCCCTCAATCTAAAATAAATTTTAGCCTCAAATGTAAATATATATGATTACCGTATTTTTCTAGCGAGCATTTTTACTAAATTACAACATTCTGCCTTGAACGAGGCTAAATCTATTCCTCCGGGATACATAATCTTGTTCTGATGTACTATGAATTTTTTTGTAAATGTTGTTCTTTGTATGTTTGACCCTGAAGAGGGTTAGAATTTAGCCGAAACGTTTGTCTTGTATTTTAATGTTTTTTTAATTAAAATGTATTTTTTATTTTTATTTTTTAATTTTAGTATTATTTATCTCATTTTAAATGTTACAATTTCACTTATTTACTAATATCTGTAAGTACATAAATGGTTTTCCAATCAATAATAACTAGCTGGCTTCACCAGCTAGCTGGCCAGAGACCCAAGAAAATTTTTACCAAAAAACAAGCTCTCGGGCGCCTGCGACGCCAATCGTAATTTGTTCTCTCTAAAAGTCACATAATATAAAAATATTGAAAATTCAAATATTTTTAAATAAAATCTTAGGCGCCTGCGGCGCCAATCATAACTTGTTCTCTGTAAAAGTGGCTTAATATTAAAATATTAAAAATATAACGATTTTAAATTAACTCTTGGTTGCCTGTGGCGCCAATCGTAACTTCTTCCCCTATTCTTAGAACATTTGTATCGCTCTTTTATTTTTTAAGAAATAAAACACGTAAAAAAAAATATATAAGAACAAAAACACTTAGAGATGATAATAAATTTGTTGTTGGGTGAGTACACTGTGTGATATAAAAGTTTAAGGCTGAATAATTATGTTATTTTTACAAATTTATAACTATACATATATTTTATAAATAATCAGACATTTTAATAAATCATCACATTTAAATAACTTTCTACTGCAATGCTACAAATTAAAGAATTTTAACTGTTAATATTAAAATATATTGCAGCAAACAAACAAAAAATGTGCTACCATTTTATAAACGCATAAGAAAAATTTATTAACACATTAAACGCATAAGAACAGTGCCTGAATTGCATTAGTCCAAATCGAAGCTGAAATTTAAATCTTCTGCATTTTCATTAAAACAGTAATCCATTTCTGTAGTTCTTAAATGGTTTAAGATATCTTTCCAGACGATATTACGAGTATGGCGTTGATTTTCTATCCGCAAAAGTACTTTTAATGATGTTTTTCTTTTAACTCTTGAAAAAGCTACATAAAGCATTCCATGCATAAAAACTGGTACTCTCAGATCAACACCTACAAAGTCAAAAGTTTGGCCCTGTGATTTATGCACTGTCATAGCAAATGCTGCTTTTACAGGAAACTGATGTCTAGATATTGCGCAACCAAGTTGACCTTTTGATGATTGAAGTGTGATTCTTGGTATATGTACATCTCGGCCACAGTGTTCACCAGTTATTATTTTTGCTTTAATAATATGATTGCACAGCTCAGTAACAATTAATCTTGTACCATTGCAAAGGCCTTCTGATACATCTATATTACGCAACAACATAATAATAGCATTTTTTTTCAGTTTAAGTTCATGAGGTGGTAAATCGGAATTTTCAACAGAATTTAAAAAGTCAACAGTAAATTGAAGTCCTCCTTCGGGTTGGTTATTTATAGTATCGTAACTGTGATAAGTTTTGTACTCTCCGGGTAATTTCGAAATAATTTCAGTATTTAACCTGTCAACATCTTTGTTAAGAGGAGCAAGTATAGCTCTAATTTTCATCTCTTCATAATTTTCATTGACAAAGCAAAAAGCAAAAACCTCATCAATGAGATTTCCATTTGAAATTATGTCTTCGGGTAGCTCTATCTCATCTAAAGACCTAATCGGTAATTCTCCATTACCAACTTTTAAAATATAGTTTGCAAAGTCTCTTTGTTCTGGATCAACCCGCATATTCTCATCCAGTGAATAATTCCTAAATTTACACCAAAGCACACTCTTTTTAATTGATAAGTCAATAAGTTCTTGTTTATTCGCTCGCGGTTGAACTGGAAGACACTGTCTGAAATCTCCTCCTAAAACCATAATTCTTCCACCGAATGGCAAAGTTGCATTTCCAGTTTTACGCAGAATTTCGTCCATTGCATGCAATGCATATTTAGGAAGCATAGATGCTTCATCCATGAGAAATACTTGAACTTTAGAAAGTTTTTGAGCTTTACAGGAGCCCGGTTTGATTGTGGAACTTGACTCTGGTGAAAGGGGCACCTTCAATCCAAATGTTTTGTGTGATGTGCGTCCTCCAGGAAGTAGAATCGAAGCAATGCCTGTAAAAGCCATACACTGCACATTAAAGTTCCCTCCTCGCAGAAGGTAATACAAAGTCTTGTATATGAAAGTTTTTCCAGTACCACCAGGTCCGTCAATAAAAATGCCATTTGATTGAATATTCTCATCATTGACTGAACGAAAGATAGCATCCACAATTTCAGTTTGTTTTCCTCTAAGAAGTTGATACATTTGTTGACCAATAGCTGCTGATTCATTGACATTTGACAATTCTTGATTCGATTCAGTTTCATAATCATCAATATCATCAAATGAAAACTTTTCAACCCAATATTGAAAATTTCTACCTTCTGTCGCTTCTGAGTCGAGTTTATGGGCAATTACACGGTATGCTCGCTTGATAGAATCTTCAATTGAAATTCCAGTTCTTTCACCTTCATGAATGAAATCTTCTGCGAGATCTTGCTTAAACATTTCCCACAGCCGTTTTGGGTTTTCTGGTGAGCCTAGAATCAAAATCTGTGTAAAAAGTGTTCTCATTGCCCTTGGCAGTTTTGAGCTTGCAGATTCGGACAATCCTTCAATCCATTGTTGGTCATCATAGCATAATCCTCGTGCTAGACAAGCTTGCTTGTATGTCGCATGTTCAATATTATTCTTTGTCAGTAAATCCTTAAAGCTGGTTGCATCTTTTACATGATACAATAACAGTCGTAAGTGATATAATTCAGGCTGTACAACAAAATTGACATTATGTATTCTTCCAAAAACTTTTATCTGTCGTACTCTTTGAATCCATTCACTGTTTCTTGCATCCCATCTAAAGTGTTCAGGCATTTGCCAGTAGTAATAATAGATTGGCGCTTCCTCCGTGTCTCCATTTGATTGTCTAATTTCATGTTCTTCCTTAGCCTTTTTATTGTGCTTGAAATATGCTTCCAGAGTCGAACCTTTTTGTCCTGTATCAGCTAAATTTTCCTGAGCCTGATCTAAATTTACAATTCTGTACTGGCCAGGAAGGTGAATTGATAATCGTAGCACACTATGACTCTTCTTCTGAATTTCATTTCCAAATAAACGCCAACTTCCTCTGGTGGAGTGATGCATCGACCCTCAACATAAGTATTTGCTTCATTGTACATGATTTGTCTTCCTCCTTCAACAACTTTAAGTGAAGCACAATCAAACCCTTTATATATGTACTTGTATAGATACTTCACAGCCATAATGCTTCCAACATATTCAACGTTTATATGACAATTGTACTTTTTCAGTAAATATGCATTATAAGGAACAACATGACGATTATCTCTTGTTATGCGGCTGCCATCAACACTCTTACGATACACTGCACTTTCATGAGAGAAATCTCGACTGTGAGGGTCCAATTTGGGATCATAACGCCTTCGATAATTTGGTTTTGCATTGTCTGCCAATGAAGATACATCCTCAAATGATTTTGGAAATTGAAAGCGGCACTTCATAAGTCCACTTTTATTTACCATGCATGCAGCGTTTGGGTTCTGTTCGTCACAGGGGTTATGAATCATCCACTTTATTACAAGTTCTCTCAGATCTGTATCTTCAAAGTCGGGAATCTCTGCAGAAATGAGATCATCCAGTTCTTCAGGATTATGAATCTTGTCTTGAGAACACATAATTAGAAGAAGGTGAATGTGAGGAAGACCTCGCTTTTAAAATTCAATTGAATATACATAAGCAGCAACTTTTCCAAATATCTGCTTCTTATCAAAATCTTCAATTATTTCATCAAATTTCAATTTTGCAACTTGAGATACAACATCTGGTCGGTCTTGAGGAAGTTGTTGTATAAAAGATCCATTTTGTAACTGAATGTGCAAAGCGTTTTTTATTTCAGGCCAGTTTGCATTACATGTCATTGTTATGAAGAAATCTGGAGAACCAAGACGGCGAACAATTGCCATAGCATCTTCAAATTGTTCAGTATAATAGCGTGTTGACCCTGGGAAAGATGATGGGAGAATGACTTTCTCTCCAACTGTAGCTTTGTTTTTTTCTACTAAGTCGTTTATCAAACGTGTGACTTCTGTATAATTATCAGCAAGAATCTTCTTTTGATTTGCTTTAATCCACTGAATACGATCTCTTTCGACCCTAATAAAAGTGTCGACAACATACTGTTGAAAAAGTCTGCCACCAAAATGCAATGCATTAAATTGTATTTGTCGCAAGTCATGACCTGTAGAATTAATTCTTGTGGACAAATAATTTATTACTTCAGGTCGAAAAGCAAGTCTGTTCTAAGCCAACTCAAGGCGTGTTGCATGATGCCGCGAAGAATAAGGTGTAGTCAATGGTATATCAAGAGAAAAACCATCCGTACCCTGTGGGTAAAACAGTGGATAAGTGAATGGCTCAATACGTTTATCAATATTTTTTAGAATAACAATTTCCTTGTTTCGCCGATGTACAATCATTTCATTTTCTGAGAAACTCTGATCGGCATTAAGTGTGAAGACAGCGCAAACTTCATTAATGGATGGTGTATTAAATCTTCTGTAATCACTTTCCTGAGGAATTCTGAACAAGAGTTGAACTTCAGGTGCAGATAATCCTTGTGCAGTAGCTTGCTGTTCAACTTCATACTGAACTTCTCGCATCATCATATAACCCTGCGCATAACCATTCTGTGCCCTTATTACGTGCTCTAATAATTCCATGAGTTCACGACTTATTCCATAATTCAGAGGATGATGTAATCGTTCGTCAACAGCATTATCAGGATCCAAAAAATACATCTGACCGTATTGAGGTTTTTCAAATTCTCCATGTATGTCTTGAGTCGGTTGAGCAGCCAAGTTCATTTTGTGGTATACTTGTCCACATGCAATAAAACTGTATATGCCATGACTGTTGATGGTTCTGTCTTCTGACACATTGAAAGAAGAAAAAGCAAAACAGGAATTCAAGTTTCTGATTATTTTATGAAATTCTTCAGCAAGTGGATGGCAGTGCAAAAAAAGTCTTGCTAACTCGTTCGCAAAATATGGTGCTGGCAGTAATAATCGTCCATGAAGACAACAATCACCAAAAGAGTCTCTATGAAGACGATTGCAAACACGTTCCTCTGGAAAATGTGATGCTTTACAATGAACGCATTTCACATTGAATTCTCCTAAAGTACTATAGTTCACATCCCTACAAACTGCTATTTTGTATGTTGGGCACCGATTTCACAATGCCACTTCATATCTTGCTTGTCGACGTCTTTTCTCTTCTAGGCGTTGTCGTCTCTCTAGTGTACTCTCTGATGCCCTACGCTGAGAAGCTCGCTGTCTTAGATCTTCAAGTCGCTGGATTCTGTCTTCCGTGCTCTCCCTTGCTCGATGCTGAAAAGCTTGCCTAGATATACTCTCAGAACGTTCCTTTCTGTACATCTGTCCTATTTCCCTTATATTTTGGCGACATTTTAATTTTGATGCACGGTTAGGCCTAGCTTGATATAAGGAAGTACGATTAATTAGTTGGTCTGCATTTGAAGTACTTTGTTCTTCTGGATTAACTGGTATCACATCATTTGATCGTTTCATCTTAAGAATATTTATTTAAACTTTTTGATTTCTAAAAACTCGTATTTAAATTTTAAATGAAAGTTGTTTTTGATTTTCTTGCATATAACTTGATGCCACATATCAGTGTTTCAGAGTTTTTAAAATGAACGTGTTTAAATATCATCCTTTGAAATAAAATGTTTATGTTGTAGTTTAATTTTAAAGACTTACTAATAACTCCCTGTTTAAAAGAATCAAAAGGTTTTTTAATTTATACTAACTCAATCACAAAACAAAGATTTTTTTATCAAAAAGAACAACACTTTCGTTTTCACATTTTTTAATCTCAGACTCCTCTCAGTTCAGTTCGTATTTATTCTCAGTAAAGTTGAAAATGTTTTTTCAGTTCAGTTCGTATTTATTCTCAGTAAAGTTGAAAATGTTTTTTTAGTTCAGTTTTTTTAATTATTATTATTTCGTCGAAAAAAAAAATTGGCAACAATTAAATTATGGATAAAACATAGAATAATAATAAAGGAAGAAGGAGCGTACGTGTTTATTATTATTCTATGGGATAAAATTTTAAAATTTAAATGGCTTATTTATCAGAAATTAGAAGGTTCTTATTTTCACATTTTAATTAATTAAGAAAAAACTAAACATCCGATTGATAAGCTGTTTGATGCATCGGATTTACAAAAATTTTCCCTTTCATTTGGTATCTTATTTGTAACGATGCGACTGATATTTCTAATTTATTTTCTAATATTTCTGATTTATTTTCCTCATTTTAAATAAATGTACGGTTTTTTTTTTTTTTTTTTTTTTTTTTTTATTATTATTATTATTATTATTTTGTCGAAAAAAAAAATTGGCAACAATTAAATCATGGATAAAATGCTAAAATTTAAATGTCTTATTTATCAGAAATTAGAAGGTTACTATTTTCACATTTTAATTAATTAAGAAAAAACTAATCATCCGATTGGTAAGCTGTTTAATGCATCGGATTTACAAAAATTTTCCCTTTCATTTGGTATCTTATTTGTAACGATGCGACTGATATTTCTAATTTATTTTCTAATATTTCTGATTTATTTTCCTCATTTTAAATAAATGTACGTTTTTTTTTTTTTTTTTTTTTTTTTTTTTTTAATTATTATTATTATTATTATTTTGTCGAAAAAAAAAATTGGCGACAATTAAATCATGGATAAAATGCTAAAATTTAATTGTCTTATCAGAAATTAGAATGTTACTATTTTCACATTTTAATTAATTAAGAAAAAACTAATCATCCGATTGATAAGCTGTTTAATGCATCGGATTTACAAAAAATTTCCCTTTCATTTGGTATCTTATTTGTAACGATGCGACTGATATTTCTAATTTATTTTCTAATATTTCTGATTTATTTTCCTCATTTTAAATAAATGTACGTTTTTTTTTTTTTTTTTTTTTTTTTTTTAATTATTATTATTATTATTATTTTGTCGAAAAAAAAAATTGGCGACAATTAAATCATGGATAAAATGCTAAACTTTAATTGTCTTATCAGAAATTAGAATGTTACTATTTTCACATTTTAATTAATTAAGAAAAAACTAATCATCCGATTGATAAGCTGTTTAATGCATCGGATTTACAAAAAATTTCCCTTTCATTTGGTATCTTATTTGTAACGATGCGACTGATATTTCTAATTTATTTTCTAATATTTCTGATTTATTTTCCTCATTTTAAATAAATGTACGTTTTTTTTTTTCAATTATTATTATTTTGTCAAAAAAAAAAAAAAAAAAAAAGTGGCAACAATTAAATTATGGATAAAATGTTAAAATTTAAATGGCTTTTTTATCAGAAATTTGAAGGTTATTATTTTTACATTTTAATTAATTAAGAAAAAACTAATCAAAAATTCGAAAATCTGACATCGATGTGCACAATGACCCTTCGGGGGGCACCTTTGTGTTAAATCTCGTGACTGTCCGAGCTACCGTTTTCGAGATCAGTGAAATGTACACATATAATACATATGTACACACTTAATAGTATAAGATGTACGTTTTTATTATTATTATTATTATTATTATTATTTTGTCGAAAAAAAAATTGGCAGCAATTAAATTATGGATAAAATGTTAAAATTAAAATGGCTTTTTTTATCAGAAATTAGAAGGTTATGATTTTCACATTTTAATTAATTAATAAAAAACTAATCAAAAATTTGAAAATCTGACTTCGATGTGCACAATGACCCTTCGGGATGCACCTTTGTGTTAAATCTCGTGACTGTCCGAGCTACCGTTTTCGAGATCAGTGAAATATACATACAAATATTGCTCACTTAATAGTATAAGATAGATTAAGAGGTTGTTCATTTTGTAATAACTAGAAAATTATCCTTTGCCTTAGAAAATTTCCTTTAAGACATACAAATTCATTTTATTACATTCTGTATACTGTCAAAAAATAGCAAAAGTTTTTTATACATATACTTAGCACTTTAAAGCAATGTTACACTTTTTCAATTCACTGAAAACTCTTCGAAAAAGTAGTTATATTGGTATCTGGGGAACTTTATGATTAAATCGAACGAAGTGGGGTAATATCGTACTGTGCACGAATAAACATTAGTTTTTTTTTTTTTTTTTTTTTTTTTAACCCATTAGTTAAATATGAGTGCTTTGGGAAATAAAATAATCTAAGGCACGTGAACATTTATGCACAGAAATCTTTCCTATTTTTTTATGAAGACCAAATCCGGACGCTTTATAGCGTAAAACGACATCTTGCAAATAATCATATTCTACGTACATACATACATATATATATACTTAGGTGTGTGCGTGTGTGTATATATACATACACATACAATACATAACTGCCAAGCCTCTCTTTTTCATTGGGAGACATTATATCATAAATTTTCTAGTACAATTTATATTTATTCAATCATTGAAAATCAACCTGAAAAATTTCTATTTAAAAGCAGCGGTAATAAATCTTACTTAAAAATTCAAAATGATTCCAGCTGTTGTATATATGTATATCTATTTTATAAAGTTGAAAGTTCTTTCTCGTATTAGAAAGAAAATATGTCATAAAATTTTTCTTTTCTAGTTCTGTAATACATTTTATGTGTATTACATTTCTAATAAATAATTTCAAATATATTTAATATTGAAAATAATTAAATATTGTTTAAATAGGAATAAAAAAGAAGAATAAATTTAAATTTATTCAGAAATAGTTAAAAAATAAAAAATAAATAAATAAATAAACTATGTATTTAGATTTATTATTATTATTATATTTTTTATGTATAATATATTTTAAATATTATTTAAATATGAATAAAAAAAGAATAAATTTAATATTATTCAGAAATAGTTTTAAAAATATATATATTTGGATATTTTAATTATTATATTTTCTATAAAAAATATATATTAAATATTATTTGAATATGAAAATTTAAAATAATTGTTTCGAATGTAATTTACAATGAAACAACACATTTTGTTTCAATTGATAAGTCCCTAATACTATCGCTTCATTCCGTATTAATGGTATGGAATAGTAATATACATAACTATTTAAAATTATTAATATATTATTTTTATTATTTCTTCATAAAAACTTGCTAAACGTCTTGAGTAAAAAATAAATAAATAAATAAATAGTTAAATAAATAAAAAGATAATGATAGGAGAGTCTCCACACATTTCAACAAATTAATATAAAAATTCCTAAGTATTATTTTTGTGATAAACCAAATCTGAATAATTTTCAATTCATTCGTTTTTTATGCATTTCCAATACAATTTTATGGTATTTAAATTTATTGCAACAATTTTAATAAAACCAAGCTATTTGTCGCAATGTGTCCTCCCCCCCCCCCCAAGAAAAAAAAAAACTGCAGACAATTTGAAAAAGTTTGGAACACTCACAAATAATAATAATAATAATAATCTTTGAATATGTTTTTATTTTTTTTGCATATATTGTAGACCAAATTGCATTTTATGCTCAGATTCATGTTTGATATACCTTCTCCATTTTTTAGATATTTGCATTTTAAAAATGTTTTTCTTTAGATTTGTTTTACCTTGGTTTACAAGGTTACTGTGAATGCGTACATGAGAGATTGTCATTAGTGTGAGATTTAGTGAGAGTGTTTTGAGAGATTGTCATTAGTGATAACTATAATTAATTTGTTCATAATAATAATTGTACGTTAATTGTAATGTTTGTAAATTATCGTAAGATAAAATAATCGTAAGGCTTTTGTAAATAAATATGAGGCACATAAATATTGTAAATACTATTGTAACTAAATAAACTATTGTAAATGAACATGTCCTTACATGATTGTGTTGATTTCGCACACGAGTGGGAGAGATTGTTATTAATAGTAAATGGAATTAAGTTGTTAGCAATAATAATTCCATTTAAGGGACAATGTTGTAATGTTTTTCTAAGTAATTTTTATTGTAATAGCAGCATGTGTATTAACCTAATAATGATAATAATAAATAAATAAAAATAAATAAATAAATAAATAAATAAAAATAATAATTAATTTTATTAAAGAAAAAAAATTAAGATTCAGAAAAATAAATAAATAAAATAAGATTCAGAAAAAAAAATCAAGCCCAGATAAAATAGAAAACAATATTAACTTAAAATTAGTCCTTTTCATTATCAGTTTTAATGTTTTCTCGTTTACTGAACTAAGCTGTCATTTTCCATAATACAATTATTTATTGTTGCAGATGGTGCAGATAACGCGCACCAACAAGCCGCAATTAACACATGTAATCTAGTACAGCCATTTGTTGAGTTTGACTTCTGGTGCAATTCCAGACATTCAAAGCACTCATTCTTACTATCTTGTCATTACCAAAAATCTTCGTAATATTTCACAGTATAGAACTCAGTGGGGATAATGCGCAATTTCTCTTAAGTAGTACATGCGCAAACTACCCATTTAGGCAGAAATGGAAGTGCACAGATATTTATTTCTTAATTATCTATTATTAAGAAGCGTCGATGTTTATAATGTTAGTGTAGGTTAATACATTATTAGATTTATTTTAAATGAGAAATATTTTGTACTACTGCCATTCTATAGGAATTCCTAAAAAGAGTCACGAAAATTCACACATTTATTTGAAAACAAAACAAAATATCCAAGTTTTATCTTACACTCTCGGAATAATGAACACTCACATTCATGTGAGCATCCCACTATTGCTGCTGTAGAGCTGTGAAATGTTCCTGCATAGCACACTTCTCCTTCCATGTGATTCTCCAAGTGTGCAATCTTCCCGACCATGTCATCCCCCCTATCTTTACTTTACGTTTTACAATTAAATTTCAAAGCATTAACACTAGAAGGGAAGCTATTATAGTATACCTGGAAGGTTGATAAGCGGTCATTTTGATAGATCTTTCTAAATGATCAAAAGCTACATATGTTTTGAATTTTTTTGTTGAAACAGATTTTTTAGGTATAGTTAGTAAACAAGTACTATATTATGATGCTACTAGTTTACAGTTTCATTAAAAATATTATTAGTATTATCATTGTTACTATCATTATTATTAGAAAACACAGTCTACAGACATTGCAGCGTTCATAAAATTTTACAAACCTTTTATTATACCCAAGTTAAAATTCATGCTAGTACCAGCAACAAAAATGTGCTAGTTATTGCTATGTATTGCTATGTCTGCTAGATTTTCATGCTATTATATGCTTTATAATGCTAGCCAGCATCGAATGCTATATTAGCTAGCTAACACGGCAAAAGCATGACATGCTATGTACAAGCATTGTATGCTTATATGTTGTTTAAGCTTCTTCCAAAGCATGGAGAGGTATGTACCTTAACAAGCTATTGTATGCTTTTTCATGCTTGCCAGCATAACATGCTATGAAGATAGCTTAGGTAGAAATAGCATGACATGCTATATCCCAGTAAGAAGTGCTAACTTGCTGCACAAGCTTCTTCTAATCATGGCAAGGTATGTACCTTAATAAGCTATTATATGCTTTTTCATGCTTGCCAGCATAACATGCTATGTAGGTAGCTTAGGAAAAAATAGCATGACATGCTATTTCCCAGTAAGAAAAGCTAACTTGCTGCACAAGCTTCTTCCAATCATGGCAAGGTATGTACCTTAATAAGCTATTATATGCTTTTTCATGCTTGCCAGCATAACATGCTATGTAGGTAGCTTAGGTAGAAATAGCATGACATGCTATATCCCAGTAAGAAGTGCTAACTTGCTGCACAAGCTTCTTCCAATCATGGCAAGGTATGTACCTTAATAAGCAATTATATGCTTTTTCATGCTTGCCAGCATAACATGCTATGTAGGTAGCTTAGGTAGAAATAGCATGGCATGCTATATCCCAGTAAGAAGTGCTAACTTGCTGCACAAGCTTCTTCCAATCATGGCAAGGTATGTACCTTAATAAGCTATTATATGCTTGCTAGCATATTATGCTGTGTAGGCAGCTTAGGCAGAAATAGCATGGCATGCTATATTCCAGTAAGAAATACTAACTTGCTGCACAAGCTTCTTCCAATCATGGCAAGGTATGTACCTTAACGAGCTATTATATACTTTTCTATGCTTGCCAGCATAATGTGCTACGTAGGCAGCTTAAGTAGAAATAGCATGGCATGCTATATGCCAGTAAGAAGTGCTAATTTGCTGCACAAGCTTCTTCCAATCATATGGAAAAAGGTACCACAGTGAGCAATCGTGTGCTTGTAAATGCTTGCTAGCATAATATGCTATGTAAGCAGCTTATGTAGAAACAAGATGATGTGGTGCTATGTGCCAGTAAGATGTGCTAATTTGCTACACAAGCTTCTTCCAATCATGGCAAGGTAGGTACCACAATGAACAATTTTGTGCTTGTTATTGTTACCTCTAATTTGAAACAACACTTTTTACTTTCTCTTACCCATAATGTAGAGAAGGTATTGTTTTTGGGTCAAATTTTCGAAATTGAGTTTTTGTTATACTTACACGTTTTGAAGTTCCCTTAATCCAAAAATTATATTTTTAGCGGTTGGTTTATTCGTTTACATGACTGCACAAAATAAGTAGATTTATAATGCGAGAATACTTGAAAACTGATGGAAGTGTACTTCAAAATGTGCCGTGTTATTAATATAGGATTATATTTATGTCCACCATGTGATATGTACATAACTTTTAGAAGATATACAGGGCTGCCAATATTTAAGCCATAACATTTTTTTTTATTGTTAGTAGAAGTGCTTTATTGTAATATTTTACCATGTCCAGGAAAGCCGCTCAGGAATTGAAATTAAATCCTCATGGACATGTGGGAAAAAAAGCATTTTTTTAAGCTAAATGTTCACCTCTTTGGTTTTTGTATATTTACACATTTTGAGGCATCCTGGAGGCCGAAGTCAAGTTTTTAATGTTTAGTCTTTGTCTATGTCTGTTAGAGTAAATTAAAAACAAATAATTGCAGGCGAACTAAATGTTGTATTTAAAAGTTAATATGTTTGTTATAAGAAAAGTTTGATCAAGATTGATAAGTTTCAAGGAATGCTGGTGTGAAAGTTGTCTGAATAATTTTAAATGAACTTATAAAGCTGTTACAAAGATTAATTTCAATGGTTTTAACATTAGTTTTATTAACAGTACTTACCCTTACGTTATCTTACCCTTAATCTCCAATCTGTGTTTATAGTTTTAAATTTCAGGGTAAGAGAAAGTCGTTTTAGTGACACACCAGATTATTTACATGACATTTACCAATGATTTAGTATTAAAATTTTTAACAAATTTCCTTACTGACACTACTGTTTACATTATAATGAAACGTGATTAAAAGTTTAAAAACGCTGTGAGGTCTGTGTTTGTAATATTTTGTTAAAAAATGTATTACATGGATTAGCTATATAGTAAATTTTTAACAAAATATTACAAGTACAAAAATTAAGCTCACGAAGGGAGTTAACCTGATTTGCGCACAATATCTTACGTTCACATCATATCACATAATTGTTTTTTTAAAATGCACACATGCATCTCTCCCTCTCTCTGCATATATATATATATATATATATATATATATATATATATATATATATATATATATGTATATATATATATATATATATATGTATAAACAAGGTGTTCCATAAGTTTGTAGATATTTTAAAAATTCATAACTATTGAGTGAATTGATAGAATTGATCGCGGTTTGCAAAATACTCGTTCTCGTAAAGGGGAAATTTTTGGGAAAGAAAAATTAATAATTACGCTATTTGTCGATAGAAGGCACTGTGTGTGACCAGATCACACATTTTCATGAAAAACTGTACTTATTCGCATGAAAATGTTTACAGGCATATAAATCATAAATCATGTTTTATGTATCCGTCGTCACCACAAATTACAGTTAGAAACCGAATTATAACACTGCTAATAGAGGCTTCAGTCGGCGATTCATACCTGAGGGAAAACACCTTCACCAATAACATTTTATCCACCAAGTCAGCATCGCAATTAAAACTTCATGTATGTACAAATTGGAGGCAAAATAAAAAATAAACTGTTCTAATCGCAAAAATGTGTAATTTATCGGACATTTATTTGCATATTTTTCTTTCACATCCGTGAGAAAAATTTAACTATTAGTCTAACTATTATCGACAAAAAATTAATTGTATTTCTTTCTTTACTTAAAAAAAAAAAAAGAAAATAAATAAAAAACTTTCTTCCCGAGAATGATTTTTTCAAATTCAACAATTACGAATTTCACACCCTATATATATATATATATATATATATATATATCTAATATTTTTTAAACGTATTTAAAGCCGAAGAGCAGAAAATTTAAAACCCCTGAAACCACATACACAATTAACCCGTTAATGTCGGAATTAATTTTGCAAAATATTATTAGCTGATTATTTCCCTTCTAAATTAATATGGACAACTGACAGTAAAATATATTAGCTTAAACAATTCTTCTGATAGTTTTAAATTTAAAGCCTATCCTCATTTATTGACGTTTAGTGTTCTAGAGAGAAAAATTCGAGATAGAAAAACGTTGAGATAACAGATTAGTTTGCTATCGTATGTTGACAAAGATCTCGAAAGTAAAGTGTTAGAATATATATTATTATTCAACTTGATTTAAGTTAGTATACCTTCGCAAAAAGCAAATATATGTGCGATGAATGAAAAATCATAAAATGACTATACAAATTATGTAAGTAATAGTAGACACATAAAACTTTCAGGGATCATTTAGAGTGACGCGAGTCACTAAAAATTAGAAATCATTCCAAGAAAACACGAAAAATATACGTGCCATTTTATTAGGTGTCTTCAAATGAGGACACTGGGCGCTAACGAGTTAAGAATAAAATTTCATTGAATTTATCTGTGAGGAGTTTTTGTTAATTGTTGAAAAAAATATTTTTGTTTATTAATTTTTGAAACAATTTTAGTCTTTTACTTTTAAATTTAATTTAAAGTCAGACTTATCTTAATTTTATTCCTAGATAGTTAGTTGTTATTTAAATAATGTTGCCTTTACGTTGAAACGACATAAATCCAAAACAAAAGAATAAAACAAGCAATGCGAAATTAAACAATTAAAACACTTTTTATTTTTACTTTACTTTATTTTTCTGTTAAGAATAGTTCAATCGGCGAAAAAAAACTTTTCAGTGGAGATGTTCTTTCCCGTTGAGCGCCAATGCATGATTTCGTTCGCTAGTGGCTATACTAGTAAATTTCTAGCGAGAGGAAGCATGTAGAAAAAAGAGTTCGAAAAATTAAATAATCGAAAAAAGAAAAAAAAAAATCTCACAGTAGGAAGCATGTCCAGTCACATGGATTACAACAAGTTAAGTAAAACAAAGGTTTAGTTGCTCATAGCATACGAAAAAATGAACCTTTCAAGCCACATGGAGTCTTTAAATCGAATCACTTAAAAAGTTATTTTAATTAGATCAGATGGTTATTTTGTTTAACTTTTAATTGAATTGATCCCCCTTTTTCAAAATAAAAACTTATATTTACTTTTAATTTCATATTTAGTTTTACTGCAAGAACATTGATTTAAATAGTTTTAAGATTGATTAGTTTAGCGACATCTGGTGGTGATTTTTTATCACTAGAGTTAGCACAGATTCATAATAAGATCATTTAAAATGGGATTTTTATTTGTATGTTATATTTCTTCTGACTGATATATATATATATATGTGTTAAATTTTCTTAATCTTTAGAAAAGCAAACTGAATTTATCAAGAGGAGTAACTTTTTGTTCATTAAGGTTAACTATTGAGATTTACTTTAAGTTGCTGGCCTTAATACTTTTCTTTTTTTTGATTCGCCAGTGTTTTAATTCATCACACTCATGCGCAATTTACATATCCTATCCTGAAATTTCACAAGATTAATTTTTATTTTTACTTTCTTTCTTTCTTTGCTTTACTTTCTTTTCTTTTCTTTATTCATTTATATATATATTTTAATTATCAAGGTCTTTATTATTTCTGATAACTAATTTTTAAGAATAGATAACAACTCAAAATCGAAGAAATTTAATAATGTAAGGGGGAAAAGGAATGTATTTTAATACAGAGTAAATGCAACAACTCTTATTATTATTTTGTAACATAATTTCAGCATCCCACCCTTATAACCATCCAAACAACACCATACGTCCTCCGTAATCGGATATTTACCCACCCAACCTCCAAACTTTTTTAATTTCTTTCTTTTTTCTTTTCCTTTTTTTTATGTAAGTTACACATAAGTACACTCTTTTTTTTTTTTTTTTTTTTTTTTTTGCTTTTAATATTAATGTCTAGAGACATGATTGTGAATATAAAATAGAATAAACAAAGTTTTTAAGAATTCCCATTTCAGCCGTGACATTGATTGATTTATTAAAATTTTTGTTTTTATAGTTTGAAAAAAGAATAAGCTTGTTATTCAAAATAAGTGATAAATGATGATGTTTCTGTATACCGAAAGATTCAGACAAGAATTAAAATGTGTAAACAAGTTTACTATAAATGTATAATCTTGTTGCTCGTCTTACATGTCAGTGTAATTTTATTTCCGTTAAAGATTATTTTGAGATCTAAAAAGTTAATTGATTGATTATTAAGAGTATTTGGAGTTAACTTTAGGTTAGATGAATAAATAAAGGAGAATGCATTTTCTGATTTCTTTTTAAAATAAAATACAATTATATAATCTAAGAAACAATGTAGCCTGACATCATCAGAACAAAATTGCTTTTCATAACAATAAAAGCATAAATCTAACAAAAGAAAAAATATACTCTCCCCTTGTGGGATTTCGACTTTTTGTAAATAAATTTTGTTATTGTGTAAAATATAATTTTTATGGATAACAAAGTTAAGAAGTGTATTAAAATTTTCTACTTTAAAATTGACAAGAAGATTAATCTGAGTTTTAAATTCATCAACCCATTAACGCTCAGCGTCCTGATTTGAAGACAGCTAATAAAATAGCACGTATATTTTTGTGGTTTCTTGGAATGATTTTGCTTTTAAATGACAGTTTATAGAATCATTCTAAATGATCCCTCAAAGTTTTATGTGCTTCCTATTAACTATAATTACATAATTTGAATAGTTGTTTTATGATCTTTCATTCATCGCATATATATATTATTATTATTATTATTATTATTAACTCTAAATTGGATTTTTAAATTGTAACATTCGGTTAGATTTTATTCAACACACACACACACACACAAAAAAAAGGGTTATTATTTTTTTTTACACTCCAAAAGATGGCCCTTCTGAGTTTCCGAATTTTCGTAAATCAAATTAATCTCAATTTTAAATCAAAATTTAAATTTAAATTATCACTTTTAGGTTAATTATTAAAAATCAAACAGTTCCCTCAACTTTATCGTTCAGTTGACAAGTACGATTCCAAAAATCAATTAAATGTTCAGTTATTTAATTCGATTCCAAAATTAACTGTGAATTTAACTGTATACAGCCACATGTTTGTTTTGTAATCTAGCTACTTATACAAGTTTTTCATGCGTAATGTAAGTTAAACTTTAGTTTTATTAATTATTACTAGTATTTCAATTACCTATTATTAATAGTATTTCATTTAATAATTTTGAAATTGCTGCTTGAATTTAAATCAGTTTGATTCGCATTTGGTTTTTCACATATTCTTCTTTCAGTTTAAACATTTTTTCTTTCGGGGGGGGGGTTGTTATGGAGTATGGCTTGTTGTAAATGTTCAGGAATTTGCATACAACAAGACAGAAATAACACCTATTTTACATGCAATATTCGTTTTATACTCTTGTAAACGTAATGAATTTGCATGTTTCTATATCCAAGCGTTTATAGTTGCTTTGGAATCGGCTTTTCAAAAAATTGCGTAAAATTCGCTAAAATTTGAAAAAAAAATAAAACAAGAAAGAAAAATCATGCATTACGCATTGATTAGTAACACTTTCCAACTGTACGTAATTGTTGTATCGAATAACTTTTAATATTATTTGAATACGTTATCACACAAAAGACAGAAGGACTGAAAAATATACAGATAGACTAATTGATTTTAAAATTACTCTTAGACATTTTGGAAAGTGTTAAAAAGGCTTAACGCAAAAGAAAATGCAGCCATTAGATTATAATTATAGCTTTCGATCTCTCTGAATATTTTAGTGTAGCCCTGTAAATGAGAAAGTTCATCATATCATAGTCTATACATATACAAAGCATTATTTTAGATCTTTAACAATACATTTCAATATTTTTATGAGTTTTACAGTAGAAAGATTTTTAAATATAACTTTCAAAAAAATCTGTCATAAAAGGTAATGCATTAGCATTTTTTTTTTTGTTGTTGTTGTTGTACCTATAAACAAACTATTTATACAGGATCTATTAATGCCATTTTAAATGGGGAACATTCTGCAGGGAAAATATTTATAAAAATAACACTCATAGAACACGATGCTTTTGAATGCTTTTGGGTGTCCCTGTACACAAATCAGAAGAGATAAACACCCCATTTTCAATATGGAACATCCGATAGCGAACTTCAATAAAATATTTCAGTTTCGAGAAATTCCATAAATATTTACAGGAATTAGAGCGCGGGCAGACAGACAGACAGATGGACAGATACACAAACTCAAATCATATTCAAACTTAAAAAATGTTAGAACGTGTAAAAATCGCTTAATGTAAACGAAAGTACAATTCTAGTATTTTTTATTAATCGCTCTTAATATAAATGGATATTTTTGTGTCACCCTGCAAATATAATGCTAATCATGCTATATTCTATGCAAATCATTTTTTTGTGCATATAAATAACATATTTCAATTTCCAAAAACTTCGTGGAAAGCAAAGTTATTAAAATTTGATTTATAGAAATATCTCTCATAGAACGCAATGCTTTGCAATACTTTTGAGTGTCCCTGTACATAAACCGATAGTGGTATTCCTCCATTTTATACAGGAAACATCCAATAGTGAACTTGAATAACATATTTCAATTTCATTCAGATATGTCTACAGTAAAGGTATGAAAATATGGTTTATAGAAATACCTCTCATAGAACACAATACTTTGAAATACTTTCGGGTGTCCCTGTACACAAACCAGTGGAGGTATAAACTCCATTTTCAATAGGGAACGTCCGATAGTGAACTTGAATAACATATATCAGTTTCAATAAATTCCATAAATATTTATGGGAGTTAGAGCGCAGACGGACAGACGGACAGACAGACAGATGGACAGACGGACAGAGAGACAGACAGATAGACCGAAGTCATAAACACTTTTCAACCTTGTTGGAAAGTATTAAAAAAAAGTTGCCATAAAAGGGGTCCCCTGGCCAAGTGGTTTAACGTTGGCATGTCCCGGTTGCTTTGTTATGAAACTAGGAGATATGGGACAGATGTTGAGAGTGATTGGGGTCTCCAAGCACTCATAGTTTAGAATCGGCTGTTGAAAAAAATGCGTAAAATTAGCTAAAATTTGTAAAAAAAAAAAAAAAAAAAAAAAAAAAAAAAAGATTGCCATAAAAGGGGTCTCCCGACCAAATTCGTAATAATTTTTTGTATTTTTCTTGGTTTCATCTAATTCAATGTTTTTTGGTTTCATCTATTCAATGATTGAAAAGGTTTCTCTCTCTCTCTCTGTATATATATATATATATATTGCACAGATATAAGAACTTAAAGTTGAATAATAATATATATTATAATACTTTATTATCATGGCGTATAATGGGAAATTAATCTGTTATCTAATGGGGATAGGCTTTAAATTTAAAACTATCAGAAGAATTGTTTAGTTTAACATATTTTACTTTTAGCTGTCTGTATTAATTTAGAATTAAAATATTCATCAAATTATATTTTGTAAAATTAATTAGGGCGTTAACTGAATAAACAGACAGTAAATAATGTTACTTAGATCTGATTATTGAAAAGATCTTGAAAGTCAAATGTCATAATAGTCTCTACTTTATCGAGCGATTTAATGCAATTAATTAATTGAAAGCTATTTTTAAGGCAGTTTAAGTTATAAACTTTTCAATCGCAATTGTGTATTTGTTTAAGAATGTAGAGTGGAGTTTTATTATCATTGTGGTCGTAAATATTACATCCTATAGTGACTGTACGAAATTTAATAGGGGACTTGTGACACAATATAAGGATAACTTAATTTGTTGAAAGGAAGTTAAAGAAGTTAATAGTAACTATGTATTTTGTGGTTATTAACAATACGTTTATTATTAGTTAAACTAAAAATGTTACTATTAGATACTGAAGAATTTAAAATTGAGAGAGATAGTATGATTTAAATATAACGGCATAATTATTAGGTGATTTGTCGACATAAGTAATCACTAAATAATTCTGAAGTAGCTAGATGGAGTTAAGAAGTCCAGGTTTTTTAAAATACACGTGATTCGAATATTTGAGATATAATTCATTTTTAATTTTGAGTAACACTAAAAATGTCCACTGGGTGAAGTAGGCAATAGGTTTATTATATGTAATAGAAATTTTATAAAAGAACAAATCTAGGTCATAAGAAAACTACTGAATTATTTGGGAAATGCTAGATTTATAGGGAAATTTAAATTTGGTGCCAAGCACATTATTTTTTTTAAGATAATAATTATCAATAATAATGTGATTACCAGTGATAATGTGAACATAGTCTCTGTCAATATATTTTTTCATAGAAGGATCATTGCAGTTACATGATAAAGTGCTAGTATACAATGTTTATTTAGAGGTAGAATTATAAAGTAATATATTTTTCTACCAAGAGGAAGAGGATATTTGAAAGTACGAGGTATATGTAAATCTTTGGTTGGAAACAAACATTCCCTGTCATTTATGATAGATATAATGCTAATTATATTAAATATGTGATTAGAAAAATTTACAACGTTTTCAGTGTTTGTCTTAATTTTGTTGTTGTTTTTTTCTTTTTTTATATATATTAATTTTTAAATTAAATTGTTTGGTTTTGTACAGTCACAAAAAAAAAAAAAAAAAAAAAGCCGCCCTTCGCCAACTTAATTTCGCCATAAATTGCCGTAGAAACACGTGGTTGCTACCAATCGATTTGTGATAACGTCTGGTTTATAATGTTATCGTTACATTTTGCTTAGGGGGTCGTCTACATATTAAAACTGGCACCAAATTCCTTTTTTCAAATGAAAACCCCCATTTTTTATAATTTATTTGAATTCTTTGGATCAAATCATCACGGAAAATGGTATAGTTTATATATTTTGCTCAATGTTTCATGGAGTTATAAGCTGTCAAAGTTTGGGGATGCTAATGTTAAATGAATGTGACAAACATTCATTCATATCTTCCCAAAAAATTAGTATTTTCAAATTCTGTTTTTTTATGCGTTAGAATGAAGTGGCCCAAACATATTCCAAGTATATTTTTGATAAGAAAAGCATTTTTTGAACTATGAAAATTATTAATAAATTCATATTTGAAAAAATTATGAATTATGACCTATGTTAATTTTTGCACGAATAGAACGGGCATCATCACAAACATGGGTTTCCAAATTTACAGCTCGTCCCTAACATTATTTTTTGAGTTACAGTGATATTTCAGTTTTTACTGCTGTTAGGGGGGCGTCACTTGTTATAAAATAAAAATATACCCAATAGAAGTATATAATTCTTTTTTTTAATATTAAACACTTTTTTTTTACCGATATTAATATTATTATAATTATTACTATTATTCTTTTATCTTGGTATCTAGATTTTTGTAATTCAACATTCTAGGTTTCATATGACTCAAGCTATTTAATTTTTTTCGTATGAAAGGGATGTAATTACATATTCGATGTTTAATAAATATAAACCAATAAAAAACTTTTAATTCATAAGGAAACACAGAGTGTTCTTCGAATTAGAAACGTTTTTTATTTTATAATTAACATTTCTGTACTTTTTTTCCGGTGTGAAACTTAATAAATCATGTCTATTTTGTGGTAGATCAAGATTTATTATTTCTAAATGTATAAACGGACCCCTAACACATTTTCACGTGTAACTCTATTTATAATTGATTTAAAATATATAAATAAGTAAGTTTCCCTAACTGCCTTGATCTCAGAAATCTGAGTATGAGGTCAAAAAGAGGGGTTGTCATTGAAAAAAAATGAAGTTTACTCCTGTTTTAATATGTAGATGACCCCTTAAGCAAAATCTAACTATACCATTAAAATCTAGACGTTATTGGGGTGGCGTTTTTTTCTTTCTTTTTTCTTTTTTTTTTTTTTTTTTTTTTGTGTGTGTGTGTGACTGTACATTATAATATCTTAAAAAATGTCTGAAAAATATTTATTATAAGATTGGCTTTGAAAGACATTCGAATAATACATTAAATATTTCTTTTTAATTGCAAAAATGAATTTTCGAATATTAAACCAGTTAAAGTTAGATAATTAATTTGAGTTTAATTCTAAAAAATGTTTAATAATGGAACTTTTAGAAGTTACAAATTCAGATTTTTTATTACCTCTTTCATTTTTAGAAGTTCTTTTTTTTTTTTTTTTTTTTTTTTTTTTTGGTTAATGTTGGGATTTAGTTGCGCATAAATAGTCGAATAATTATGAAGAGGTTTGACGTTAGAATATGCTTTGACTATTTTATTATACTATTCAATGTTAAGACCATATGAATAAATAGTAATAGAATATTGCGTATAAGTTTGATTCTAGAAATAAAAGCTCACTTTTATTTCTAGATGAATTAAAAATAGGTACATTAAAGTGCTGTAGTTATATTTCAATAATATATATAATTTACTTTAGTATAAGGTTTAAATAAGCAATACACTGTTGGTTAAACACTCTGATAGAAAATAAACAATTCGGAAACAATTTGTGAAAAATGTTACATACTTAGAATATTAAAATATTTTTAAAATATCTATAAATCAATGTCAAAAAATTATTATTATGAGTGCAGTATTATTTTTGATTTAAATAATTAGTTATTAGGGAAGTAATATTAAAACTAGAGTAATAACACGTTCCAAAATAAAACGTAAATGTATCAAGAGTATTTAAAGTGATTTTCTCTTTTTAGCAGATTATTATTTTTTTTTTTTCACTTTTCTGAAATGAATTTAATGACAAATGTGATAGTTATCTTGTTAAAAAGAAAAGCATGGATATTTATTAATATATCGCATTTTCAACATAAATTTATGCCATTTTTTAATTTACACACACACACACACACACAAAAAAAAAAAAAAAAAAAAAAAAAAAAGCTAATTATTATTATTCATATATCCCTTTTTTTTTTCATTGTTTGGATTGATTTTTTTTAAAACTTTAGTTCATATTCTGCTCTGTAGATAGCAGAACCGCTTTAAAATTTAATAAATAATGTTTCAGAGGAAGCCATATGCAGAATCACTTTAAGTTTATTTCTAAGTAGTTTTGCACTACGCTGCTTTGTTTATTCATGACTGCCTAGTATTTTCACCTTATAAGAGACCGGAAACAATATTTACAATTTTTTGCAATTCATAATGCTTATTTATAAATTAATTAATTTATCAAATTAATTATTATTTCAATTTAATCAGGTTAAAATACAGATGATTCAAGTCAAAATTTCTCAAAAATTCTAAATTGCTACTTTTTCTTTTTATATATTTGTGAATGATTATCTGTTTGATAGCCATTTTTGAAATTAATTTAGCTATTTTCGACAGGAAATATGCAGTGAACATTAAAGGGTTAAAATAAGCAGGACTTTTTATTCACCCGGTATTTTTTTGACGGAATTATTATTATTATTATTATTGCGATTTAAAAAAAAAAGTTTGTTTAGAAGTTTTTTTTTTTTTTTTTTTTTTTTTTTTTCAGAGCCATTGATGGATTAATTTGAAATAAGATGAAAAATGTTCTCTAATTCCATTAAGTGAAGCCGTGTTATTTAACGTAAACACTTGCGAAAAAGTGTTAAATAGAAATTCAAAATATTAATATTCTTTTGCACACACTGTTTTATAACAAAAACTTATAATCGATATTATTATTATATTATTATTATTACTATTATTATTATTATTATTTTCTTTTAGCGCGAGACTTTTAAATGTTTATCTCCTTATATTATTAAAATCTGTACGCGTGTGTGTGTGTGTGTGTGTGTGTGTGTGTGTGTGTGTGTGTCTCTGTCTGTGAGAAACGGCTTGACGCAGCTAAGGCTCCGCCGCTAAAGGTCGCACGGACTCAGACTTGTAGTCGATTACAGAATCCTTAAAAGATTACAATTACGGTTATTTTTAATCTTCAAATGCCGATTACGAATACGTTTAGATTACGATTACAGTTTTGATTACGTTTTGATTATACTCTAGAATACGATTACATTCAGATTACGATTACAGTTTTGATTACGTTTTGATTATACTTTAGAATACGATTACATTCAGATTACGATTACAGTTTTGATTACGTTTTGATTAGACTCTAGAATACGATTACATTCAGATTACGATTACATGAAAAATCGATTACAATTAAACTTCAATTATACAGATTTCTCAATCTCGATGTGATGAATATCGCTTGTATATAATCTTTCTTAGATATTTCTTCACATATTTCCTTAAATATATCTTGTATATATCCTCTCCTTATATTCTCTATATATTCTTTATTTTGATTGCTTTCAGATTAAGCTTTTAATATCACAGCAAGCAGATTAAAATTATCATATCAAGTAAATTTATCATCTAAAGCGAGAGAAATTTTATATTTATACAAAACTCTATATTTTGACCATCAAAGAAATGTAATCATTAAAATATTGAAAGAAGTTTTAAGTATGAGTCAGAAATTAAAATACTATCTCAAATATCTGTCACAAATTTTACTTTATAATAACTTAGTAGACCAAAATTTATTTTCAAATCGACCGCTAGTTCCGATGCATGAAATTCCTTTTATATTACTTTTGCATTTTCAGTAGAAAAGAAAGATTATATATATATATATATATATATATATATATATATATATATAAATTATTTAGTAAAACATAAAAAGAAAAGAAGTAGAAGCTATGTAAATTTGGAGAACCCCTTAAATTATATCATATGTAAATATGTACACTCATTGAATTACATTGGTAGCAATGTGTAAAGGTATAAGTAAGAAGTCTAAATGAAAATGCAATCAATTTAATTAAAAAGAAGTTTCAAACATTCGCATTTGATTTAAATAAAACTGTCAGTTAAAAATGCATTTTTTTTTCTACAAAGGAGAAATATCATATTGATATAAATTTAAAAATTGCAAATTAGATGTACAATTCTGTTGCCTATAATAAATAATGAGTTTAGTTATCTTTATACCTTCACAGATTATGATGAAACCTGTATTAATTAAATGATTTTATTAAATGGTCTAGATAATATATTTATGTTTCTCAAATGAATATTAATAAACAAATATTTCTCGTCTGTAAAATGTAGCACTACTACCCTCCCCTCCCAATAAATAAATAAAATCAATTAATAATCCAAAAAATTTTATTTTTTCTTACTTCTGAACATTGAACTTCATACATATACAAATAGAATGTAGGAGAGATTTAAAAATCTTTTAAACATTTTTATTTAATTTAATCAAAATTAAATTTTTTAGTAGTTTCCCGCTTTTGGTAGAGTGCGGGAACTCGTATAGAATTTTCTAGCGACACTGAATAACTTCTTTACGGGTGCTGAAGATGCACAGATAGAGAGATATTTTGAACTAATTTTTGCAATTTTTGGATATCTTTTGTCATTTTCCTTCCAAAAATTTAGAGGGCAAATATCTTCTCCTTTAAATGCCTCTTTTAAATACTCCGTTATTTCCGATTTTGTTATATAATTCTTGGCAAGTTTACTTGATCTTTTCCCGTCCAAAAACGCAAACAGTTTGGTCTTTTTTTTTTCTTTTAGGTTCAGTTGTGGCTTTTTCTTCTGGTTCTGTTATTTCTTCGACAAGAAAGTGATTCTTCATTTCTTTAATTATTATTTCACATACTTGCTCATTTGTCAAGTCCAGGCAACTATTCTTGAATCGTGGATCCAAAATTGTTGATATAATAAATGGTGTACTTTCCACATATTTTTTCATCCTTTTTTCTAAGGAAAATTTCAAAGCTTGGATGAGAAATCTTTCTTATAAATTTTAAATTATTTTAAAACAATAAAATACAATAAATACAAATATATTAAAAATATTTTATTAGGCCCCATAAATAACGGTAATCATTACAGAAATATGTTTGAAAAGAGAAATACACCTATTTCGCAATATTTCGGCAATCAGAATGTTTTACTTAAATTTACTAGAGCATACGCAAATAGATAAATGAACGGAGAGACAGAAGAGGAAAAGACAATCAAAAATTAAATTTAAAATATTTCAAGAAATAAAATTAAAATTTCGTAAGTTCAAAAAAATATGAAATCATTAAAGCATATCTAAACTTTAAACTTGCTTTTTAGTGGACAACTTAAGTTTTAAGACGGGTGAGTAACAATCATATTTCAGAGATTTTTTTACTTTTTAATGGCAAAGTATCTTATTAAGTGTATTGTTAACATGTTTAATTTTGTGATTAAGCAAAACTCTTTATTCTCATAAAAATATTTTCGATTTGTTTGTTAACTTTTTTTTTTATTTATTTTTTAATTTCAATAAAGCGTTCTACTAAATATTTTTTGTAAATAAAATCCCTTTAAAAGGTTTATAAAAAAAAAAAAAAATACACCAATAGTTCATATAAATTTGTAGACATAGAAAATGAAACAATCCATTCTAAACAATAATCACTCTGTAACGTTGCTAGGAAGTATTAAAAATGATAAAGGCAAACGAAAATGCAATTCCAGCAATTTTCAATTATAACCGTTATTGAAAGTGAAAAAAATTGTGTTGCTCTCTAAATCTTATTTATAATGACATTATAGTCTGCAGGAAGCATTTTCTTGCGCATATGTATTGTTAATGTCGTCTGCATTACGGTTTGTGCGAAATAAAAGTTAAAATATGATCTATAGAAATACCTTTGATAGGTCGCAATGCTTTGAAATTCTTTCAAATTTCCCTGTAGACAAACCAGTGGTAATATTTACCATATTTTTAAAAGGGAACAATTCCATTGTGAACTTGAAGAACATAACATATATTAGTTTCAAAAAATTCCATAAATATTTAAGGGAATTAGAGCGCGCGCGAAGAGACGAACCGAAGTCTTAAGCATAATGATAAAGAATTTTTCGTTGTGTCCCTGTAAAAACCCACAAATGCTGGATTCACCAAACTGCTTATATTTAGTGCAACAGTGATTTATAATATTCATATAAATTTTCAGCTCAATTGAATAAAGCGTTTAGATGCTATCGCACTTTTAAAAATTTGGTCCCATAGGCCATAATGATAAAGAATTTTTCTTTGTAACCCTATAAAAAAACTGTAAGTGCTAAATTAACCAAAATCTATACAATTGGTGCAACTGTGACCTATAACATGTGTACAAATTTTTTGCTCAGATTAATAAGGCGTTTAGACGCTATCACACTTTTAAAAATTTGGCCCCATAGGCATAATGATAAAGAATTTTTCTTTGTGCCCCTGCAAAAAAACTGTAAGTGCTAAATTCACCAAAATCTATACAGTTCGTGCAACTGTTACCTATAACATGTATACAAATTTTTTCCTCAGAGTAATAAAGCGTTTAAACGCTATCGCACTTTTAAAAATTTGGTCCCATAGGCCATAATGATAAAGAATTTTTCCTGGTGTCCCTGTAAAAAAAACTATGACTGCTAGATTCACCAAAATCTATAGGGTTCGTATTATGGTGACTTACAATATACGTACCAACTTTCAGCTTATTCGAACAAAGCGTTTAGACGCTAGCGTGTTCACTCACAGACATACATACACACATACATCATCGTAAAAATAGTGGAAACGGACTCAGGGGACCTCGAAACGTATAGAAACATCAAAATCTCAAATTCGGATTTTTGACATGATTACAATACTTTCCTCACTATAGTGTTCGGAAAGTAAAAAAATAAAAATAATAAACACACACTATTTTTTTGGTCTATAGCATTTTTATATTACAATACATTACAGGAAAACAAGATTTTCCGAAATGAAAGGTGGCCCCGAAATGATGCTGAGCTTCCCTTAGCTTCAAAACTTAATCGGGCCCTGAAAACATGACCTCTGAAATCTTCCAGGGTGAGTAGGTAAGTTCAAAAATTAGCTTGTGAAGCTGGAAAATTTTGAAAAAAGGGATAACAAAAAATATAAATAGAGTAAAAATGGCAGCAAAGAAAAGAAAAATATAGTGCAATCTCATTTTAGAGATAGATTACGTTTACATTGCTTCACGATACAGATTATTCTCTAGAAAAATATAATGAGATTACGATTAGATTACGATCAAATTACGATTAGATTACGATTACAATTTAAATATTTTTTTTTGATTACGATTAGATTACGATTACAATTTAAATATTTTTTTTGATTACGATTAGATTACGATTACAATTTAAATATTTTTTTTTTGATTACGATTAGATTACGATTACAATTTAAATATTTTTTTTGATTACGATTAGATTACGATTATAATTTAAATATTTTATTTTGATTACGATTAATCAGCGATTACGTTGCTTTTGTAATCGATTACAATCGATTACGATTACGCGATTAAGATTACTACAAGTCTGCACGGACTTCGAACAGGTACCGATGGACAGAGAATTTATCGCAGATCTGGGTTATCTAATTTGCTAAACGATGCGACCCTAATTAGCGGAGATAATTATTAAAATGTCGACCATTGTCTAACGAAAAATGACCCAGAATTCATGATTAAATGCTTAAAAAGCGACATTTTTACGGAAAAGGTGGAAAATAAATTAGAAATATCAGTCGTATTGTTACAAACAAGATACCATTGGAAAGGGTTTTTTTTTCTTAAACCGATGGTTTAAACGGCTTATCGATCGGACAATTAGATTTTTTAAAATTAACTAAACTATAAAAAAATATTGGCAACAAATCACAAGAATCTTAGCTTTGCAGACTTTTCGTCTACAGCAGTCTTCAACGGAAACACATCTGGTCACAATGAAGTCACGTGTTTCGTAGTGCGATTAAAAATTACAATTTTCTATTTTCTTCAATTTTTCAAATTTTACACATTTTATTTAGTATATAATATTTACACCACAAAACAAACTTGCATTTCAAATTTCATCGATTTTGGTCAATAAACAAAAGATTTACATTTTAATTGCAAATTAAATTTTATCTTTACACGCCGGACATTTTTGCAATATTTTAATACGCGTATTTCAATTTCTAATTACGATTAATTTATTTTTTATACATCATACGAAAGATATTTTAAAGTTGTTTTACATAATTCAAAGTTTTCAACAGATTTACACGTTTTGAGGTCTCCTGAATCAGTGTTCTTTTATGGTGCTGTATTATTTTCAAATTTCAATATTACAATTTCTAATTATGATTAAATTATTTTTAATACTTAATTCGAAAGATATTTTAAAGTTCTTTTATATTATAGAAAGTTTTCACCAGATTTACACGTTTTGAGGTGTCCTGAATTAGTTTTCTTTGTATCTCAGCTACTAATTAAAATAATTTCATAAGTAATACATCATTAGAAAGCGTTTTGGAATTGGAATGGAACAGTGGTATACATAAATTTCTACCGACAGATGGCGCTGTAATATTTTCAAATTTCAATATTTCAATTTCTAATTATGATTAAATTATTTTTAATACATCATTCGAAAGATATTTTAAAGTTCTTTTAAGTTATCGAAATTTTTCACCAGATTTACACGTTTTGAGGTGTCCTGATTACGTTTTCCTTTGCATCTCAGCTAATTGAGTTAGACCGTTCAAAATTGGTATACGTAGGTTAATTAGGAGGGGCTGAAAGGGTGGGGAAGAGATAGGCGTGCACCGCGCGCGTATCCCCTAACTTGTGCGCGCACGGGACTGCGCGGCCGAAGGCAGTGGGGACCAGGTCCGACTTTTTAACCGATGAGAAATGATTTTTTTCATTTTCTTTTCTTAAGAAAAAAAATTTGATTTGAGAAGGAGTATATGCGCGGAGCGCGCGTATACCTTCACACGTGCGCACGCAGCGCGCATGGGTTTGCGCTGCCGAAGGCAGTGGGGACCCGGTGTGAATTTTTAACCGATCAGAAATGATTTTTTTTAGGGGGCACGAAGGGTCAGGGAAGCGAGCGCAGCGCGTGTATCCGCGAGCGCAGCGCGTGTATCCGTGAACTTGTGCGTGCGCAGGGCGCACGTGACTGGGCTGCCGAAGGCAGTGGGGACCCGGTCCGACTTTGTACCCGATGAGAAATGATTTTTTAAATTTTCTTTTCTTAAGAATAAAAATATGATTTCAGGAGGAATATGTGCGCGCAGCTCACGTATACCTTCACACGTGCGCGCGCATGGGTCTGCGCTGCCGAAGGCAGTGGGGACCCGGTGCGAGTTTTTACCCGATCAGAAATGATTTTTTCAGGGGGCACGAAAGGTCAGGGAAAGTATACGCGCGCGCAGCGCGCACGGGACTGCGCTGCCGAAGGCAGTGGGGACCCGGGCCGACTTTTTACCCAATCAGAAATGATTTTTTTTTTTAATTTCTTTTCTTAACACTAAAAATTACTGTTAGTGATTCATTAATTTTAGTGATTCATTTGAAAATACTGACCCGCTAGCGGGCGAAGCCAGCTAGTAATATTAAGAAATCCTGAGTTTTCTCTGATCCTATTCCATCAAACTATATTTTTAAAATATTCATTTGATATATTTTCTTGATATTTTAAAGCTATTATAATCATTTCTCCCACACAGTTCATTTCATTATCCATAGACATAAACTTATATTAAGGGATAATAATAGCTTTATATATTCATTCGCAATGCTATTATTTCAACGAATATTTTGTATATTTTTATTTAACTGAAGCAGTAAAAATATAACAGAAGTTATTTTAAGCTTTCAAGAAACTAAATTAACTTTAAAACCTTCTTGATTAAATTATATTAAGTAAACAGAAATTGGTTCACATTAGAAAAAAAAAAAAGAAAAGAAAATATAATGGATTTTGAATGTTTACCAAGATATAAAAAATTACATTACTTAATGGAATGAAAAGGACAATTTACTAACTGTCTTTTCTGAATTTACAAAAAAAAAAAAAAAAAAAAAGACTTCTATTTAAAACCGAGTGTATTTTGTTAGAAATAAATTTCATTTTTATTCATGATTTTATTTTTTACAAAATGATTTTATTCATATATAATACTTTTTAATATTATTGAAAAAATTTATAGACAATGAATTTTAACTTTCTATTTTTTTTTTTTTTTTTTTTTAATGTTGATCATTTTAAAGGATCAGAAGTTAAATGGTTTTATACAATATAAGCTCATATGTAATACTCATTATGTTCAGTTTATAAAATTGAATTATATTAAAGAATTACAACGAAAATAATGAAAATTATCTTAAATCAGCTTCAAGATTTTTTTTTTTTTTGTTGTTGTTTAAGATACAAACTGAGAAGAAGTATAGTTTAATAAATAATTAATGCGTTAAAAACGTACTTACTTGAAATATACAATTTTATTTATATATACTAATTTTAAATATTATTGAAATAAATATAGATAATGAATTCTAAATTTCTATTTTAATTTTTTGAATTATGTTGAATATTTTAAAGGATCCAAAGTTAAATGGTTTTATACAATATAAGCTCACATATAAAACTCATTATGTTTAAATTATAAATTTGAATTATATTAAAGAAATACAAGATTAAATAATGAAAATTTTCTTGATTCAGCTTCAAGATTTTTTTTCTTCTTTAAGATACAAAGTGAGAAGAAGTATACATTAATAAGTAATTAATGCGTTAAAAACGTAACAACTTCCAATATATAAGTGCAAAATAAACACAATAACAATAACTGAATTTTCAATTTTGCATCAGATGGATAAAAAAATATTTTACGTGTAACAGGTTAAATTTTTTTAAGTTTTATAAAACTTATGCAAAATTTATATTTTTACATCATGCCTTGAATAAAGTAGCATTATTAAAACCTTTATATTTTGAAAATCATTTTATAAAGTCGAATCGATTAGTGGATTGGTTTTCATATCAGCATCATCAATAACACAAACCTAAATAAAATATTTGAGCATGGTATCTAAAACATCAAATAAAGGAGTGTGTTGAAATATTTATTTGTTGTTAAGAAATTCACTTTTAAGCCACCCATACGATGTGACGGTTAGCATCCCTGACTCACTCCGTAGGTCCTGGGTTTAAATTTTGGAGAAAGCATGGATGTATGTTGCTGTTAGGAGTGGCGATGACCGTCCATTGGGTGGCCATTCACAAATGGCCATGAATCCGGGAACCCCCTGGCCAATGTTTAGTCGCAAGTGCCGCGCTATTAGAAAAACTTCATTGTTCTTAAATGTTTTATTTTGGCGTTTGGTAGCGGATTCAAAAGAGATAAAAACAATGTTTCGAAAGTTAGCGAAAAAAAAAAAAAAAAAAAAAAAAACATTTCTGTAAAACTGTAATTCTTCTTTTGAAGGAAAGCAGATTTTTTAAAAAAAAGTGAGATTCGCAAAAATTTTTATAAATTTCACACAGTACGTACTTGTTTCGTCATTTAACTTTCATTATATTTTGTTTACGTGATCATACAGATGGACAAATAGACAAATAAGCAGACAGATAGAGTAATTTAATTCCTAATTACTCTTAAAAAAATTTCTAAATTGCTAAACAGAACGTTGAGACTCCTAATCCGTAGATACACTAGTTAATTACATATGAGTATTTTTTAAGGTATATGTACTAAAAATAATGCAAATCGCCTTATCACAGAAATTACTAAGGATTTAATGAATTGGTATGTCCTTCAGTGTACATTAGCACTTAAAGGTGGGAAAAGTTATAAGGAACTTAAGAAAGAGCAAAAGGTATTTACTGTCTATGTTCTTTATACTTTTTTAAAGGTGAATGGTAGATTCTTAATATAGGTATTAATTATAACACAAATGAAAATTGTGAAAAATACAAAACAAAAAACGATAACTCTATGTAAATTCCTTTCTTGATTGAAAACGTCCCTATGTAGCATCTAGCGCCATAGAATGAGACTAATATACATTCTATTCTTGTAAATATATTTGATGTTTCTTCCATAAATTCGATTTTATACCTTTTTTATACCAATGGTACTGTAAAGTAACGTCGGTAGATAAAGGGATAACTGCTATATTTATGAAATGGCTACCTTTCTATTCTATTATTTCCTTTAATTAAAAATAAATAAATAAATAAATAAAAAACGCAAGCTTATGTCTGTGCTGAACCTACACTAACGTGTCCTACACGTGTCCTGTGGAAGACACATTCTGTAGGTCAAGTTAAATTTATTAATACATCCATCTTTTACACGTAGTTCAAGTGTTTAACTTTTATAAAAGTATCTTATTGTGATTTTCAATCCACCATTGTAGACACGTTTTCTCTATTCTAATGTAATGTTTTCTTCTGTATAGAAGTTACAAATCTTTCATTTTTTTTTTCTTTTAATGTTACATTTTATGGAGTTTTACAATATTGATGGCATTTTTCCCATAGTAACTGTTACGTCATCTAATAAAAAAAAAAAAAAAAAAAGATTAATAGAAACTATTTCTAAATTATCAAAAATAATACGCATTTATTAACGCAGCGTATTATAACTTCGTTAATTATAGATGACAGAAATTTCAGACCAAGCGATATATGTTCCGTCGATTATTCTTAAAATATGTACACCTCTTCCGATGCTGCAGACATTCTCGTTCGTGAGAAGATAGGGTCGTAGACACATATAATAATCAGCAGCGGCAGTTTCTTTCTTTCTTTTTTTTTTTTTTTTTTTTAATAGAGAAACTATTTTAAATGGGAAAAAATTAAACTACTTTGAATACAGTATATGGAATAATACTTAAATAAAACGTTAAAATTAAACGTCGAATTTAATTGTTAAGTAACAGTTGAAAAGAAAATATTATTAATGATAATTCATGGCTACTTTTACATACATTTCAATTGTCAATGAAAATACATACCTCTACGATTTGCTTATTGTACAATTTTGAAAATTTGTACAGCACTTAATTCAGTACAAATTTAATTTTATGGAGCGAACTTTTTTTTTCTGTTTTTGAATGCAGTTATAAAAGTGTTTAAAATATGTAATTCTTAAATTTAAATACCTTTGAATGTTTGAGTGCGTTTTAGAGCTTTGTCCTTTTTTTTTAAAACTTTGTAAATGTTTGCGCATGTCTACGATAATATATATAAAAAAAAAAATCGTGTCGAATTCAAGTTTTTTAAGATACATCCTATACACTATCTACCAATAAGTACTTGAACATTTTCCAGTTTAGACGTTTTATCAAATATCTAGAAAAATTCTACAAAATATATCTTGAAAAGTTTGGAGTATAAAGAGTATGTTATACCTGATATATTTAGCAAAAATTCTGTACTGAAGAGGAAAAGAGAACTAGTAAAGCAATTAACAAAAATCAAAAGGTTTTGGGTCACCCTGTAATGAATAATGCTTGAAATGTATTTTGGCTATAGTATGTGATTATGAGAACTTTTCTAATTATCTGTATATCTTTTTATGAGGCAACCACATATGTTCATATATATATATAACGGTTTCATAAAAAGAAAAAAAAAAAAAAAAGCCTCTTTTGTAAATATAACACGAAGGGTATTAGATCCAATGCAATGTCATTTTAAGGAAACTTGTCGTACAACATTACACAAAGTATACTGCAATTAGAATATAAAAATCTTAAATATCTCAGAAATATGAGCATTTTTACTAAATACTTTTTACCTACTCATACACAAGCTTTTAAAAAATCTCATTTGCATAATTTAATAGGAAAAATTATTGAGCTACTTATATTAAAGCCCCAAACAAATATCGTGTAAATTTAAATATTTATGACTGATAGAATTAACAGAATTTCAGTTCTTCTCAAAATAAAATCTAAATTTCTAAGATCTGTTACATTATTATTTTTATTTAATGAATGATATTACAGTGTTCGCTGATTGTAAATAAATATGTGCGTAAAACCTCTAGCATCTTCCTCTATTTTAAGAGGAACTGAAATTTTGTTCATTTTATCTCTCATAACTTTTGAATTTTCACAATGTTTGGGAATTTTATACAGTATTTCCTAAAAGTTCCAGTACTGACGCTGATGTACAGTCGGGGAAAAAAAAAACGCAGCACTCCATGTAACTCCGTTGCTAATCAATGCACAAAAATGTAATAGGTATCATTCGACGGGGAATTGAGAGTAGATTCAGAAAATGAACGGAAATTTTGAATTGGGGGTCGTCTACATATTAAAACGCGCACCAACTTTGATTTTTTCAATGGTAATGCCCCATTTTTATTTTATATTTGAATTCCTGGGATCGCAACAATGCGAAAAAGTATATTGGTTGTATATTTTGCTTATTTTTTCACAGAGTTATAAGCGTTCAAAGTTTGATGGTGCTAATGTTAAATTCATATTTCAAACTTTTATTAATATCTTCACAAAAAATAACTTGATCGATAAAATTCTTTTTTTACGAGATACAATGAAGAAACCCAAACATAATCCATTATTAACTTTGATTCTGAAAAATATTTTTAATTCTGAAAAATATTAATAAATTCATATTCATAAAAATTATGAATTATGACCTATATTAATTTTTACATAAAATGAATCCTAATGCTGAAAAATATGGGTGTGCAAATTTGCAGCTCATTCCAGTTATTAGTTTTCGAGATATAAATAAATCTTTCTTTTGGAGTGGTTTAGGGGGCCGTCTCTTAAAAAATTTTGAATGAGATAACGAAGCAAATCTTAAAAAATAACGGAGAAAATTGAACAAAATACTTTTATTTTTTATTTAAGGGTCAAATTATATAACAACGACGTCAAATGCAAAGAAATGAAACAAAAATGTTGATTTTTAGACATTTGTGTTAGTATCAAGAATTCCTGTTTTCTAAAGCCCCGCCTTTTATCGTTCTTCAAAACAAAACAATACAGAAACGAAAAGTGAATGTGACTTTGAGTATTCGTGTTAAACCCCTTATTTTACATTGACAAAAATATACACAAGTGGTATTTACTTCATCGATTACTGGTGATAAATTTAGAATCCTTTAAACGAACACTAGAAGAAAAAAATTAACTAAATAGGCGGGGTTTACTGTTTGAAATACTCTCAAAGTAAAATATTTTAAGACAAATTTTCTGTACCACAATTATATTACAGATGGATATACATTATAACTATATTCTTTCTAATTAATATATTTCTATCCATAGTATATTTTATTGCAAAAATATCAACACTGGGTACATGCTTAAGAAATAAGTAACACACAAATTACGAAAGAAACGCCCACTGGCATTGTTACAGATTTTCAAATGATGTGAATCTACGTCAGCAGTCGCGAAAGCGTTAATTAAGAAATTATAAAACAAATCGTACAGTTCCAAAGAGTTCAACTGACAAAAACTGGTAAGTGCTATTAAAATTGTTTAATATTTACTTTATGAAACCTTACAATAATTTATCCGAAAAGATTTAGTTTATGCGTTGTTGTATATATATATATATATATATATATATATATATATATATATAGCTATATTATTTCAGTTTGTATATTATGTTACACGTACGAAAGAAAATTTAAGCTTTATTGGTGATCAGTATATCCATGATAGATATTTTTTAATTGAAAAATATTGCACTTTTATTGTCTGACCAATCGTAAGTGTAATGTATTTAAATATACCTAAAATTATCTAAAAAAGTACTAAAGTATATACATATCCAAAAAACTAAGTTCATGATAATTAAGATACTGCAAAGGTTTTAATATTTTTATTTCTTTTTATAACTCTTTTTTTCTTGAAATATTTCCGGTGTGAAACAGTATAATTTTGTCTAGTTCTTGTAGGATCTTAATTTTATTTTTCTACATTTAGAGATAGCCCCCTAACACATTTTTGATCATAACTCTATGAATACTAAAGATAAAGTATACAAACAGTATACTTTTCCGCACTGCCAGACTCTCAGAAATTCGAATATGAAGTCAAAATTGGGTGTTGCTATTGAAAAAATCAAAATTGGCGCTTATTTTAATATGTAAATGACCCCTAATTCAAAATTCGACAACATTTTCAGAAAGTGCATTTCATTTCCTGTTGAATGGTGTCTATTAGATTTTTCTGCGTCAATTAATAACGAAATACCATCAAGAGCTGCGTTTTTTTTTTCCCCGACTGTACATTTTATTTATAAAACAACAAACTTTAGAACGATTATTTTCAGGTTAAGTATAAAAGGCACATTTAAAATAACACAGGAAAAAATACAGAACTTACATTAATAATAAATGTTCAAAATGTCCACCCTTTTCTATGAAGTAAAGTTGAACTCGTTTGCGCATGTTTTTAGAAACGCGTTTTAACATGCTGGGACTTCTTCTATGCTTTGAGTAATGGCAATTTTTAGATCATCTATTGTTTGAGGATTGTCTGCATAAACCTTGATATTTAAATATCCCTAACAGAAAAAAAGTCCAGAATCAGTCCAGAAAGTGTCCAGAAAAGTCCATCAGGGGACCGAGGTGGTCAAAAATTTCTTGAGATGAGTCGATCGCCAAAAAAGTCTTCAAGCATGTCCATGGTTTCATTACTTGTATGGCATATTGCACCATCTTGTTGGAACCATGAATCTAATTCATTCACTTCTAACAATGCAACAAGTCCCCTGTATAGAGAACCATCAACAGTTGATACGAAAAACAGATGTCCAGTAATCCTTTTACGTAATACAGAACACTATACGCATTTTTTTTTTTTTTTTTTTTTTTTTTTTTGAAAAAAAGAAAGTTTTTGCATTAATGAATGAGGATTGTTCGTTGCCCAAATGTGAGAGTTTTGCCTGTTCAAGTAAACGCATAAATTAAACCATGCCTCATTGGAGAAAAATATTTTGTCCAAAATGTTGATGTTATTGCAAATAAATTTACGGAAACACTGACAATAATGAAATCGCTTCTCAATGTCTGGCGGCTTTGTCTCCTGTACAATTTTTACACGATAAGCACAGAAATTTAAAGCTCTTAAAGCCTTATGTGTTGATTCACGATATGCACCCATTTCTTGATCCAAACACCAAACGGATTTTTGAGGAATCTGCTATGTTCTTCGTTGAATGTCTTGCAGAAAGGCTTGCGTAACAACTTTAGGCATTCCACTCCTGTGCTTACCTTCCACAGAACCTGTATTACGAAAACATTGAACGAACATACATAGCGTATTTTTACCCGGTACTGCATCATCTGGATATTTATATCACCAAACATCTTTGCATCTTTCCTACGATTTACATTCAAAATAAGCCTTAAGCAGCGCAATTCTCTGAATGCGTGATTAACTCATTTCACTATGAATCACAAAATAACACAAAACTTTGTTCTCATGCAACTTGAGAGAGAAATTAAACAAACGATTAAAAAATAATGAATTGATGCGATGATAAGCAGTCGATGAAATTTAATATTAATATATATATATATATCGTGGACAATGAGTTCTTTAAGTTAGATTACTGGAACTTTTAGGACAAACTGTATAAGTAGCTCAATATACCTTTAAATTATGTAAATGGATTTTTTTAAAGCTTGATAATGCCTAGTTAAAGATTATTTAGTAAAAACTCTCATATTTCGTAAGATATTTAAAATTTTTGCATTCTGATTCCAGTATGCCGCCTCACATGTTTTACGCCAAGTTTCCTGAGAATGAGTATGCATTGGCTCTAAAACACTACCTGTTATAATTAAAAAGGTGGTAAATCTCATTGCAATTTTTTTAAGAAACTTTTATATCTCCATAAATATATGTGGCAGCTTCATAAAAAAATATACAGAAAATTAGAAGCGTCCTCATAATCACATTATACTACAATAACACATTTCAAGCATTACTTTTTACAAGGTGATCCAAAACATTCCCATTTTTGTTTAGTTTTTAATATATTACTTTTTACTTTTCGGAACAAAACTTTTGCTGAAATATATGAAGTATAAAATTTCTTCATATTCCCAAATTTTCAAAATAATTCATGAAGTATTTTTTCTTCATATTTGACAAAACGATTCGAATTTGTCCAAATACATATTCGTAGATAGTGTAACATAATTATTAATAAAAAAACACACTGTATGCAACGATAATTTAATTAAATATTTTAAAAGGATTTTCAGTGTTACCTTTTGCATTAAAAAAAAAGGGGGGGGGACAAAATAGATTAAATGTTAGCGTAGATTTTAAAATAATATTTATGCAAAATATATTTATAAGAAGGAAAAATTATATGATTTATCAAATTAAACTTTACGCTAAACTTTCTGCTAAAAGCGCATTCCTTTTGTTCAGAAAAACACTTTTTTTATCAATACATATTTTAAAACATTATTGAATAAATGCTTTTCAAGTTTGAAGAAAAAATGAAAAAAGTAAATTAAAATAAATAAATTGAATTGGATATTTCTTTCATATTTTATCCTTATTTTAATACCACTGAGAAAAAAACAACTTTTTTAAAGATAAAATGTATTTTTATGTTTTAAATTTCTAGTAAAATATATTTTTTTACATGCATGTACCATAAATAAAAAAATAAATAAATATAGAAAAAAAAAACTATTATATATATATATATAAACTATTATATATAACTTTATTATATATATATATATTTCTCTCATACATAGGCTTTTTTTTTTTTTTTTTTTTTTTTTTTAAGCGGTGTCTAAAGAATTTTCAAAGAGCTTTTACACTTTACAAAACTTTAATTTTAATACAAACATAATTTTTTTCTTTATGCATAATCATTTATTAATAAAAAAAAAAAGTATTCTAAAAAAAAAAATAAAAATAAATAAAAATAAAAATAAATAAAAAATAAATAAATGTCTCTCAAACTTGAATTAAGATTGTACTTTTATAAACATATTTTTTGAGAAAGAAAAACATTTTTCCTTTAAAATCAATTGATAAAAAATGTGGTTATTTCTGTGTGCTCTTTTATACAGAACACATATTATTTTGCTGTATTTTGTTTATTTTTGTGCAAATGATTCTATCGTATAAGACAAAAATTCATGCGATAATCTTAGAAATTTTATACACAACGCTATTAAAACGAAACTTTTAAAATTCACTGGTAATTTACGCGTTCTATATTTGATAATTTTCAACAACATTGTGATTTATTTTTGTTTGTCTGTCTGCTGTCTAAGTTTTAGAATATATCAGGTAAGCTATGAAACTCATACTTATTTCATGATGATTTCGAATTCTTGAAATAAGTGATAATAACATTACTTATTTGTGTACAGTCGCTTATAAAATTATTGATATACACTGCCAGCAAACTATGAATCGACATCCAATAGTGGACATTCTTGAAAAGATTTTTGTTAGTATGTATTGAATAACTGTACTTCGTAAATCGAATCATTATACTATAAACCTACTCATATTGCATATGAATTAAAGATAAAGAAATGTTCCTTATATACAAGTCGGTTATTGGACCTATTTTGAAGGAGGTACCGAGAATTACAGTTATGACATACCCACCTCCCCCAGAAAGGACAGTTTAGCCACAGGTATGACTGGATGCCTTAATGTCCCAAAGAGACGTATTTCTTTAAAACAACTTTTAATACATCTATACTACAAAAAACATGACCAATTTAATGTACATTATTTTAATTTATACAATTATGTTTCCAATATAAATGGGTGTTATTAGCATTAGAGAAGACTGGTGGGTATTGGAACACGGGGGCTAATAGAACAGGTAAATTATACCGTAAAGTAAATGAAACAAACGTTCAGAATTTTTCAATGAATGACATCACCAAGAATATAAAAGTATAATGCACTTAGACATTTTCTTCTTCTCATTTCTTTCCCCCTTTTTTAACATTAAATTGTTAAAAGCAAGAGTCAAGGCTTTTTTTTTTTTTTTTTTTTTTTTTTTTTTTTTACATAAGGGTAAGATATTTATTTATTTATTTATTTATATTTATTTAACACATGTTTGAATTAACACTTAAATCTCTTTTTATCACTGTTGCATCTAACTACAATGCTTTTATCGAAAGTTATTTATGTGGTATTTTTATATTAATTCATTTGTAAATTGTTAAATTAGATTAAGCTTCAATATAATTGAAAATGGTATGGATGCTAATATTCCAGTTTAGAGCTAATAAAACATACCCTTAAGAATATAGGGCTAATGTGGAGTGTCCAGTGTAACGTATAACACTGAAAAGGCTTTCAAATCTAAGGTTATAATCCCTGGGTTGTCTGTTACAGAATTTATTTATTAAGTCGTAATGAATTTGCTGATAAAGGCTTTCTGCCTTTATTTGTATCAAATTGTCAATATCCTGATTCAAAGTAAATGCGTCTTCAACATCATCGATAAAAGCTCTCTTCAGCAACAGGAATCAGAAGCGACCAAGACCTTATATTATTGTTAAACACAATACACCTTAAATAATTTGACCACAAAAGAGTGCCTAAAGTCCTAGCCCTTCCAAAAGCCCTAGCAAGAAAACTATGCATATTTGACAGAAAGCAAAGGAAATACAAAAATCTCACAAGCGCACTTAGAAAATATTAAAATTTCTGATGCGTATGCCCTAACAGAGAATTACATTTCGATGGCAGACCCACACCCGAATTCTTTTATCTGTTCAATAATTAGTGGCTCGAACATACAGATGATTTTGTTTAATTATACATTAAGAAAATTATTAAAGTATGAATGATGATGATTAGATTTGTAATTTTAGTATTGTTATTCAGATATTTTAGGTGAAAAATCGGAATTAATTTAGTGAAAGTAAAATAAAACCCGTCGAAAATTAACATTGACAATATTTTATCAGTAACTTGCATTAATAGAGTTTTCACAGTTATTAGTCCTGATACGAAATTTGATAGTCTCTTCTATTATGAGAAAGGGGCATAATATTACTCACAATTTTTAAAAATATATTAGCTTGAACATTTGTGTTAAACGCTAACTAATACTTAGATCTATGGCGTTTAAAAAGTTCCTTAATCCTCTTTCATATTATTTTTTAAATCATTAATTTAATAGAAAATAAAACTGTATTCAAAATATTTTCTTATACTTCTTAAAGTTACTTAATCAACTTGATACTTAAACCTCAATTATTTCAACTTAAAAGCTTGATTTACAGCATATTTCTCTATTTCTTCTAAAAAAATTAATCGCGTATTTTTCGTACGGAAAACGTCACATAAGCATAAAATACAGCAATAATAGTACTTATAATGTTAAAAAAAAAAAAAAAAAAAAAAAAAAACATAGAATTTTCATCGCAAAAATTTAACTGCAAAATATTATTCAGTATTAACAATACTTATATTTATTTAAAATTATTTATATTCTTTTTAGAATATTGTTACAAAAAATAGCATAGGAGAATATGAAATTCAGATCGATAATGTGGAAATATCAAAAAAGCTTAAAAAAGTTAAAGAGAGCAATACACAATGCTTGATGTTATGTAATCATGTATTTATTATTATTAATGTTATTTATTATTATTATTATTACTATTATTATTATCATCCCGACTAACCGTAAATTATTGATGAGGATCAGGAACTAATTTCTTTCATAAATTATAGTAAAATGTGATTTTATACATAAAACATTATATTAAACCCCCCCTTTTATTTTTAGTATTAGATAATAAATTTTAGGAAAAACTTAAACAGTTCATCATAACTCCTACAGCACAGAACGTTTCAGTTATGCTACAAAAAGCTTACATTTTTTTCAAAAACGTAACACATTTAATGAAATATTCGCCCTTTTTGATTTTCTATCTGTTAAGTGATTGAAACGTTTCTGTTATGTATCTGATTTTTTGTAACGATCGCGGACTTTTCTACGTTTTTGAAACTAATCGGAAAGCAATCTGAAAGTTTCAAAACGTTTCTGAAATATTTATAATGTTTGATGTTATATGATTGTTACGTTCCTGGAACATTTTTTGCTGTTAGGGAAATAAACAATAAAATAGTATAATATAAATAACGACAAGAATGTTAAATTTGTTAACAGAAAAAATTAATTTTTTTCTAAAGAGAAATTAGTTTAACGTTTGAATGACATTTATGACTCAGACATTTTCTGTATACTTATTTATATACCGGAGATTCTGTAATTAACTATTTCATAACATGAAAACTTTTATACTGTCTACAACAAATTCTGACTAAGCTTTTTTTCCTGTATAAAAAAATGTTTGTTTTAACAATACATTCGTGAAGTAATTTTAACAATCGTTAATTTATATATACATATATACATATTTACAATTTTTATCTAAACTTCAGTATCATGAGATGTATTTTTAGTGCGAATTTTATTCAACATTTATTTCAACTGAATAAATTATGGAAAAGCCACTAAGTAAAACAATACAAATGCTTATCATAATAATGCAAATAAATAAATAAATAAATAAATAAAACTGGAAAAACCCCATCGATTTTCCGAACAATTAACGGTGTCATCTGTAAAGTAAAGTAAAAGGAGTCGTTAAATAAACAAAAGAGAAAATTATAATGTATTGTTCCAGTATTTTCTCCATAAAGTATGATGTTTATTTTAACACTACTTACTTTAAATAACACACAGATCATAATAATGAAGAATTTGTCGTTATGTCCCTGTAATAATAATAAAAAAAAAACTATAAATACTAGATTCACCAAAATCCATACAGTTCGTGTGGCAGTGACATATAATATGTATATAAGACGCTATCGTACTTTAAATTTTGAGCTCTTAAACTATAATGATAAAGAAAGTTTCGTTGTGTTCCTATAAAAAGAACTATAAGTGCTAGAGCCTCTAAAATTCATAGAGTTCGTCGAACAGTGACCTATAACATGTATATAAATTTATGTTTGTTTCAATAAGGCGTTTAGACGTTATCTCACTTTACATGATTTTAGACTAAAAACCACAATGATAAAGAATTGTTATTTGTGTCCATGTAAAAATCTATCAGTCACGAAAATCTATACAGTTTGTGTGATGGTAACAAATAACAACATGAATGTAAATTTACAGCTCAAACGGATAAGGCATTTAGATGCTACCGCATTTTAAATAATTCGAGCCCATAGACCATAATGATTAATAATTTTTTGCCTGTCCCTGTAAAAGTAATATAAATGCTAGATTCACCAAAATCAATAGAGGTCGTGCAATGATAGCTTACAACATATGTACAAAATTTCAGCTCATTCGAACAATGTGCTTAGATGCTACCGTGTTCATCCACACACATAGACACACACATACATACATCACCGTAAAAAATAGCGAAAATGAACACATGGGACCTCAAATGGTATAGGTACACGAAAATCTCAAACTTGAAATTTTGACGGGATTGCAATACTTTCTTCGGAAAGTGAAAAAAAAAAATGAAATGAAATCATAAGTAGATGAATAAATGTCCTTTATAATATAAACTTTATTCTTTATAGAACGTTTTAGTGATTCAATTAAAAAAGAAAGAATCAAAAAGAAATGAAATAGATTTCTAGCATTTATTTTTAAATTCAAATTATTTTTAATATTAGTTCTCACTTAAAATGATTTTTTTTTTGTTATTATCAGATAAGTGAAATAGTTTCACTAGAAGTTGAAATAAAATAATACAAGTAATACATAAAAAAGTTAATATTATTAACCTCGATAATAGAATTTAGGAAAATAAATGGAAAATTAAGATAGTAATAAAAAAAGAAACATATACATGTTTTAAACTTTATGTCAAAGCGCTGCATTTCTTTTATTTTGCTAAAAGTTTGCATAATTATTTAGTTTTGGAAACGAAGTGTCATCTTTCATCTTTTTCCATTAAATTGAGTGAAACATGAAATAAAACAATCTTTTGAGATAATGCGTTTTTTGCTTTCCTTTGTCGTTATTTTCCGTTTTCCTTTGTCGTTTTAGTCAACATTTCCAAAATAATTCGATTATTTCATGTTTTTACTTTTTATTTTTGAAATTTAGAAGTTACAGAAAGGAAAAAATAAAATCTAATCCTTTAGGATACTGAATAAATTATTCTGCAGAGGGAATGCAATGCTAAATGGAAATACTTCAAACGATTATTTATATATATATTTTTTAATTCATTTCATTACGCAAATATTTCAATTAACGCAAAACATTTCACCAGCTCCTTTAACCTAACCACAAAGCCTATAGTGTTTTAAAATGATTTAATGTTAGAATATGAAATATAAAATATAGTATATAATTAAAGATGCATGTGATATTTATTGGCTACTAAATTAACAGTGTTTGAGGCAACACTGAAAAAAAAACTCAGTAAGTAACACTTAGAAAATAAAATGTGGCTCTAGTAAAAATAGCTCGATGTCATCCTTTTAAATTCTAGTCCAATTTTCTAATTAGTTTTTAATCACCTGTAAAAATTCTATAAAGTATTCCTATATTATCGTATTCAAGCTTTTTTAAAAATATCTGGAAGTAAATGCGAACAAAGGAGGTGAATTTCAGTAACTACAATTTTAGTTTATGACCCAATTTAAGGGGATAAAGCTAGAATTTCTCGCTATTACTAAGGGTTAATAAAATTCATTATATTGTTTCAACATTTAAAAAAGTATAGATTGGAAATCTTCAACCATTTCATCTATTCCGTTTATGTGTTTACCTTAAACGCTTAGATTTATATTTAAAGTTTAGGAATTTAGAAAATGACAACTTATTCTTTGAAGATGAAGGCAGTATATATTTGTTCATTGTGAATCTTTCTTCATGTGTAATATTTCTATATCCTTTAGAAAGTTTAACTATAGAAAAGTTAAGAAAATATGTAAGTGCATCATTAATTAGAATGTAAGAGCAAAAAAAATCACCTCTGCTGATTATTGAAGCAGGGGAAGCGATTCCTTGTTTCACACTGGGAAAAAATTCTGAGACTGTCATCTAGAGTCTAAATTGTTACTCTAGTAGAAATAGTTTCATGTCATCCTTATATTGGTCACTGAAATCGACTTCCAGAAACCTCTATTAGGATTCTAGAGCATTTGACTATATTATTGAGGTCAAAGTTATTTAAAAATATCTGCGAATAAATGTAAAAACACCAGAGGTGAATTTTAGCAGTTTTAATTCGTGATTATAACCTAATTTTAAGAAATGAAACGGGAATTTCTCGCAATACAAAGGAATCATAATATTCATAAAATTGTTTTTACGTCTAGAAATGTATAGGCTACAAATTCTCGATCATTCTGTCTGTTCAATTTATTTGCTTAAATTACACCCATAACTCTAAAATCTATATTTCTAGTTTAGGAATTCAGAAAATGACCACTTATTTGATCTGGATGAAGATGGAATATTTATTTTCTTACTATAAGATAAAAATTATATTGGTATGTCTCTGGAACACTAAAGTTTAATCCCAGACGATCGCTAATTGACTACTATGAAACTCTAGTGCTACTTTAAATCAACTAAACCCCAGCCTCAACCTATAGAATAAAACATAATTATGAGAACTTACAATTGATCGTAAAGTTAAGGATTTTTGTAAGATTAACTTTTTTTATTTACAAGGAAACATCAAAAAGTTTCGTCTTCAAAAAATATTGATATATATATATATGATTCTACTCTTCATAAAATACCAGAAAGTGAAAAAGTACCGGATGATATGAGTTACAGCGACTACAAAAAATTATCAAAATTAAGCATTTTTGGCGATTTAGCGCAGTTAGGCGATAAATTCCCTAGCACCGAGATTGCCCCTTACGAACAAGACCGTGTTTTGCTTCTCCGGCAAGTACTCAAAATCAATCTCCTAACAGTAGGAAATCGCCAAATATGCTTAATTTTGACATTTTTTTGTGGTCGCTGTATTTCATTTCAGCCGATAAAATTTTCACTTTCTGGTGTTTTATGAAGAGTAGAATCACACATATTTTTTCAATATTTTTTGAAGACGACACCTTTTGAATGCTTCTTTGTTAGCTAGTACTAATTATATACAGTTTTGGGATTATTTTTGAAATAAAAATGCATCTTAATTAAATAAGCAATATATTATAAATATAATTAAGCAAAATATTCATTATATGAAAAGTGGACTCAATACCAGATCTAATAAATTATTTCAAAGCACTTTATAAAGGTAAGCTTGAACGTAGGCTTGAATGTCTGTCTAATCTTAACCGTCTTCCACTGTGATGGTGCTGGCGGAATTTGAAAATTAGTGTCTTCGGAACTGCTTTTATTTTTCCAAAATTTTTCATTGAAATGATTGTGAGGCTGATATTTTTCCACTCTTTCCTTCACTAGACCAGTTTTCTTATTACTGATTTGGACACTCTCATATGCATACAGCTTGTAGGCTAATTGCGATGGAGATATTAATTTTACCCATTCATCAACGAATTGTTCTCTGATGTCTGGGGGCACTCGCCTTCTTATCTGGTCTATAAGAATCAAGTTCTTTAAACTTTCGAAATCTTTTACTTCAAGACCATCCATCCATTCTCGGAAATAATTTGTGACTTCATATGTGAATCTAGCCACAATTTTTCTGAACTTTTCTGATACGTGGCATATTTCTTTCGGAAAGACTCTGCCGTGAGTTTAAATCTTGACAATAATATATTCCTGATGAATATATAATCTTCAATTTTTCTTTCGACTCGCTTGCAATAAGCTGTACTATTGCAGATGGAAGTAGTGTTTATAATGCAGACACCCAGTTCTTCTCTTCTACCTTAATTCGTTTGGCTTAAAGCTCGAAAAGAGATAAGAACAACACAATATCATCGTATTTAAAATCAAATTTTGCATCATCTTTACCAAATCGTAACATGCTGAAACGCATTCATGAGAGGGAGGAGTAATAACCTGAGCTTTTATTTTTAATTGCTCTACCTGCAGTTCGTAGTTCATACGCTCTTTCTCTCTTTGGTAATTTTACTCATCAATTCTAGTTTTTACATTTGTCTCTAACAAATTTTCTCTAACAACATTCTCTTCCTCGTAATTTTTACTGCTGGTAATTAGATTGTTTAGCCTGATGACTTTTAGATCGGGACCTGGACTTTCCCCAAGTTCTTCTACAAGAGATCGCAGATCGTTTTATTTATTTATTTATTTATTTTTTATTTATTTATTTATTTTTTTTTTTAAGCTTTGGCAAGAAACGCAGTAACCGCAATCAGTAATATAAAATTCAGATACTTATTTATTGTAATATTAAATTACTAAATATAAAATTAAGAGGAAAAAAAAAAACTAACGATTTAAAATTTTATATAGCTACTTTAACTAAAAGAAAAAAAAAAAAGAAACAAACTTATATTATCTTTATTTATACTATAGTGGTGTTAATTCATAGGTGGGAGGAAACAAATAACTATCGTTTTTAACTTTCTCACATACAGATTACAAAATCATATCAATTTCAACTTATCATCGTAAATAAATTAATTAATAAAACACTTTAAAACACTTATAAAAGTTTTAAAAACTTATATTTAATTAAAAACTACATATTTCTAAGCTTTTCGCCCTGAAAAGCAGGGCATCATCAGGAAATCTACATGGTTTTGTACAGTGTGCTGCTGTGTTACAAATATATAGGGGAGACCCGTGTACATAGGGCCATCATGTACCTAGGTCCACCCCACTTTATTTGAATAATATTTAATTTTAAATTTTGATACTCAATTGGGCGAGTAACAACACCAATTGCTACTTTTACAACTACTTTGGAACTTTTGAGGAGAAAGTTTTGACAAGTTACATGTAGAAAACGAATTTACATGGTTTGAAGTAAAATTTTGCAGCTCATCTCTTTTGCTATTTTACAAAGGCGAGTCAAATATTTTTCTTTCATTTCTAGTGCATAATTTTGCTTGTTATATTGAGTAATAAATGAGATATTTAATTAGTCCTCTCTGCTTGTAGATTTTTTAGTAGAAGGCATTTGGAATGAAGTTACCAAAACTTGTACCTAGGGCCACATAGCTACCTTGTACCTACGGCCAGTGTGTTTGGACCTTTTAACACTTTCGCGACCGCATGTTTTTATCTTTTTGACAGTGAAGTCCGTCTGTGGGCGTTTTTCTCATAAGTTACAATTTTTTGAAACAAAATTTTCCGTATTCGCATTTATATTACAAATGGATATGCATTATAATCGTACTCTCTCTAATCAAAGTATTTGCATCCATAGTATACTGATTCTACAAATATGAATATTGTGTATATTTTTTAGAAACAAATAACATACAAATTATAAAAGAAACGCCCACTTGTGGAGTTTCATGTTTTCAAATGACGTGAATCTACGTCAGCGGTCGCGAGTGTTAAGAAACACAGTACAGCCTATAGTAATTGTATGCTGGCAAACCCTGGTAAACCAATCACTATATATGACGTTGCTGAAAATGTTGGCAAGTCCTATTCGTCGGCCTTTACTCCTGTAAACATTCTATGAGGCTTTTGTGTATCCGGAATATGGTAAGTGAATCAAACACATTCACTGAGGATGACTATTTAAGTTCGAATGTTACTGAAAAATAAGATCCCTCCATAAATTAAAAAAAAAAAAGATTTTCCAGGAAGAAAGTGAATTAACAATGAAAGAACTGGATGTCTCTGTTTCGTCTCCTGTTGAAATTTCGAAACTTTCAACATCTAACATCTTCTCGTGTGTCATGCCTGAACAGGTACCTAAAGCAACCTAACAGGTACCTAAAGCAAAACCTCCCACACCAAAGAAAAGATGTGACCGAAAACCAGAGAGATCTAGAAATTCCAGAGACACTCCAGAAAAAAAAGAAATTGAAGAAAAAAAAAACATTCTGTTAGAATATCCCAAAGAAAAAAAAAAAGTGAAAAAATTTCGTGTTTCATATTAAGGCAACAACATGATAATTATTATATGATAAAAAAAATATTTTTCTTGATATCGTTTCTTTTATAAAATACATGTTTATATGCTTATTTTCTATTCATTACAAAGTGAAATCTAGATTGAAGAGAATGGCCCTAGGTACAATGAGGTCTGGCCCCAGGTACAATGATGGTGTTGTACCTAGGACCACGAGTGAAGTTTTTTTTAAAACCTTCTATTTCTCGGAATTTATTATTTTAGGTATTTATATTAATCCTAATTGGAAGTAATTAGACCTAAAGATATGTACATATCAGTTTGATAATTTTAAACAGGTCAAGGGCTCTATTTTGGGGCATTGAATAAAATCGGCCCTAGGTACACGGGTCTCCCCTATATACCATAAATCAGGTTAAAGCTACAGTTACATAGCTACTTTAATACAAAAAATTTTTAGTTCATTGGTTGGAGCCATTCTACATTGACACTGAGGCAACACTTGATTACTGCAACTTGCGTTGGAAAAAGTCAGTTTTGGATGGCTATTGGAAAGGTGGCTATTGGTAACATCAAGGTGAAGAAAACTTGTCGAGCAGTGGTAGAGTCAATCTGTTGGAGGAGTCAATGGATGGAAGCTGAAACACTGGACTGCCGTTATCAATTGTTAGAAGAAACTTGTACGAAAACTTGTAGTAGAAATGAATCAAACCTTGAGGACAAACTGTGGATGGGGACATGAAACTCTGGGTGGCGGTAACTATCGTTGGAGAAGGATGCAGTAGCGCCCATAGAAACTTAAATGAAACTTGAAATTGATGAGGTTACATACTGAATTGGAAAAATATAAATGCAAGTTAAATATCTGGTTGTATAATATGATTCCAAATTTTAGGTAGGAAAGCTGCATATTTAGAATTAATAACATTAGGATATTTTACAATATTTACAGCTTCTGAAATTAAGAGTTCAGATATATTTTGTGGAGTTGAAATTATTTCTGCTCGTCATAGGGGTATAGCGCCGGAGTTTTTGTAAATGAAATTAACCAGTGCAGAACTTGTTTCTTCTTTTACATTTTTTATATGTTCCTGGATTCTTCTATTAAGAGTTCTTTTAGTTTGTCCAATATAGAAAAAAATTTCATTATGCAATCATATCGGAATTTTATAAACCCCTCCAGTGGGTCTAGAAAGGTCACGGTCATTTATACTCAGTTGTTTAATAGTTAAATGTGAACTATAGGGAATTATAATGTTAAATTTTCGAAAAATATAATGTTTAAAATTATCGAAATCTTTACTATAAACAAGGCTATCAGTGAATTTAATTTTAGGGGTTAATGTAGAAGAGTTATTAATTGGAGGAAAAAAGAGTTTATTTTTTATTTTATTGAAAATTTCAATTTTAGTAGTTTTTTTTTTTTTTTTTTTTTTTGTATCCAGCGTCCCTACGAATTATAATAATTTTATTTAATTGTCGATTTTCACTAAATTGAAAGGAAGTATAATTAACCCGTTAGTAGTCGCTAGTTGGTCGATTTGCCGCCCATCTTTTAGTGTTGCCAGATTTTTTTATTCAATAGCCACCAAAAATTTTTAGAAGTAGCATTTGATATGAATATAACGAAAATAAAATCGAAGAAACGTTGGTCACATCACTTCTTAAAATTATTGGTGACATTTAAATAAAAAGTGTGCAATTTTTAATAGGTGGCGCTGTCTATAGCGACTACTAACGGGTTAATGGCACGAAATATGTAAGAATTAAAAAAAGATTTTTTATGCATATTCGGATGAGCAGAAGAAGCAGGTATAGGGAGGGAGACAAAGGAATTTTTGTAGTAGACATCAAACCAAATAACTGAATTATTTTTGCTCCGATGAATAGAGAGGTCTAAAAATGGCAAAGTTTGATTAATTTCAGATTCGTAGGTAAATTTAATGGAAGGAAATTGTTGATTAAAAACATCAATAAAATTAAGGAGGGAATTTTTTGTATATGGCCAGGATATAAAAATATTGTCGACATACCGTAGGTAAATTGTCGGTTTAAGTAAGGAAATAGCAAAAGATCTTTCTTCAAGCTGAATAAGTAAAATGTCGGCAAGAATAGGACTGAGGGGGGACACCATTGGCGCTCCAAACGTTTATTTATATATAACACCATTAAAAAGAAAATAGTTATTATCGTTGATAAGATCAAATGCTTCAGAAATAAAATTCAAAAATGGGCAAGAGAAGGAATATTATGGCAATTTCTAAGGATAATAGAACGAACAATATCTAAAGGGATATTAGGAAAAAGGGAAATAACATCTAAACTATAAAATTTATCTGTGGGGGTGAAAGTAGTACTAAGAATTTTATTTTTTACTTCAAGACCGTATTTAACAATATGAGAATTATTCATAATTAAAGGTTTAAGTAAGTCTGCGAGGAATTTTTCCAGAAAATAAGATGGGCTATTACATTTAGATACAATTGGCCGTAACGGGTGATTAATAATATGTGTTTAAAATAATATGTTTAAAATAATTTTAGAACAGCTGGATATAAAGGAATTTTTATACTATGAGGGGAGATTAAATTTACATAAGGATTTATAAATTTATGAATTTTACGAATAAAAGTTTCTGTAGGATTGGAATTAATAGTTATGCAAGCTAAATCATTAATGGCGTCATGAGCTTTAGAGAAGAAATCGTTAGTGTTTAAAGCAACAATTTGTTTAGATTTATCCGCTATTAAGATAAATAATGTATACTTTAAGCTAACTATTCATCGCTTTTTTTTTTTTTTTTTTTTTTTTTTTTTTTGTACACGTTTTGAAGATTCCTGATTACCGTAGTCAAGTTTTTAACGTTTTATCTTTGTCTGTGTCACTCAGAGTAACTTAAAAACGAATAAATTTAGAAGATCCAAATGTTTTATTTTGAAGTTAATATAAGTTTGTTGCTGGAAAAGTTTGATCAAGATTGATAAGTTTCAATGAATGTTGTCTGTGAAAATTATCTGTATAATTTTAAATAAACTTTTAATTTTAATAACAGAACTTAATTCTATATACACATAGGTGCATTAGTGAAACGGGGGGGGCGGTACCCCCCCCTCCCCTCACACAAAACTAATTATCGTATAAAACTCTTAAAATATAATCGTAGAAAAATTTAGTGCGAAAAAATATAAATAAATAAAAAATAGTTACTATTCAGAAATCAAACTTATTCTAATGTTTTATTAATTGAAAATTGAAATGAATTTAAGACCATCATTCTTTCATTAAACTTTCGCTTTTAATATATTTCATTGTATTTCCATTATGCAAGTGGTGATGCTAATTAGCAGTACCAGATGAACTCAGAATATTAATGATATAACCATTATTACATTCCCTTAATTATATTTGCAATAATCTTTAGTTCTAATATCCAAGATAGAAATACATTATCTTGAAGAATATATTATTTAAATTCCTGTTTCAATTAATTTTTCTTGAAATACAATAAGTAAATTAATATGTAATTTTAATGATAGCAGTAGATATTCTTATAGCAACTTACAGAATTTTGCAAATTTAATTAACTCATCTTTTTAATTGAATATTATTCTAATTTTTAAAGTATATATATGGTATAATAAAGTACATAAAAAGTATAGATAAAGTATATATATATAGTATCTATATGTTATAGCAATATCTTAAAGTAAAAGTCTTAGGAATTTATTTTGAATTGCAAATTTGATTTAAATCAAAAGCAGCTTACAGTTATAGCATTTTTTATAGACGGGACTGTATACATATTAAAATTATTTATTTGTAATATCTCTGTTTCCCACCACTTATATTGAGATAGATAGTGTTCTTTATTTAAGAAGAAAAACAGTATACAGACACACACACACACACATACACTCATATATATATATATATATATATATATATATATATGTATAATATCACAAAATCGTATTAAGATAACAGGCGGCAAATTGAAAGAGCGGGTAAGTGTGAAATGGTGAATGCAGCTTATGTGCGGACTTTTGCTTAAGTTTCGTAATTATCACTTATCTATTGCAGAGCTAAGTTTTGTCTATCTTTTGAGTAAGATCTAAACTTGATAGAATTCTTTGTTGGTCTAAATATCTAAAAATGTGTTATCTAATTTCTCTCCAAGAGGTAACAAGGAATTCATTTAAAAACGTTGTTTTTAAATGAAATAATAAACTGCTAGACCAATGTTTATTTATAAAAAGCCTTGCAAACTGGTTGATAATAACTAATTGTTAATTTATTGATTTATTTCATTAAGATTTAACAAAAATGAAAAAAAAAAAAAGAAGCAAATAGCATACATTAAAAATAATTCCCATCTGTACTTACTATCAGCAACGTTTAATCTTTAAGGTGTTTTGTTTATGGTGACATTCTAAATTATTTATTGTTTTAAGATATTGAAAACTCTCCCAAAACTATCTCTGTAGCGTTACACTTGAATAGAAAATGTAAAATGGCTGTTTCTGGACGTACTTATATTGTCCAAGAATTTCTTTTAATCCTTTGCCGTTCAGTGTTCCACTACATGGAACACCTAACTTCGCTAGCTTCTTCAACCATTAAATTTAATTGCAAATGCATAAAAATAGGTTTATTTTTTACTTTGAACTTTCCTTTTCACCCATAGATGGCATCACTACACAAGGCAATCCATGATATTTAGCTGGGACGCGTTATTTTAAATCCTCCTATTTACAAGAAATTTTGTATATTTTTTTTTTGTGCTACAAAAAAGATTACTTGAAAAAAGATTTCTATGATATACCGTTGGCTGTAATTTAAATTATTTATTCTATATTATTTTTAATTTTTTATACAGGAAACATACGAGGAATCGTTGAATAAATTAAGGCGTGTCATCTCCTGGAACACTGCGACACTAGCGCTTTTCATATTATGCAATTGAAAACAATGATGAGAGAAGACAGCTGTGTTTACGTACTCTGCTTTCCTCTGTTTGGAAGAAATGACATCAAGCTATCAGATGCTGCGAGGGAGGATTGGTTGTTTATAAAAAGTAAATAACTGCACAAAACTAGTTTCATGTGCAAAACCTGCAAAATTGGTTTGTGCTTCTACCAAAAGAGTGTGAATTGCTTCCAAAAATTTCATGAAGCTAAAAAATAGACTAATTGTAAATATTTTTGCATATAGGACTTGAAGAATGTATACTAACTGTAAATATCAAATTATTTCATAAAAAGCATATAACCAAGATTTTTTTTTGGGGGGGGGGGGAGGATGGGATGTAGAGTAGCAGGCCTCCCCGTGATGCACCATGGGTCATGCTAAATCTACTGCACAGGTGTAATACAGTGTTTTTTAATTTATGTGCAAAATCTTCTACTCATTTATGCGCTTCACTGCCATGCTCCTTGACGCACTTTTCAGAGCTCTAGTGGTGCAGTGTTCCCGCTGATGGAACACCCACAGATTCAAAACAGTAAGTACTTTCTTTACAAAATTAAACCTGTGTACTCCTTTAGTCCTAAGTAGATAGCCTACAACTTTTTTTGTTGAAATTCGAACTTTAAAGGGTAGTGCGCTGTAAAGGGTTAAAAACTATTCGATCACGTTGCACAGTATCCAATTACATTCCATTACGGCACTTTCAAATTTTGCATTGTCAATAAAATAATGATTAATGGTAATTGGATCATATTTTATAGGAAACATTTATTTTTATATATAAAGAACTTGTCTTAACATCGTTAATTGTTGTTTGTGTGAATATACCAATATAAAAAATAATTAAAAGAAATAATTTTAATTTCACTACAGTCCAGAAGAAAGATATCTTTGTATATCTGAATAAAGTATTATGTTGCACATAACATAAAACGAATGAAGAAAGTATATTCCTTCTGTTATGTTATGTAAAATATAAATATTTTAATTTAGTTTTCAAAGCATACCTATCAGAGGCACCTGTGAGAGGCATTTTTGTTTCCGTATTCTTTCAGTATTCGAAATTTTTTGTTCCCCTTGTCTATACTCAAATACTGCTATTTATAATTTTTAAATAAAGTAATTGTCATAATGATTATGGATAGTATAATACATTTTTAAGAAGGAGAAACAGATAAATAAATAAATGAATTATTTGTCGGGTGAACATACAGATAAACAAATTGAAATCATTAAAACTTTTCAAAAATACATCAAATAACATTTAAATTGCAATATTATTCATAATAAAACACTGTCAATTGGTGTCTTTAAAAGCTGTAGTCAAAAATGCATTATACAAATATTCTTTGCTAAAACAAGTTTTATGGTTTTATGGTAATCTATTCATTAAAAACATAAATCAATTGTAGTGTAACGTAATTACAAATCTTATTTTATAAACATCCCTTAAAATTTGACGATGAATGCTCAAAGTTTTAAAATACGATATCTTATGCGATATCTTATACAAAAAATGGACTTTTTTTTTTTTTACATCTAAAGAAATATTTTTTTTCTAAATATAAGGGATATCAGAGGAAGAACCGTATATATATATATATATATATATATATGCACTTGTATAAAAAATGACATATGTGAAAATTATTCTTAATTTAAACAAAATTCGGACACTTAAAAAATTTCTGTAAATTTACTAAAACGTTTAACTAGAATCTTTATCCAGAAAAGATTATCCAGAAACTTTTGTCCAGTGAATTTGCAATAATTATTAATTTAAAGTAAGTAATCGAGATTCTCCAACTTTACTCTGTGTTGTTGTTTTTGGTGGTGTGTGCATATGTGTGTGTGCTTTTGATAGCTAATTTATCAACAAAATCTACAAACAAATATTTTTAATTCTAGAAAAGCGTTCTAATACAAATATATTCTCATCAATAATTAATTAAATTAATATTATTCAGTGAAATGTATATAAAAATTCGATTTTTTAGCATATTCTTTTACTTTTCTCTGCAATTTTACATAAACTTAACATACATTTTTACCAATACTTTCCTTTCGCAATTTTTAACAAGGTAACTAGAAGTATGTTTCTGTGTTTCTTGGTTTAAGAGATAATACCTGTAACATCTATTTATATTTACACTATATAATATAATATATTGTAATTTTATGTAATGTAAAACTCAGACAGAAAAATGATTTCTCCCTTAAAAATTAATGTAAAAGATGCAGATAACAAAAGTCATAATAAATAAATAAAAAGCTATATCTTAATCAATGTTAACATATAGTTGTGTAGAAAATAAACCTTTAATCTGTTAAAAGAAGTTCTATAGAATAATTTGTATAAAATCGCTATTATTTAATTGTATTCAATCTGTTTATTGTCTTAAATCGAATATATAAAGAAAAAATGTAATGTAACTTGAACCAAATAGTCTAAAGAAATGGGGAAAAGAATAAGAGACGAAGTAAATTTAAGAGTGCAATTACAAAGAAAGAAATGCTTTATATTTATTTTTAATAACACGCATTATATTTGCTGTTAAATTAAAAATGTACATTAGAAAAACATTTTATAGACCTTTAGAAGACCTTCAGTTTTGATTACGTTTTGATTATACTCTAGAATACGATTACATTCAGATTACGATTACAGTTTTGATTACGTTTTGATTATACTTTAGAATACGATTACATTCAGATTACGATTACAGTTTTGATTACGTTTTGATTAGACTCTAGAATACGATTACATTCAGATTACGATTACATGAAAAATCGATTACAATTAAACTTCAATTATACAGATTTCTCAATCTCGATGTGATGAATATCGCTTGTATATAATCTTTCTTAGATATTTCTTCACATATTTCCTTAAATATATCTTGTATATATCCTCTCCTTATATTCTCTATATATTCTTTATTTTGATTGCTTTCAGATTAAGCTTTTAATATCACAGCAAGCAGATTAAAATTATCATATCAAGTAAATTTATCATCTAAAGCGAGAGAAATTTTATATTTATACAAAACTCTATATTTTGACCATCAAAGAAATGTAATCATTAAAATATTGAAAGAAGTTTTAAGTATGAGTCAGAAATTAAAATACTATCTCAAATATCTGTCACAAATTTTACTTTATAATAACTTAGTAGACCAAAATTTATTTTCAAATCGACCGCTAGTTCCGATGCATGAAATTCCTTTTATATTACTTTTGCATTTTCAGTAGAAAAGAAAGATTATATATATATATATATATATATATATATATATATATATAAATTATTTAGTAAAACATAAAAAGAAAAGAAGTAGAAGCTATGTAAATTTGGAGAACCCCTTAAATTATATCATATGTAAATATGTACACTCATTGAATTACATTGGTAGCAATGTGTAAAGGTATAAGTAAGAAGTCTAAATGAAAATGCAATCAATTTAATTAAAAAGAAGTTTCAAACATTCGCATTTGATTTAAATAAAACTGTCAGTTAAAAATGCATTTTTTTTTCTACAAAGGAGAAATATCATATTGATATAAATTTAAAAATTGCAAATTAGATGTACAATTCTGTTGCCTATAATAAATAATGAGTTTAGTTATCTTTATACCTTCACAGATTATGATGAAACCTGTATTAATTAAATGATTTTATTAAATGGTCTAGATAATATATTTATGTTTCTCAAATGAATATTAATAAACAAATATTTCTCGTCTGTAAAATGTAGCACTACTACCCTCCCCTCCCAATAAATAAATAAAATCAATTAATAATCCAAAAAATTTTATTTTTTCTTACTTCTGAACATTGAACTTCATACATATACAAATAGAATGTAGGAGAGATTTAAAAATCTTTTAAACATTTTTATTTAATTTAATCAAAATTAAATTTTTTAGTAGTTTCCCGCTTTTGGTAGAGTGCGGGAACTCGTATAGAATTTTCTAGCGACACTGAATAACTTCTTTACGGGTGCTGAAGATGCACAGATAGAGAGATATTTTGAACTAATTTTTGCAATTTTTGGATATCTTTTGTCATTTTCCTTCCAAAAATTTAGAGGGCAAATATCTTCTCCTTTAAATGCCTCTTTTAAATACTCCGTTATTTCCGATTTTGTTATATAATTCTTGGCAAGTTTACTTGATCTTTTCCCGTCCAAAAACGCAAACAGTTTGGTCTTTTTTTTTTCTTTTAGGTTCAGTTGTGGCTTTTTCTTCTGGTTCTGTTATTTCTTCGACAAGAAAGTGATTCTTCATTTCTTTAATTATTATTTCACATACTTGCTCATTTGTCAAGTCCAGGCAACTATTCTTGAATCGTGGATCCAAAATTGTTGATATAATAAATGGTGTACTTTCCACATATTTTTTCATCCTTTTTTCTAAGGAAAATTTCAAAGCTTGGATGAGAAATCTTTCTTATAAATTTTAAATTATTTTAAAACAATAAAATACAATAAATACAAATATATTAAAAATATTTTATTAGGCCCCATAAATAACGGTAATCATTACAGAAATATGTTTGAAAAGAGAAATACACCTATTTCGCAATATTTCGGCAATCAGAATGTTTTACTTAAATTTACTAGAGCATACGCAAATAGATAAATGAACGGAGAGACAGAAGAGGAAAAGACAATCAAAAATTAAATTTAAAATATTTCAAGAAATAAAATTAAAATTTCGTAAGTTCAAAAAAATATGAAATCATTAAAGCATATCTAAACTTTAAACTTGCTTTTTAGTGGACAACTTAAGTTTTAAGACGGGTGAGTAACAATCATATTTCAGAGATTTTTTTACTTTTTAATGGCAAAGTATCTTATTAAGTGTATTGTTAACATGTTTAATTTTGTGATTAAGCAAAACTCTTTATTCTCATAAAAATATTTTCGATTTGTTTGTTAACTTTTATTTTTATTTATTTTTTAATTTCAATAAAGCGTTCTACTAAATATTTTTTGTAAATAAAATCCCTTTAAAAGGTTTATAAAAAAAAAAAAAATACACCAATAGTTCATATAAATTTGTAGACATAGAAAATGAAACAATCCATTCTAAACAATAATCACTCTGTAACGTTGCTAGGAAGTATTAAAAATGATAAAGGCAAACGAAAATGCAATTCCAGCAATTTTCAATTATAACCGTTATTGAAAGTGAAAAAAATTGTGTTGCTCTCTAAATCTTATTTATAATGACATTATAGTCTGCAGGAAGCATTTTCTTGCGCATATGTATTGTTAATGTCGTCTGCATTACGGTTTGTGCGAAATAAAAGTTAAAATATGATCTATAGAAATACCTTTGATAGGTCGCAATGCTTTGAAATTCTTTCAAATTTCCCTGTAGACAAACCAGTGGTAATATTTACCATATTTTTAAAAGGGAACAATTCCATTGTGAACTTGAAGAACATAACATATATTAGTTTCAAAAAATTCCATAATATTTAAGGGAATTAGAGCGCGCGCGAAGAGACGAACCGAAGTCTTAAGCATAATGATAAAGAATTTTTCGTTGTGTCCCTGTAAAAACCCACAAATGCTGGATTCACCAAACTGCTTATATTTAGTGCAACAGTGATTTATAATATTCATATAAATTTTCAGCTCAATTGAATAAAGCGTTTAGATGCTATCGCACTTTTAAAAATTTGGTCCCATAGGCCATAATGATAAAGAATTTTTCTTTGTAACCCTATAAAAAAACTGTAAGTGCTAAATTAACCAAAATCTATACAATTGGTGCAACTGTGACCTATAACATGTGTACAAATTTTTTGCTCAGATTAATAAGGCGTTTAGACGCTATCACACTTTTAAAAATTTGGCCCCATAGGCATAATGATAAAGAATTTTTCTTTGTGCCCCTGCAAAAAAACTGTAAGTGCTAAATTCACCAAAATCTATACAGTTCGTGCAACTGTTACCTATAACATGTATACAAATTTTTTCCTCAGAGTAATAAAGCGTTTAAACGCTATCGCACTTTTAAAAATTTGGTCCCATAGGCCATAATGATAAAGAATTTTTCCTGGTGTCCCTGTAAAAAAAACTATGACTGCTAGATTCACCAAAATCTATAGGGTTCGTATTATGGTGACTTACAATATACGTACCAACTTTCAGCTTATTCGAACAAAGCGTTTAGACGCTAGCGTGTTCACTCACAGACATACATACACACATACATCATCGTAAAAATAGTGGAAACGGACTCAGGGGACCTCGAAACGTATAGAAACATCAAAATCTCAAATTCGGATTTTTGACATGATTACAATACTTTCCTCACTATAGTGTTCGGAAAGTAAAAAAATAAAAATAATAAACACACACTATTTTTTTGGTCTATAGCATTTTTATATTACAATACATTACAGGAAAACAAGATTTTCCGAAATGAAAGGTGGCCCCGAAATGATGCTGAGCTTCCCTTAGCTTCAAAACTTAATCGGGCCCTGAAAACATGACCTCTGAAATCTTCCAGGGTGAGTAGGTAAGTTCAAAAATTAGCTTGTGAAGCTGGAAAATTTTGAAAAAAGGGATAACAAAAAATATAAATAGAGTAAAAATGGCAGCAAAGAAAAGAAAAATATAGTGCAATCTCATTTTAGAGATAGATTACGTTTACATTGCTTCACGATACAGATTATTCTCTAGAAAAATATAATGAGATTACGATTAGATTACGATAAAATTACGATTAGATTACGATTACAATTTAAATATTTTTTTTGATTACGATTAGATTACGATTACAATTTAAATATTTTTTTTGATTACGATTAGATTACGATTACAATTTAAATATTTTTTTTTGATTACGATTAGATTACGATTACAATTTAAATATTTTTTTTGATTACGATTAGATTACGATTATAATTTAAATATTTTATTTTGATTACGATTAATCAGCGATTACGTTGCTTTTGTAATCGATTACAATCGATTACGATTACGCGATTAAGATTACTACAAGTCTGCACGGACTTCGAACAGGTACCGATGGACAGAGAATTTATCGCAGATCTGGGTTATCTAATTTGCTAAACGATGCGACCCTAATTAGCGGAGATAATTATTAAAATGTCGACCATTGTCTAACGAAAAATGACCCAGAATTCATGATTAAATGCTTAAAAAGCGACATTTTTACGGAAAAGGTGGAAAATAAATTAGAAATATCAGTCGTATTGTTACAAACAAGATACCATTGGAAAGGGTTTTTTTTTCTTAAACCGATGGTTTAAACGGCTTATCGATCGGACAATTAGATTTTTTAAAATTAACTAAACTATAAAAAAATATTGGCAACAAATCACAAGAATCTTAGCTTTGCAGACTTTTCGTCTACAGCAGTCTTCAACGGAAACACATCTGGTCACAATGAAGTCACGTGTTTCGTAGTGCGATTAAAAATTACAATTTTCTATTTTCTTCAATTTTTCAAATTTTACACATTTTATTTAGTATATAATATTTACACCACAAAACAAACTTGCATTTCAAATTTCATCGATTTTGGTCAATAAACAAAAGATTTACATTTTAATTGCAAATTAAATTTTATCTTTACACGCCGGACATTTTTGCAATATTTTAATACGCGTATTTCAATTTCTAATTACGATTAATTTATTTTTTATACATCATACGAAAGATATTTTAAAGTTGTTTTACATAATTCAAAGTTTTCAACAGATTTACACGTTTTGAGGTCTCCTGAATCAGTGTTCTTTTATGGTGCTGTATTATTTTCAAATTTCAATATTACAATTTCTAATTATGATTAAATTATTTTTAATACTTAATTCGAAAGATATTTTAAAGTTCTTTTATATTATAGAAAGTTTTCACCAGATTTACACGTTTTGAGGTGTCCTGAATTAGTTTTCTTTGTATCTCAGCTACTAATTAAAATAATTTCATAAGTAATACATCATTAGAAAGCGTTTTGGAATTGGAATGGAACAGTGGTATACATAAATTTCTACCGACAGATGGCGCTGTAATATTTTCAAATTTCAATATTTCAATTTCTAATTATGATTAAATTATTTTTAATACATCATTCGAAAGATATTTTAAAGTTCTTTTAAGTTATCGAAATTTTTCACCAGATTTACACGTTTTGAGGTGTCCTGATTACGTTTTCCTTTGCATCTCAGCTAATTGAGTTAGACCGTTCAAAATTGGTATACGTAGGTTAATTAGGAGGGGCTGAAAGGGTGGGGAAGAGATAGGCGTGCACCGCGCGCGTATCCCCTAACTTGTGCGCGCACGGGACTGCGCGGCCGAAGGCAGTGGGGACCAGGTCCGACTTTTTAACCGATGAGAAATGATTTTTTTCATTTTCTTTTCTTAAGAAAAAAAATTTGATTTGAGAAGGAGTATATGCGCGGAGCGCGCGTATACCTTCACACGTGCGCACGCAGCGCGCATGGGTTTGCGCTGCCGAAGGCAGTGGGGACCCGGTGTGAATTTTTAACCGATCAGAAATGATTTTTTTTTAGGGGGCACGAAGGGTCAGGGAAGCGAGCGCAGCGCGTGTATCCGCGAGCGCAGCGCGTGTATCCGTGAACTTGTGCGTGCGCAGGGCGCACGTGACTGGGCTGCCGAAGGCAGTGGGGACCCGGTCCGACTTTGTACCCGATGAGAAATGATTTTTTAAATTTTCTTTTCTTAAGAATAAAAATATGATTTCAGGAGGAATATGTGCGCGCAGCTCACGTATACCTTCACACGTGCGCGCGCATGGGTCTGCGCTGCCGAAGGCAGTGGGGACCCGGTGCGAGTTTTTACCCGATCAGAAATGATTTTTTCAGGGGGCACGAAAGGTCAGGGAAAGTATACGCGCGCGCAGCGCGCACGGGACTGCGCTGCCGAAGGCAGTGGGGACCCGGGCCGACTTTTTACCCAATCAGAAATGTTTTTTTTTTTTAATTTCTTTTCTTAACACTAAAAATTACTGTTAGTGATTCATTAATTTTAGTGATTCATTTGAAAATACTGACCCGCTAGCGGGCGAAGCCAGCTAGTAATATTAAGAAATCCTGAGTTTTCTCTGATCCTATTCCATCAAACTATATTTTTAAAATATTCATTTGATATATTTTCTTGATATTTTAAAGCTATTATAATCATTTCTCCCACACAGTTCATTTCATTATCCATAGACATAAACTTATATTAAGGGATAATAATAGCTTTATATATTCATTCGCAATGCTATTATTTCAACAAATATTTTGTATATTTTTATTTAACTGAAGCAGTAAAAATATAACAGAAGTTATTTTAAGCTTTCAAGAAACTAAATTAACTTTAAAACCTTCTTGATTAAATTATATTAAGTAAACAGAAATTGGTTCACATTAGAAAAAAAAAAAAGAAAAGAAAATATAATGGATTTTGAATGTTTACCAAGATATAAAAAATTACATTACTTAATGGAATGAAAAGGACAATTTACTAACTGTCTTTTCTGAATTTACAAAAAAAAAAAAAAAAAAAAAAAAAAAAGACTTCTATTTAAAACCGAGTGTATTTTGTTAGAAATAAATTTCATTTTTATTCATGATTTTATTTTTTACAAAATGATTTTATTCATATATAATACTTTTTAATATTATTGAAAAAATTTATAGACAATGAATTTTAACTTTCTATTTTTTTTTTTTTTTTTTTTAATGTTGATCATTTTAAAGGATCAGAAGTTAAATGGTTTTATACAATATAAGCTCATATGTAATACTCATTATGTTCAGTTTATAAAATTGAATTATATTAAAGAATTACAACGAAAATAATGAAAATTATCTTAAATCAGCTTCAAGATTTTTTTTTTGTTGTTGTTGTTTAAGATACAAACTGAGAAGAAGTATAGTTTAATAAATAATTAATGCGTTAAAAACGTACTTACTTGAAATATACAATTTTATTTATATATACTAATTTTAAATATTATTGAAATAAATATAGATAATGAATTCTAAATTTCTATTTTAATTTTTTGAATTATGTTGAATATTTTAAAGGATCCAAAGTTAAATGGTTTTATACAATATAAGCTCACATATAAAACTCATTATGTTTAAATTATAAATTTGAATTATATTAAAGAAATACAAGATTAAATAATGAAAATTTTCTTGATTCAGCTTCAAGATTTTTTTTCTTCTTTAAGATACAAAGTGAGAAGAAGTATACATTAATAAGTAATTAATGCGTTAAAAACGTAACAACTTCCAATATATAAGTGCAAAATAAACACAATAACAATAACTGAATTTTCAATTTTGCATCAGATGGATAAAAAAATATTTTACGTGTAACAGGTTAAATTTTTTTAAGTTTTATAAAACTTATGCAAAATTTATATTTTTACATCATGCCTTGAATAAAGTAGCATTATTAAAACCTTTATATTTTGAAAATCATTTTATAAAGTCGAATCGATTAGTGGATTGGTTTTCATATCAGCATCATCAATAACACAAACCTAAATAAAATATTTGAGCATGGTATCTAAAACATCAAATAAAGGAGTGTGTTGAAATATTTATTTGTTGTTAAGAAATTCACTTTTAAGCCACCCATACGATGTGACGGTTAGCATCCCTGACTCACTCCGTAGGTCCTGGGTTTAAATTTTGGAGAAAGCATGGATGTATGTTGCTGTTAGGAGTGGCGATGACCGTCCATTGGGTGGCCATTCACAAATGGCCATGAATCCGGGAACCCCCTGGCCAATGTTTAGTCGCAAGTGCCGCGCTATTAGAAAAACTTCATTGTTCTTAAATGTTTTATTTTGGCGTTTGGTAGCGGATTCAAAAGAGATAAAAACAATGTTTCGAAAGTTAGCGAAAAAAAAAAAAAAAAAAAAAAACATTTCTGTAAAACTGTAATTCTTCTTTTGAAGGAAAGCAGATTTTTTAAAAAAAAGTGAGATTCGCAAAAATTTTTATAAATTTCACACAGTACGTACTTGTTTCGTCATTTAACTTTCATTATATTTTGTTTACGTGATCATACAGATGGACAAATAGACAAATAAGCAGACAGATAGAGTAATTTAATTCCTAATTACTCTTAAAAAAATTTCTAAATTGCTAAACAGAACGTTGAGACTCCTAATCCGTAGATACACTAGTTAATTACATATGAGTATTTTTTAAGGTATATGTACTAAAAATAATGCAAATCGCCTTATCACAGAAATTACTAAGGATTTAATGAATTGGTATGTCCTTCAGTGTACATTAGCACTTAAAGGTGGGAAAAGTTATAAGGAACTTAAGAAAGAGCAAAAGGTATTTACTGTCTATGTTCTTTATACTTTTTTAAAGGTGAATGGTAGATTCTTAATATAGGTATTAATTATAACACAAATGAAAATTGTGAAAAATACAAAACAAAAAACGATAACTCTATGTAAATTCCTTTCTTGATTGAAAACGTCCCTATGTAGCATCTAGCGCCATAGAATGAGACTAATATACATTCTATTCTTGTAAATATATTTGATGTTTCTTCCATAAATTCGATTTTATACCTTTTTTATACCAATGGTACTGTAAAGTAACGTCGGTAGATAAAGGGATAACTGCTATATTTATGAAATGGCTACCTTTCTATTCTATTATTTCCTTTAATTAAAAATAAATAAATAAATAAATAAAAAACGCAAGCTTATGTCTGTGCTGAACCTACACTAACGTGTCCTACACGTGTCCTGTGGAAGACACATTCTGTAGGTCAAGTTAAATTTATTAATACATCCATCTTTTACACGTAGTTCAAGTGTTTAACTTTTATAAAAGTATCTTATTGTGATTTTCAATCCACCATTGTAGACACGTTTTCTCTATTCTAATGTAATGTTTTCTTCTGTATAGAAGTTACAAATCTTTCATTTTTTTTTTCTTTTAATGTTACATTTTATGGAGTTTTACAATATTGATGGCATTTTTCCCATAGTAACTGTTACGTCATCTAATAAAAAAAAAAAAAAAAAAAAGATTAATAGAAACTATTTCTAAATTATCAAAAATAATACGCATTTATTAACGCAGCGTATTATAACTTCGTTAATTATAGATGACAGAAATTTCAGACCAAGCGATATATGTTCCGTCGATTATTCTTAAAATATGTACACCTCTTCCGATGCTGCAGACATTCTCGTTCGTGAGAAGATAGGGTCGTAGACACATATAATAATCAGCAGCGGCAGTTTCTTTCTTTCTTTTTTTTTTTTTTTTTTTTTAATAGAGAAACTATTTTAAATGGGAAAAAATTAAACTACTTTGAATACAGTATATGGAATAATACTTAAATAAAACGTTAAAATTAAACGTCGAATTTAATTGTTAAGTAACAGTTGAAAAGAAAATATTATTAATGATAATTCATGGCTACTTTTACATACATTTCAATTGTCAATGAAAATACATACCTCTACGATTTGCTTATTGTACAATTTTGAAAATTTGTACAGCACTTAATTCAGTACAAATTTAATTTTATGGAGCGAACTTTTTTTTTCTGTTTTTGAATGCAGTTATAAAAGTGTTTAAAATATGTAATTCTTAAATTTAAATACCTTTGAATGTTTGAGTGCGTTTTAGAGCTTTGTCCTTTTTTTTTAAAACTTTGTAAATGTTTGCGCATGTCTACGATAATATATATAAAAAAAAAAATCGTGTCGAATTCAAGTTTTTTAAGATACATCCTATACACTATCTACCAATAAGTACTTGAACATTTTCCAGTTTAGACGTTTTATCAAATATCTAGAAAAATTCTACAAAATATATCTTGAAAAGTTTGGAGTATAAAGAGTATGTTATACCTGATATATTTACCAAAAATTCTGTACTGAAGAGGAAAAGAGAACTAGTAAAGCAATTAACAAAAATCAAAAGGTTTTGGGTCACCCTGTAATGAATAATGCTTGAAATGTATTTTGGCTATAGTATGTGATTATGAGAACTTTTCTAATTATCTGTATATCTTTTTATGAGGCAACCACATATGTTCATATATATATATAACGGTTTCATAAAAAGAAAAAAAAAAAAAAAGCCTCTTTTGTAAATATAACACGAAGGGTATTAGATCCAATGCAATGTCATTTTAAGGAAACTTGTCGTACAACATTACACAAAGTATACTGCAATTAGAATATAAAAATCTTAAATATCTCAGAAATATGAGCATTTTTACTAAATACTTTTTACCTACTCATACACAAGCTTTTAAAAAATCTCATTTGCATAATTTAATAGGAAAAATTATTGAGCTACTTATATTAAAGCCCCAAACAAATATCGTGTAAATTTAAATATTTATGACTGATAGAATTAACAGAATTTCAGTTCTTCTCAAAATAAAATCTAAATTTCTAAGATCTGTTACATTATTATTTTTATTTAATGAATGATATTACAGTGTTCGCTGATTGTAAATAAATATGTGCGTAAAACCTCTAGCATCTTCCTCTATTTTAAGAGGAACTGAAATTTTGTTCATTTTATCTCTCATAACTTTTGAATTTTCACAATGTTTGGGAATTTTATACAGTATTTCCTAAAAGTTCCAGTACTGACGCTGATGTACAGTCGGGGAAAAAAAAAACGCAGCACTCCATGTAACTCCGTTGCTAATCAATGCACAAAAATGTAATAGGTATCATTCGACGGGGAATTGAGAGTAGATTCAGAAAATGAACGGAAATTTTGAATTGGGGGTCGTCTACATATTAAAACGCGCACCAACTTTGATTTTTTCAATGGTAATGCCCCATTTTTATTTTATATTTGAATTCCTGGGATCGCAACAATGCGAAAAAGTATATTGGTTGTATATTTTGCTTATTTTTTCACAGAGTTATAAGCGTTCAAAGTTTGATGGTGCTAATGTTAAATTCATATTTCAAACTTTTATTAATATCTTCACAAAAAATAACTTGATCGATAAAATTCTTTTTTTACGAGATACAATGAAGAAACCCAAACATAATCCATTATTAACTTTGATTCTGAAAAATATTTTTAATTCTGAAAAATATTAATAAATTCATATTCATAAAAATTATGAATTATGACCTATATTAATTTTTACATAAAATGAATCCTAATGCTGAAAAATATGGGTGTGCAAATTTGCAGCTCATTCCAGTTATTAGTTTTCGAGATATAAATAAATCTTTCTTTTGGAGTGGTTTAGGGGGCCGTCTCTTAAAAAATTTTGAATGAGATAACGAAGCAAATCTTAAAAAATAACGGAGAAAATTGAACAAAATACTTTTATTTTTTATTTAAGGGTCAAATTATATAACAACGACGTCAAATGCAAAGAAATGAAACAAAAATGTTGATTTTTAGACATTTGTGTTAGTATCAAGAATTCCTGTTTTCTAAAGCCCCGCCTTTTATCGTTCTTCAAAACAAAACAATACAGAAACGAAAAGTGAATGTGACTTTGAGTATTCGTGTTAAACCCCTTATTTTACATTGACAAAAATATACACAAGTGGTATTTACTTCATCGATTACTGGTGATAAATTTAGAATCCTTTAAACGAACACTAGAAGAAAAAAATTAACTAAATAGGCGGGGTTTACTGTTTGAAATACTCTCAAAGTAAAATATTTTAAGACAAATTTTCTGTACCACAATTATATTACAGATGGATATACATTATAACTATATTCTTTCTAATTAATATATTTCTATCCATAGTATATTTTATTGCAAAAATATCAACACTGGGTACATGCTTAAGAAATAAGTAACACACAAATTACGAAAGAAACGCCCACTGGCATTGTTACAGATTTTCAAATGATGTGAATCTACGTCAGCAGTCGCGAAAGCGTTAATTAAGAAATTATAAAACAAATCGTACAGTTCCAAAGAGTTCAACTGACAAAAACTGGTAAGTGCTATTAAAATTGTTTAATATTTACTTTATGAAACCTTACAATAATTTATCCGAAAAGATTTAGTTTATGCGTTGTTGTATATATATATATATATATATATATATATATATATATATATATAGCTATATTATTTCAGTTTGTATATTATGTTACACGTACGAAAGAAAATTTAAGCTTTATTGGTGATCAGTATATCCATGATAGATATTTTTTAATTGAAAAATATTGCACTTTTATTGTCTGACCAATCGTAAGTGTAATGTATTTAAATATACCTAAAATTATCTAAAAAAGTACTAAAGTATATACATATCCAAAAAACTAAGTTCATGATAATTAAGATACTGCAAAGGTTTTAATATTTTTATTTCTTTTTATAACTCTTTTTTTCTTGAAATATTTCCGGTGTGAAACAGTATAATTTTGTCTAGTTCTTGTAGGATCTTAATTTTATTTTTCTACATTTAGAGATAGCCCCCTAACACATTTTTGATCATAACTCTATGAATACTAAAGATAAAGTATACAAACAGTATACTTTTCCGCACTGCCAGACTCTCAGAAATTCGAATATGAAGTCAAAATTGGGTGTTGCTATTGAAAAAATCAAAATTGGCGCTTATTTTAATATGTAAATGACCCCTAATTCAAAATTCGACAACATTTTCAGAAAGTGCATTTCATTTCCTGTTGAATGGTGTCTATTAGATTTTTCTGCGTCAATTAATAACGAAATACCATCAAGAGCTGCGTTTTTTTTTTCCCCGACTGTACATTTTATTTATAAAACAACAAACTTTAGAACGATTATTTTCAGGTTAAGTATAAAAGGCACATTTAAAATAACACAGGAAAAAATACAGAACTTACATTAATAATAAATGTTCAAAATGTCCACCCTTTTCTATGAAGTAAAGTTGAACTCGTTTGCGCATGTTTTTAGAAACGCGTTTTAACATGCTGGGACTTCTTCTATGCTTTGAGTAATGGCAATTTTTAGATCATCTATTGTTTGAGGATTGTCTGCATAAACCTTGATATTTAAATATCCCTAACAGAAAAAAAGTCCAGAATCAGTCCAGAAAGTGTCCAGAAAAGTCCATCAGGGGACCGAGGTGGTCAAAAATTTCTTGAGATGAGTCGATCGCCAAAAAAGTCTTCAAGCATGTCCATGGTTTCATTACTTGTATGGCATATTGCACCATCTTGTTGGAACCATGAATCTAATTCATTCACTTCTAACAATGCAACAAGTCCCCTGTATAGAGAACCATCAACAGTTGATACGAAAAACAGATGTCCAGTAATCCTTTTACGTAATACAGAACACTATACGCATTTTTTTTTTTTTTTTTTTTTTTTTTGAAAAAAAGAAAGTTTTTGCATTAATGAATGAGGATTGTTCGTTGCCCAAATGTGAGAGTTTTGCCTGTTCAAGTAAACGCATAAATTAAACCATGCCTCATTGGAGAAAAATATTTTGTCCAAAATGTTGATGTTATTGCAAATAAATTTACGGAAACACTGACAATAATGAAATCGCTTCTCAATGTCTGGCGGCTTTGTCTCCTGTACAATTTTTACACGATAAGCACAGAAATTTAAAGCTCTTAAAGCCTTATGTGTTGATTCACGATATGCACCCATTTCTTGATCCAAACACCAAACGGATTTTTGAGGAATCTGCTATGTTCTTCGTTGAATGTCTTGCAGAAAGGCTTGCGTAACAACTTTAGGCATTCCACTCCTGTGCTTACCTTCCACAGAACCTGTATTACGAAAACATTGAACGAACATACATAGCGTATTTTTACCCGGTACTGCATCATCTGGATATTTATATCACCAAACATCTTTGCATCTTTCCTACGATTTACATTCAAAATAAGCCTTAAGCAGCGCAATTCTCTGAATGCGTGATTAACTCATTTCACTATGAATCACAAAATAACACAAAACTTTGTTCTCATGCAACTTGAGAGAGAAATTAAACAAACGATTAAAAAATAATGAATTGATGCGATGATAAGCAGACGATGAAATTTAATATTAATATATATATATATATCGTGGACAATGAGTTCTTTAAGTTAGATTACTGGAACTTTTAGGACAAACTGTATAAGTAGCTCAATATACCTTTAAATTATGTAAATGGATTTTTTTAAAGCTTGATAATGCCTAGTTAAAGATTATTTAGTAAAAACTCTCATATTTCGTAAGATATTTAAAATTTTTGCATTCTGATTCCAGTATGCCGCCTCACATGTTTTACGCCAAGTTTCCTGAGAATGAGTATGCATTGGCTCTAAAACACTACCTGTTATAATTAAAAAGGTGGTAAATCTCATTGCAATTTTTTTAAGAAACTTTTATATCTCCATAAATATATGTGGCAGCTTCATAAAAAAATATACAGAAAATTAGAAGCGTCCTCATAATCACATTATACTACAATAACACATTTCAAGCATTACTTTTTACAAGGTGATCCAAAACATTCCCATTTTTGTTTAGTTTTTAATATATTACTTTTTACTTTTCGGAACAAAACTTTTGCTGAAATATATGAAGTATAAAATTTCTTCATATTCCCAAATTTTCAAAATAATTCATGAAGTATTTTTTCTTCATATTTGACAAAACGATTCGAATTTGTCCAAATACATATTCGTAGATAGTGTAACATAATTATTAATAAAAAAACACACTGTATGCAACGATAATTTAATTAAATATTTTAAAAGGATTTTCAGTGTTACCTTTTGCATTAAAAAAAAAGGGGGGGGGACAAAATAGATTAAATGTTAGCGTAGATTTTAAAATAATATTTATGCAAAATATATTTATAAGAAGGAAAAATTATATGATTTATCAAATTAAACTTTACGCTAAACTTTCTGCTAAAAGCGCATTCCTTTTGTTCAGAAAAACACTTTTTTTATCAATACATATTTTAAAACATTATTGAATAAATGCTTTTCAAGTTTGAAGAAAAAATGAAAAAAGTAAATTAAAATAAATAAATTGAATTGGATATTTCTTTCATATTTTATCCTTATTTTAATACCACTGAGAAAAAAACAACTTTTTTAAAGATAAAATGTATTTTTATGTTTTAAATTTCTAGTAAAATATATTTTTTTACATGCATGTACCATAAATAAAAAAATAAATAAATATAGAAAAAAAAAACTATTATATATATATATATAAACTATTATATATAACTTTATTATATATATATATATTTCTCTCATACATAGGCTTTTTTTTTTTTTTTTTTTTTTTTTTTAAGCGGTGTCTAAAGAATTTTCAAAGAGCTTTTACACTTTACAAAACTTTAATTTTAATACAAACATAATTTTTTTCTTTATGCATAATCATTTATTAATAAAAAAAAAAAGTATTCTAAAAAAAAAAAATAAAAATAAATAAAAATAAAAATAAATAAAAAATAAATAAATGTCTCTCAAACTTGAATTAAGATTGTACTTTTATAAACATATTTTTTGAGAAAGAAAAACATTTTTCCTTTAAAATCAATTGATAAAAAATGTGGTTATTTCTGTGTGCTCTTTTATACAGAACACATATTATTTTGCTGTATTTTGTTTATTTTTGTGCAAATGATTCTATCGTATAAGACAAAAATTCATGCGATAATCTTAGAAATTTTATACACAACGCTATTAAAACGAAACTTTTAAAATTCACTGGTAATTTACGCGTTCTATATTTGATAATTTTCAACAACATTGTGATTTATTTTTGTTTGTCTGTCTGCTGTCTAAGTTTTAGAATATATCAGGTAAGCTATGAAACTCATACTTATTTCATGATGATTTCGAATTCTTGAAATAAGTGATAATAACATTACTTATTTGTGTACAGTCGCTTATAAAATTATTGATATACACTGCCAGCAAACTATGAATCGACATCCAATAGTGGACATTCTTGAAAAGATTTTTGTTAGTATGTATTGAATAACTGTACTTCGTAAATCGAATCATTATACTATAAACCTACTCATATTGCATATGAATTAAAGATAAAGAAATGTTCCTTATATACAAGTCGGTTATTGGACCTATTTTGAAGGAGGTACCGAGAATTACAGTTATGACATACCCACCTCCCCCAGAAAGGACAGTTTAGCCACAGGTATGACTGGATGCCTTAATGTCCCAAAGAGACGTATTTCTTTAAAACAACTTTTAATACATCTATACTACAAAAAACATGACCAATTTAATGTACATTATTTTAATTTATACAATTATGTTTCCAATATAAATGGGTGTTATTAGCATTAGAGAAGACTGGTGGGTATTGGAACACGGGGGCTAATAGAACAGGTAAATTATACCGTAAAGTAAATGAAACAAACGTTCAGAATTTTTCAATGAATGACATCACCAAGAATATAAAAGTATAATGCACTTAGACATTTTCTTCTTCTCATTTCTTTCCCCCTTTTTTAACATTAAATTGTTAAAAGCAAGAGTCAAGGCTTTTTTTTTTTTTTTTTTTTTTTTTTTTTTTTACATAAGGGTAAGATATTTATTTATTTATTTATTTATATTTATTTAACACATGTTTGAATTAACACTTAAATCTCTTTTTATCACTGTTGCATCTAACTACAATGCTTTTATCGAAAGTTATTTATGTGGTATTTTTATATTAATTCATTTGTAAATTGTTAAATTAGATTAAGCTTCAATATAATTGAAAATGGTATGGATGCTAATATTCCAGTTTAGAGCTAATAAAACATACCCTTAAGAATATAGGGCTAATGTGGAGTGTCCAGTGTAACGTATAACACTGAAAAGGCTTTCAAATCTAAGGTTATAATCCCTGGGTTGTCTGTTACAGAATTTATTTATTAAGTCGTAATGAATTTGCTGATAAAGGCTTTCTGCCTTTATTTGTATCAAATTGTCAATATCCTGATTCAAAGTAAATGCGTCTTCAACATCATCGATAAAAGCTCTCTTCAGCAACAGGAATCAGAAGCGACCAAGACCTTATATTATTGTTAAACACAATACACCTTAAATAATTTGACCACAAAAGAGTGCCTAAAGTCCTAGCCCTTCCAAAAGCCCTAGCAAGAAAACTATGCATATTTGACAGAAAGCAAAGGAAATACAAAAATCTCACAAGCGCACTTAGAAAATATTAAAATTTCTGATGCGTATGCCCTAACAGAGAATTACATTTCGATGGCAGACCCACACCCGAATTCTTTTATCTGTTCAATAATTAGTGGCTCGAACATACAGATGATTTTGTTTAATTATACATTAAGAAAATTATTAAAGTATGAATGATGATGATTAGATTTGTAATTTTAGTATTGTTATTCAGATATTTTAGGTGAAAAATCGGAATTAATTTAGTGAAAGTAAAATAAAACCCGTCGAAAATTAACATTGACAATATTTTATCAGTAACTTGCATTAATAGAGTTTTCACAGTTATTAGTCCTGATACGAAATTTGATAGTCTCTTCTATTATGAGAAAGGGGCATAATATTACTCACAATTTTTAAAAATATATTAGCTTGAACATTTGTGTTAAACGCTAACTAATACTTAGATCTATGGCGTTTAAAAAGTTCCTTAATCCTCTTTCATATTATTTTTTAAATCATTAATTTAATAGAAAATAAAACTGTATTCAAAATATTTTCTTATACTTCTTAAAGTTACTTAATCAACTTGATACTTAAACCTCAATTATTTCAACTTAAAAGCTTGATTTACAGCATATTTCTCTATTTCTTCTAAAAAAATTAATCGCGTATTTTTCGTACGGAAAACGTCACATAAGCATAAAATACAGCAATAATAGTACTTATAATGTTAAAAAAAAAAAAAAAAAAAAAAAAAAACATAGAATTTTCATCGCAAAAATTTAACTGCAAAATATTATTCAGTATTAACAATACTTATATTTATTTAAAATTATTTATATTCTTTTTAGAATATTGTTACAAAAAATAGCATAGGAGAATATGAAATTCAGATCGATAATGTGGAAATATCAAAAAAGCTTAAAAAAGTTAAAGAGAGCAATACACAATGCTTGATGTTATGTAATCATGTATTTATTATTATTAATGTTATTTATTATTATTATTATTACTATTATTATTATCATCCCGACTAACCGTAAATTATTGATGAGGATCAGGAACTAATTTCTTTCATAAATTATAGTAAAATGTGATTTTATACATAAAACATTATATTAAACCCCCCCTTTTATTTTTAGTATTAGATAATAAATTTTAGGAAAAACTTAAACAGTTCATCATAACTCCTACAGCACAGAACGTTTCAGTTATGCTACAAAAAGCTTACATTTTTTTCAAAAACGTAACACATTTAATGAAATATTCGCCCTTTTTGATTTTCTATCTGTTAAGTGATTGAAACGTTTCTGTTATGTATCTGATTTTTTGTAACGATCGCGGACTTTTCTACGTTTTTGAAACTAATCGGAAAGCAATCTGAAAGTTTCAAAACGTTTCTGAAATATTTATAATGTTTGATGTTATATGATTGTTACGTTCCTGGAACATTTTTTGCTGTTAGGGAAATAAACAATAAAATAGTATAATATAAATAACGACAAGAATGTTAAATTTGTTAACAGAAAAAATTAATTTTTTTCTAAAGAGAAATTAGTTTAACGTTTGAATGACATTTATGACTCAGACATTTTCTGTATACTTATTTATATACCGGAGATTCTGTAATTAACTATTTCATAACATGAAAACTTTTATACTGTCTACAACAAATTCTGACTAAGCTTTTTTTCCTGTATAAAAAAATGTTTGTTTTAACAATACATTCGTGAAGTAATTTTAACAATCGTTAATTTATATATACATATATACATATTTACAATTTTTATCTAAACTTCAGTATCATGAGATGTATTTTTAGTGCGAATTTTATTCAACATTTATTTCAACTGAATAAATTATGGAAAAGCCACTAAGTAAAACAATACAAATGCTTATCATAATAATGCAAATAAATAAATAAATAAATAAATAAAACTGGAAAAACCCCATCGATTTTCCGAACAATTAACGGTGTCATCTGTAAAGTAAAGTAAAAGGAGTCGTTAAATAAACAAAAGAGAAAATTATAATGTATTGTTCCAGTATTTTCTCCATAAAGTATGATGTTTATTTTAACACTACTTACTTTAAATAACACACAGATCATAATAATGAAGAATTTGTCGTTATGTCCCTGTAATAATAATAAAAAAAAAACTATAAATACTAGATTCACCAAAATCCATACAGTTCGTGTGGCAGTGACATATAATATGTATATAAGACGCTATCGTACTTTAAATTTTGAGCTCTTAAACTATAATGATAAAGAAAGTTTCGTTGTGTTCCTATAAAAAGAACTATAAGTGCTAGAGCCTCTAAAATTCATAGAGTTCGTCGAACAGTGACCTATAACATGTATATAAATTTATGTTTGTTTCAATAAGGCGTTTAGACGTTATCTCACTTTACATGATTTTAGACTAAAAACCACAATGATAAAGAATTGTTATTTGTGTCCATGTAAAAATCTATCAGTCACGAAAATCTATACAGTTTGTGTGATGGTAACAAATAACAACATGAATGTAAATTTACAGCTCAAACGGATAAGGCATTTAGATGCTACCGCATTTTAAATAATTCGAGCCCATAGACCATAATGATTAATAATTTTTTGCCTGTCCCTGTAAAAGTAATATAAATGCTAGATTCACCAAAATCAATAGAGGTCGTGCAATGATAGCTTACAACATATGTACAAAATTTCAGCTCATTCGAACAATGTGCTTAGATGCTACCGTGTTCATCCACACACATAGACACACACATACATACATCACCGTAAAAAATAGCGAAAATGAACACATGGGACCTCAAATGGTATAGGTACACGAAAATCTCAAACTTGAAATTTTGACGGGATTGCAATACTTTCTTCGGAAAGTGAAAAAAAAAAATGAAATGAAATCATAAGTAGATGAATAAATGTCCTTTATAATATAAACTTTATTCTTTATAGAACGTTTTAGTGATTCAATTAAAAAAGAAAGAATCAAAAAGAAATGAAATAGATTTCTAGCATTTATTTTTAAATTCAAATTATTTTTAATATTAGTTCTCACTTAAAATGATTTTTTTTTTGTTATTATCAGATAAGTGAAATAGTTTCACTAGAAGTTGAAATAAAATAATACAAGTAATACATAAAAAAGTTAATATTATTAACCTCGATAATAGAATTTAGGAAAATAAATGGAAAATTAAGATAGTAATAAAAAAAGAAACATATACATGTTTTAAACTTTATGTCAAAGCGCTGCATTTCTTTTATTTTGCTAAAAGTTTGCATAATTATTTAGTTTTGGAAACGAAGTGTCATCTTTCATCTTTTTCCATTAAATTGAGTGAAACATGAAATAAAACAATCTTTTGAGATAATGCGTTTTTTGCTTTCCTTTGTCGTTATTTTCCGTTTTCCTTTGTCGTTTTAGTCAACATTTCCAAAATAATTCGATTATTTCATGTTTTTACTTTTTATTTTTGAAATTTAGAAGTTACAGAAAGGAAAAAATAAAATCTAATCCTTTAGGATACTGAATAAATTATTCTGCAGAGGGAATGCAATGCTAAATGGAAATACTTCAAACGATTATTTATATATATATTTTTTTAATTCATTTCATTACGCAAATATTTCAATTAACGCAAAACATTTCACCAGCTCCTTTAACCTAACCACAAAGCCTATAGTGTTTTAAAATGATTTAATGTTAGAATATGAAATATAAAATATAGTATATAATTAAAGATGCATGTGATATTTATTGGCTACTAAATTAACAGTGTTTGAGGCAACACTGAAAAAAAAACTCAGTAAGTAACACTTAGAAAATAAAATGTGGCTCTAGTAAAAATAGCTCGATGTCATCCTTTTAAATTCTAGTCCAATTTTCTAATTAGTTTTTAATCACCTGTAAAAATTCTATAAAGTATTCCTATATTATCGTATTCAAGCTTTTTTAAAAATATCTGGAAGTAAATGTGAACAAAGGAGGTGAATTTCAGTAACTACAATTTTAGTTTATGACCCAATTTAAGGGGATAAAGCTAGAATTTCTCGCTATTACTAAGGGTTAATAAAATTCATTATATTGTTTCAACATTTAAAAAAGTATAGATTGGAAATCTTCAACCATTTCATCTATTCCGTTTATGTGTTTACCTTAAACGCTTAGATTTATATTTAAAGTTTAGGAATTTAGAAAATGACAACTTATTCTTTGAAGATGAAGGCAGTATATATTTGTTCATTGTGAATCTTTCTTCATGTGTAATATTTCTATATCCTTTAGAAAGTTTAACTATAGAAAAGTTAAGAAAATATGTAAGTGCATCATTAATTAGAATGTAAGAGCAAAAAAAATCACCTCTGCTGATTATTGAAGCAGGGGAAGCGATTCCTTGTTTCACACTGGGAAAAAATTCTGAGACTGTCATCTAGAGTCTAAATTGTTACTCTAGTAGAAATAGTTTCATGTCATCCTTATATTGGTCACTGAAATCGACTTCCAGAAACCTCTATTAGGATTCTAGAGCATTTGACTATATTATTGAGGTCAAAGTTATTTAAAAATATCTGCGAATAAATGTAAAAACACCAGAGGTGAATTTTAGCAGTTTTAATTCGTGATTATAACCTAATTTTAAGAAATGAAACGGGAATTTCTCGCAATACAAAGGAATCATAATATTCATAAAATTGTTTTTACGTCTAGAAATGTATAGGCTACAAATTCTCGATCATTCTGTCTGTTCAATTTATTTGCTTAAATTACACCCATAACTCTAAAATCTATATTTCTAGTTTAGGAATTCAGAAAATGACCACTTATTTGATCTGGATGAAGATGGAATATTTATTTTCTTACTATAAGATAAAAATTATATTGGTATGTCTCTGGAACACTAAAGTTTAATCCCAGACGATCGCTAATTGACTACTATGAAACTCTAGTGCTACTTTAAATCAACTAAACCCCAGCCTCAACCTATAGAATAAAACATAATTATGAGAACTTACAATTGATCGTAAAGTTAAGGATTTTTGTAAGATTAACTTTTTTTATTTACAAGGAAACATCAAAAAGTTTCGTCTTCAAAAAATATTGATATATATATATATGATTCTACTCTTCATAAAATACCAGAAAGTGAAAAAGTACCGGATGATATGAGTTACAGCGACTACAAAAAATTATCAAAATTAAGCATTTTTGGCGATTTAGCGCAGTTAGGCGATAAATTCCCTAGCACCGAGATTGCCCCTTACGAACAAGACCGTGTTTTGCTTCTCCGGCAAGTACTCAAAATCAATCTCCTAACAGTAGGAAATCGCCAAATATGCTTAATTTTGACATTTTTTTGTGGTCGCTGTATTTCATTTCAGCCGATAAAATTTTCACTTTCTGGTGTTTTATGAAGAGTAGAATCACACATATTTTTTCAATATTTTTTGAAGACGACACCTTTTGAATGCTTCTTTGTTAGCTAGTACTAATTATATACAGTTTTGGGATTATTTTTGAAATAAAAATGCATCTTAATTAAATAAGCAATATATTATAAATATAATTAAGCAAAATATTCATTATATGAAAAGTGGACTCAATACCAGATCTAATAAATTATTTCAAAGCACTTTATAAAGGTAAGCTTGAACGTAGGCTTGAATGTCTGTCTAATCTTAACCGTCTTCCACTGTGATGGTGCTGGCGGAATTTGAAAATTAGTGTCTTCGGAACTGCTTTTATTTTTCCAAAATTTTTCATTGAAATGATTGTGAGGCTGATATTTTTCCACTCTTTCCTTCACTAGACCAGTTTTCTTATTACTGATTTGGACACTCTCATATGCATACAGCTTGTCGGCTAATTGCGATGGAGATATTAATTTTACCCATTCATCAACGAATTGTTCTCTGATGTCTGGGGGCACTCGCCTTCTTATCTGGTCTATAAGAATCAAGTTCTTTAAACTTTCGAAATCTTTTACTTCAAGACCATCCATCCATTCTCGGAAATAATTTGTGACTTCATATGTGAATCTAGCCACAATTTTTCTGAACTTTTCTGATACGTGGCATATTTCTTTCGGAAAGACTCTGCCGTGAGTTTAAATCTTGACAATAATATATTCCTGATGAATATATAATCTTCAATTTTTCTTTCGACTCGCTTGCAATAAGCTGTACTATTGCAGATGGAAGTAGTGTTTATAATGCAGACACCCAGTTCTTCTCTTCTACCTTAATTCGTTTGGCTTAAAGCTCGAAAAGAGATAAGAACAACACAATATCATCGTATTTAAAATCAAATTTTGCATCATCTTTACCAAATCGTAACATGCTGAAACGCATTCATGAGAGGGAGGAGTAATAACCTGAGCTTTTATTTTTAATTGCTCTACCTGCAGTTCGTAGTTCATACGCTCTTTCTCTCTTTGGTAATTTTACTCATCAATTCTAGTTTTTACATTTGTCTCTAACAAATTTTCTCTAACAACATTCTCTTCCTCGTAATTTTTACTGCTGGTAATTAGATTGTTTAGCCTGATGACTTTTAGATCGGGACCTGGACTTTCCCCAAGTTCTTCTACAAGAGATCGCAGATCGTTTTATTTATTTATTTATTTATTTTTTATTTATTTATTTATTTTTTTTTTTAAGCTTTGGCAAGAAACGCAGTAACCGCAATCAGTAATATAAAATTCAGATACTTATTTATTGTAATATTAAATTACTAAATATAAAATTAAGAGGAAAAAAAAAAAACTAACGATTTAAAATTTTATATAGCTACTTTAACTAAAAGAAAAAAAAAAAAGAAACAAACTTATATTATCTTTATTTATACTATAGTGGTGTTAATTCATAGGTGGGAGGAAACAAATAACTATCGTTTTTAACTTTCTCACATACAGATTACAAAATCATATCAATTTCAACTTATCATCGTAAATAAATTAATTAATAAAACACTTTAAAACACTTATAAAAGTTTTAAAAACTTATATTTAATTAAAAACTACATATTTCTAAGCTTTTCGCCCTGAAAAGCAGGGCATCATCAGGAAATCTACATGGTTTTGTACAGTGTGCTGCTGTGTTACAAATATATAGGGGAGACCCGTGTACATAGGGCCATCATGTACCTAGGTCCACCCCACTTTATTTGAATAATATTTAATTTTAAATTTTGATACTCAATTGGGCGAGTAACAACACCAATTGCTACTTTTACAACTACTTTGGAACTTTTGAGGAGAAAGTTTTGACAAGTTACATGTAGAAAACGAATTTACATGGTTTGAAGTAAAATTTTGCAGCTCATCTCTTTTGCTATTTTACAAAGGCGAGTCAAATATTTTTCTTTCATTTCTAGTGCATAATTTTGCTTGTTATATTGAGTAATAAATGAGATATTTAATTAGTCCTCTCTGCTTGTAGATTTTTTAGTAGAAGGCATTTGGAATGAAGTTACCAAAACTTGTACCTAGGGCCACATAGCTACCTTGTACCTACGGCCAGTGTGTTTGGACCTTTTAACACTTTCGCGACCGCATGTTTTTATCTTTTTGACAGTGAAGTCCGTCTGTGGGCGTTTTTCTCATAAGTTACAATTTTTTGAAACAAAATTTTCCGTATTCGCATTTATATTACAAATGGATATGCATTATAATCGTACTCTCTCTAATCAAAGTATTTGCATCCATAGTATACTGATTCTACAAATATGAATATTGTGTATATTTTTTAGAAACAAATAACATACAAATTATAAAAGAAACGCCCACTTGTGGAGTTTCATGTTTTCAAATGACGTGAATCTACGTCAGCGGTCGCGAGTGTTAAGAAACACAGTACAGCCTATAGTAATTGTATGCTGGCAAACCCTGGTAAACCAATCACTATATATGACGTTGCTGAAAATGTTGGCAAGTCCTATTCGTCGGCCTTTACTCCTGTAAACATTCTATGAGGCTTTTGTGTATCCGGAATATGGTAAGTGAATCAAACACATTCACTGAGGATGACTATTTAAGTTCGAATGTTACTGAAAAATAAGATCCCTCCATAAATTAAAAAAAAAAAAGATTTTCCAGGAAGAAAGTGAATTAACAATGAAAGAACTGGATGTCTCTGTTTCGTCTCCTGTTGAAATTTCGAAACTTTCAACATCTAACATCTTCTCGTGTGTCATGCCTGAACAGGTACCTAAAGCAACCTAACAGGTACCTAAAGCAAAACCTCCCACACCAAAGAAAAGATGTGACCGAAAACCAGAGAGATCTAGAAATTCCAGAGACACTCCAGAAAAAAAAGAAATTGAAGAAAAAAAAAACATTCTGTTAGAATATCCCAAAGAAAAAAAAAAAGTGAAAAAATTTCGTGTTTCATATTAAGGCAACAACATGATAATTATTATATGATAAAAAAAATATTTTTCTTGATATCGTTTCTTTTATAAAATACATGTTTATATGCTTATTTTCTATTCATTACAAAGTGAAATCTAGATTGAAGAGAATGGCCCTAGGTACAATGAGGTCTGGCCCCAGGTACAATGATGGTGTTGTACCTAGGACCACGAGTGAAGTTTTTTTTAAAACCTTCTATTTCTCGGAATTTATTATTTTAGGTATTTATATTAATCCTAATTGGAAGTAATTAGACCTAAAGATATGTACATATCAGTTTGATAATTTTAAACAGGTCAAGGGCTCTATTTTGGGGCATTGAATAAAATCGGCCCTAGGTACACGGGTCTCCCCTATATACCATAAATCAGGTTAAAGCTACAGTTACATAGCTACTTTAATACAAAAAATTTTTAGTTCATTGGTTGGAGCCATTCTACATTGACACTGAGGCAACACTTGATTACTGCAACTTGCGTTGGAAAAAGTCAGTTTTGGATGGCTATTGGAAAGGTGGCTATTGGTAACATCAAGGTGAAGAAAACTTGTCGAGCAGTGGTAGAGTCAATCTGTTGGAGGAGTCAATGGATGGAAGCTGAAACACTGGACTGCCGTTATCAATTGTTAGAAGAAACTTGTACGAAAACTTGTAGTAGAAATGAATCAAACCTTGAGGACAAACTGTGGATGGGGACATGAAACTCTGGGTGGCGGTAACTATCGTTGGAGAAGGATGCAGTAGCGCCCATAGAAACTTAAATGAAACTTGAAATTGATGAGGTTACATACTGAATTGGAAAAATATAAATGCAAGTTAAATATCTGGTTGTATAATATGATTCCAAATTTTAGGTAGGAAAGCTGCATATTTAGAATTAATAACATTAGGATATTTTACAATATTTACAGCTTCTGAAATTAAGAGTTCAGATATATTTTGTGGAGTTGAAATTATTTCTGCTCGTCATAGGGGTATAGCGCCGGAGTTTTTGTAAATGAAATTAACCAGTGCAGAACTTGTTTCTTCTTTTACATTTTTTATATGTTCCTGGATTCTTCTATTAAGAGTTCTTTTAGTTTGTCCAATATAGAAAAAAAATTTCATTATGCAATCATATCGGAATTTTATAAACCCCTCCAGTGGGTCTAGAAAGGTCACGGTCATTTATACTCAGTTGTTTAATAGTTAAATGTGAACTATAGGGAATTATAATGTTAAATTTTCGAAAAATATAATGTTTAAAATTATCGAAATCTTTACTATAAACAAGGCTATCAGTGAATTTAATTTTAGGGGTTAATGTAGAAGAGTTATTAATTGGAGGAAAAAAGAGTTTATTTTTTATTTTATTGAAAATTTCAATTTTAGTAGTTTTTTTTTTTTTTTTTTTTTTTTTTTGTATCCAGCGTCCCTACGAATTATAATAATTTTATTTAATTGTCGATTTTCACTAAATTGAAAGGAAGTATAATTAACCCGTTAGTAGTCGCTAGTTGGTCGATTTGCCGCCCATCTTTTAGTGTTGCCAGATTTTTTTATTCAATAGCCACCAAAAATTTTTAGAAGTAGCATTTGATATGAATATAACGAAAATAAAATCGAAGAAACGTTGGTCACATCACTTCTTAAAATTATTGGTGACATTTAAATAAAAAGTGTGCAATTTTTAATAGGTGGCGCTGTCTATAGCGACTACTAACGGGTTAATGGCACGAAATATGTAAGAATTAAAAAAAGATTTTTTATGCATATTCGGATGAGCAGAAGAAGCAGGTATAGGGAGGGAGACAAAGGAATTTTTGTAGTAGACATCAAACCAAATAACTGAATTATTTTTGCTCCGATGAATAGAGAGGTCTAAAAATGGCAAAGTTTGATTAATTTCAGATTCGTAGGTAAATTTAATGGAAGGAAATTGTTGATTAAAAACATCAATAAAATTAAGGAGGGAATTTTTTGTATATGGCCAGGATATAAAAATATTGTCGACATACCGTAGGTAAATTGTCGGTTTAAGTAAGGAAATAGCAAAAGATCTTTCTTCAAGCTGAATAAGTAAAATGTCGGCAAGAATAGGACTGAGGGGGGACACCATTGGCGCTCCAAACGTTTATTTATATATAACACCATTAAAAAGAAAATAGTTATTATCGTTGATAAGATCAAATGCTTCAGAAATAAAATTCAAAAATGGGCAAGAGAAGGAATATTATGGCAATTTCTAAGGATAATAGAACGAACAATATCTAAAGGGATATTAGGAAAAAGGGAAATAACATCTAAACTATAAAATTTATCTGTGGGGGTGAAAGTAGTACTAAGAATTTTATTTTTTACTTCAAGACCGTATTTAACAATATGAGAATTATTCATAATTAAAGGTTTAAGTAAGTCTGCGAGGAATTTTTCCAGAAAATAAGATGGGCTATTACATTTAGATACAATTGGCCGTAACGGGTGATTAATAATATGTGTTTAAAATAATATGTTTAAAATAATTTTAGAACAGCTGGATATAAAGGAATTTTTATACTATGAGGGGAGATTAAATTTACATAAGGATTTATAAATTTATGAATTTTACGAATAAAAGTTTCTGTAGGATTGGAATTAATAGTTATGCAAGCTAAATCATTAATGGCGTCATGAGCTTTAGAGAAGAAATCGTTAGTGTTTAAAGCAACAATTTGTTTAGATTTATCCGCTATTAAGATAAATAATGTATACTTTAAGCTAACTATTCATCGCTTTTTTTTTTTTTTTTTTTTTTTTTTTTTTTGTACACGTTTTGAAGATTCCTGATTACCGTAGTCAAGTTTTTAACGTTTTATCTTTGTCTGTGTCACTCAGAGTAACTTAAAAACGAATAAATTTAGAAGATCCAAATGTTTTATTTTGAAGTTAATATAAGTTTGTTGCTGGAAAAGTTTGATCAAGATTGATAAGTTTCAATGAATGTTGTCTGTGAAAATTATCTGTATAATTTTAAATAAACTTTTAATTTTAATAACAGAACTTAATTCTATATACACATAGGTGCATTAGTGAAACGGGGGGGGCGGTACCCCCCCCTCCCCTCACACAAAACTAATTATCGTATAAAACTCTTAAAATATAATCGTAGAAAAATTTAGTGCGAAAAAATATAAATAAATAAAAAATAGTTACTATTCAGAAATCAAACTTATTCTAATGTTTTATTAATTGAAAATTGAAATGAATTTAAGACCATCATTCTTTCATTAAACTTTCGCTTTTAATATATTTCATTGTATTTCCATTATGCAAGTGGTGATGCTAATTAGCAGTACCAGATGAACTCAGAATATTAATGATATAACCATTATTACATTCCCTTAATTATATTTGCAATAATCTTTAGTTCTAATATCCAAGATAGAAATACATTATCTTGAAGAATATATTATTTAAATTCCTGTTTCAATTAATTTTTCTTGAAATACAATAAGTAAATTAATATGTAATTTTAATGATAGCAGTAGATATTCTTATAGCAACTTACAGAATTTTGCAAATTTAATTAACTCATCTTTTTAATTGAATATTATTCTAATTTTTAAAGTATATATATGGTATAATAAAGTACATAAAAAGTATAGATAAAGTATATATATATAGTATCTATATGTTATAGCAATATCTTAAAGTAAAAGTCTTAGGAATTTATTTTGAATTGCAAATTTGATTTAAATCAAAAGCAGCTTACAGTTATAGCATTTTTTATAGACGGGACTGTATACATATTAAAATTATTTATTTGTAATATCTCTGTTTCCCACCACTTATATTGAGATAGATAGTGTTCTTTATTTAAGAAGAAAAACAGTATACAGACACACACACACACACATACACTCATATATATATATATATATATATATATATATATATGTATAATATCACAAAATCGTATTAAGATAACAGGCGGCAAATTGAAAGAGCGGGTAAGTGTGAAATGGTGAATGCAGCTTATGTGCGGACTTTTGCTTAAGTTTCGTAATTATCACTTATCTATTGCAGAGCTAAGTTTTGTCTATCTTTTGAGTAAGATCTAAACTTGATAGAATTCTTTGTTGGTCTAAATATCTAAAAATGTGTTATCTAATTTCTCTCCAAGAGGTAACAAGGAATTCATTTAAAAACGTTGTTTTTAAATGAAATAATAAACTGCTAGACCAATGTTTATTTATAAAAAGCCTTGCAAACTGGTTGATAATAACTAATTGTTAATTTATTGATTTATTTCATTAAGATTTAACAAAAATGAAAAAAAAAAAAAAAAAAAAAAAGAAGCAAATAGCATACATTAAAAATAATTCCCATCTGTACTTACTATCAGCAACGTTTAATCTTTAAGGTGTTTTGTTTATGGTGACATTCTAAATTATTTATTGTTTTAAGATATTGAAAACTCTCCCAAAACTATCTCTGTAGCGTTACACTTGAATAGAAAATGTAAAATGGCTGTTTCTGGACGTACTTATATTGTCCAAGAATTTCTTTTAATCCTTTGCCGTTCAGTGTTCCACTACATGGAACACCTAACTTCGCTAGCTTCTTCAACCATTAAATTTAATTGCAAATGCATAAAAATAGGTTTATTTTTTACTTTGAACTTTCCTTTTCACCCATAGATGGCATCACTACACAAGGCAATCCATGATATTTAGCTGGGACGCGTTATTTTAAATCCTCCTATTTACAAGAAATTTTGTATATTTTTTTTTTTGTGCTACAAAAAAGATTACTTGAAAAAAGATTTCTATGATATACCGTTGGCTGTAATTTAAATTATTTATTCTATATTATTTTTAATTTTTTATACAGGAAACATACGAGGAATCGTTGAATAAATTAAGGCGTGTCATCTCCTGGAACACTGCGACACTAGCGCTTTTCATATTATGCAATCGAAAACAATGATGAGAGAAGACAGCTGTGTTTACGTACTCTGCTTTCCTCTGTTTGGAAGAAATGACATCAAGCTATCAGATGCTGCGAGGGAGGATTGGTTGTTTATAAAAAGTAAATAACTGCACAAAACTAGTTTCATGTGCAAAACCTGCAAAATTGGTTTGTGCTTCTACCAAAAGAGTGTGAATTGCTTCCAAAAATTTCATGAAGCTAAAAAATAGACTAATTGTAAATATTTTTGCATATAGGACTTGAAGAATGTATACTAACTGTAAATATCAAATTATTTCATAAAAAGCATATAACCAAGATTTTTTTTTTGGGGGGGGGGAGGAGGATGGGATGTAGAGTAGCAGGCCTCCCCGTGATGCACCATGGGTCATGCTAAATCTACTGCACAGGTGTAATACAGTGTTTTTTAATTTATGTGCAAAATCTTCTACTCATTTATGCGCTTCACTGCCATGCTCCTTGACGCACTTTTCAGAGCTCTAGTGGTGCAGTGTTCCCGCTGATGGAACACCCACAGATTCAAAACAGTAAGTACTTTCTTTACAAAATTAAACCTGTGTACTCCTTTAGTCCTAAGTAGATAGCCTACAACTTTTTTTGTTGAAATTCGAACTTTAAAGGGTAGTGCGCTGTAAAGGGTTAAAAACTATTCGATCACGTTGCACAGTATCCAATTACATTCCATTACGGCACTTTCAAATTTTGCATTGTCAATAAAATAATGATTAATGGTAATTGGATCATATTTTATAGGAAACATTTATTTTTATATATAAAGAACTTGTCTTAACATCGTTAATTGTTGTTTGTGTGAATATACCAATATAAAAAATAATTAAAAGAAATAATTTTAATTTCACTACAGTCCAGAAGAAAGATATCTTTGTATATCTGAATAAAGTATTATGTTGCACATAACATAAAACGAATGAAGAAAGTATATTCCTTCTGTTATGTTATGTAAAATATAAATATTTTAATTTAGTTTTCAAAGCATACCTATCAGAGGCACCTGTGAGAGGCATTTTTGTTTCCGTATTCTTTCAGTATTCGAAATTTTTTGTTCCCCTTGTCTATACTCAAATACTGCTATTTATAATTTTTAAATAAAGTAATTGTCATAATGATTATGGATAGTATAATACATTTTTAAGAAGGAGAAACAGATAAATAAATAAATGAATTATTTGTCGGGTGAACATACAGATAAACAAATTGAAATCATTAAAACTTTTCAAAAATACATCAAATAACATTTAAATTGCAATATTATTCATAATAAAACACTGTCAATTGGTGTCTTTAAAAGCTGTAGTCAAAAATGCATTATACAAATATTCTTTGCTAAAACAAGTTTTATGGTTTTATGGTAATCTATTCATTAAAAACATAAATCAATTGTAGTGTAACGTAATTACAAATCTTATTTTATAAACATCCCTTAAAATTTGACGATGAATGCTCAAAGTTTTAAAATACGATATCTTATGCGATATCTTATACAAAAAATGGACTTTTTTTTTTTTTTTTTACATCTAAAGAAATTTTTTTTTTTCTAAATATAAGGGATATCAGAGGAAGAACCGTATATATATATATATATATATATATATGCACTTGTATAAAAAATGACATATGTGAAAATTATTCTTAATTTAAACAAAATTCGGACACTTAAAAAATTTCTGTAAATTTACTAAAACGTTTAACTAGAATCTTTATCCAGAAAAGATTATCCAGAAACTTTTGTCCAGTGAATTTGCAATAATTATTAATTTAAAGTAAGTAATCGAGATTCTCCAACTTTACTCTGTGTTGTTGTTTTTGGTGGTGTGTGCATATGCGTGTGTGCTTTTATTTATTTTTGATAGCTAATTTATCAACAAAATCTACAAACAAATATTTTTAATTCTAGAAAAGCGTTCTAATACAAATATATTCTCATCAATAATTAATTAAATTAATATTATTCAGTGAAATGTATATAAAAATTCGATTTTTTTAGCATATTCTTTTACTTTTCTCTGCAATTTTACATAAACTTAACATACATTTTTACCAATACTTTCCTTTCGCAATTTTTAACAAGGTAACTAGAAGTATGTTTCTGTGTTTCTTGGTTTAAGAGATAATACCTGTAACATCTATTTATATTTACACTATATAATATAATATATTGTAATTTTATGTAATGTAAAACTCAGACAGAAAAATGATTTCTCCCTTAAAAATTAATGTAAAAGATGCAGATAACAAAAGTCATAATAAATAAATAAAAAGCTATATCTTAATCAATGTTAACATATAGTTGTGTAGAAAATAAACCTTTAATCTGTTAAAAGAAGTTCTATAGAATAATTTGTATAAAATCGCTATTATTTAATTGCATTCAATCTGTTTATTGTCTTAAATCGAATATATAAAGAAAAAATGTAATGTAACTTGAACCAAATAGTCTAAAGAAATGGGGAAAAGAATAAGAGACGAAGTAAATTTAAGAGTGCAATTACAAAGAAAGAAATGCTTTATATTTATTTTTAATAACACGCATTATATTTGCTGTTAAATTAAAAATGTACATTAGAAAAACATTTTATAGACCTTTAGAAAATGTAAAAAAAAAAAAAAAAAAAAATCAATTAAACATTAAGCATGTATTATTAAACATTATAATGTTTTTCCGCAGCATACACCGGTATGTTTGACATGGAAAATTTGAAAGTCAGAAAGATAACATTAAGCAATAACACAGTACTAAAAACTGCGGAAAACACTATGTCTCTGTACACACACACTCAAACACACACAAACATAGTATATATATATATATATATATATACATGTGTGTGTATGTGTTTGTGTGTGGGTATATATACATATGCATGTGCGTTTGTGTTTGAATATATGTATGCACAAAATACATTGCATTTAATTACAAGTATGTATGTAATAAAGTATTAATTATATGTATATACATTTTTTTTCTGCAATGTAGTTTTAATTTTTGATGTTTTAAAGCATCAGAATTACAGAATAATAATAAAAAAATATAACATGCTATTTTATTTTTACTATTTGCTTTCCTTACTAATTTTAAAATAACTAAAATTTTAATTCTAACTATTTACTGTAAGAAATAAATCCTTTGTCAAGTATGCTCACAATTTTTTTTTTTTTTTAGAAAATGTTTTATTCGCTCTATTTGATGTATTAATGACTTGTAACAGCTGTTATTACTCTAAACAAGATCTGCATTCAGAATATATTTTTTTTAAATCTTTATTTCTTAAAAAAAAAAAAAAAAAAAAAAAAACATTGATATATTTTTTTACAGACATAAACCTCTCGTGGCTGGCATTATTCAGTTCGAGTTAATGTTCTTATCGTGCCAAAACACATTCAGAGAGAATTTTCCTCTTTGGCGGAAAACATACTTAAGAGAATTTCGTCTTCGTGAGAAGAATAAAATGAGTCTTAAGTTTAGTCTACGCCAATAAAGAAAAATGAATCTTTCTATATAATTTTAAAATCTTCATTTTAGTATAAAACATTCATGCTTATGTACATTCATGCTAATGCTAATATCATTTACTTTTAAATAAACTGTTTCTTTTAAAATCTTTTGCAGAATCGTAATTCTCCCTATAAAGAAGTATAACATTTCTTTTAATAATATTTGTCTAATAAGAGCATTTTCAAATGCATAGAGAAGAAAATTAAAATATGAATATTTATATATATTTGTAAATGTTTTTGAATTAAGTGATATATACATAAATTCATGTTTAAATCTTCAATTTTCTCTTATGACTTTTCGTTTAAATTACTATAAACCAAGTGTAACAAAAGTTGTTATTTTACATTACAACACATACGTATTAAAGTAAAATCAGTATTTAAAATATATTTCAATGTAGCTTATGTCACTTTTAAATTTACATGTAAATTATATGTATCATAATTCGTAAATCTAGGATACATAATGTAACATTTGTAAACATTTTATGTACATTTATAAACATACATTTGTAAACCATTTTATATGCATGCAGTGGAAATTTTGTCTTTGATTCGCACTTTGATGCCTATGAAATTATGACGGCAGATTCATGAGTTTCATTTTTAAAGCAGTTTTTTGGCTTCTGATTTAAAAATAAAACGTTCAAGAGCTGTTTAATGTAATATCTACATTACCTAACTGTTCTTTATCTTTTAAACATATTACAATTTCGAAGAATCTTGTATTGAATTTTATTTCAGAATCTGCGAAATTTCCTTGTCACATAAAATTCACTGGGGAATCCATTACATGTACTGCCGCCTGCAAAATTTTCATTTCAAACTAATTTTCACCAATATTTTTGGAATAATTAAAGATAATAAGAAATTCAATATTGTACCGTCAACTATACCATATATACATTCGAAATATATAACTAGCAAATTTTTACAATGAAGGGATTTAAATATTTATTAAAATACATATAAATCTATTTATCAAAAGTTTCAGGCCAAGCAATTAAAAGTTCACTGTGACGTTATCGCTCCGAAGTGACTGGTATATTTAAGACGAAACACGACTATATTGAATGACCTCGAGTTTATTTACACTTGTGTGTCAGTATTGTCAAGTCAAGATGCCGAAGCACACTCATTTTCATATCTGTGAAACTTATTACCCACGTAGCACATAACGTTGTTATAGCGTTGCAAATAAGTCTTAACAGTGAAACGGTGAGTAAAAACACTGTTTTAAAAATAATCAATGGGGTCAAAAATATAATCTATAATAATACTAGTATTAACCATAATCCTAAAATTAAATATACCAATAGTCTACCTTTCTGTAATGAATAAAAAACTTTTAAGCATTTTATTTTACTCAAATTTAATCTATGCATTCCTTTCTCCTCCCCCTGTACTATTAAAAAGTTAGTTGTTAATGACAGAGATATCAACAGACCTACTGGAGGGGTTTATAAAATCCCTATCAAATATAATGATGAACTGTTTTACTACACTGGGCAAACACGTCGCACACTTAAAGCAAGAATTACTGAACACATTCGTAATGTTAAAGAGAAAAAAAGTTCAATTCTAGTAGACTTTCTTTAGGAGCACCCTGAAGCTATTCCTCTGTGGACCCAGTCCGAAGTTATTTCAGCCCCTCGCGACTTTCAAGGCCTGCTAATGACAGAATCAGTGAATATTATCAAGTACATAAAGTTATTAATTTTAATGATGCTGCATCACTTCATAAAATATAGCACGCGCTGTGCTCATAGAGAAAGAAAAAAAAAATACTGAAAATGATATTGAAATGAAATTTTTTTTATTGTAACCGTAACTTTAAACCGTTTGAACTTCTCTTGTTTATATATTGCTGGTTCTATGTAACGCAATTACACCTGATGATGCTATTGTTATAATGGCGAAAAGCTTTGTGTCGTTTTTAATAAAAATATTTTATCTACGTGTTTTAAAGTGGTTTGTTACCTTTTATATAGTGAAATATTAGTTATAACAACGTTATGTGGTACTTGGGTAATTTACACCAGGAATAACAAAGTTTCTCATGATATTTATTCAACAATATCTATCGGAAAAAATAAAAATAAACTGTTGATAATATTATAAAAAAAATTAAAGAAAGAAACACTTTGGCAGACAAATCAGTACCTGAAAGACATAGAAAAGTAACTAAGTTTGTTGATAAAGTTATTAAAAGAAAGGGAGTTGTAATCTAAAGGAGAATGCTGAAATTATAGCACATGATTTACGGGAGGAAATCTCGGTTGATGTTATTTTAGTCCTATTTAGCGTAGATTAAACCAAGTTGGATGTTTTAGATGAGTCGGAGCAAAGAAACCGTTGATTAATGCAAATAATAAGAAAGGAAAATTAGAATTTGCTAAAGCACATGAATATGGGGCAGTCGAAGACGAAAAAAAAAATGTTATTTTCAGACGAAACTGAAATTAATCTTTTTCAAAATGAGATAAAGAGATATGATCGACGACCAAACAATGACAGGTGTGGTTATTGATATCACATGTTGACTGAAAGACATGGAAGAGAGGAAACATCGTGATATGGGGAGCCTTTTCGTTTAAAAGCGTCGATCTTTAATGACAATAGAAGGCGCTATAGATAAAGTTATGTATAAAAACATCTGAACGGACTAAAACTCCCCTATACGCTTCAAAATATGCAACAAGGTTGAATTTTGCAGCAAGATAATAACCCGAAACTACCATTTGGACTCATTCAAGACTTTTAACGGCAAAAATGTTGTATCATTGAATGGCGAAGTCAATCTCCTGAATGAAATCCCATTGAACATTGCTAAAAGTAAAAGTTGGAGCTATTAATTTTTCAAATAAAATCGATTTATTGGACTAAGTTCAAGGAAAATGGAAAAAAAAAAAAAGGACCATACAATGTTTAAGACTTAATGCAGTCGATGCCTTATCGGTGTTCTGCTGTGATAACTGCAAAGGGCATTTCAACCATATATTAGTATTATTTGACCTTCTGATGTGTTAGAAAAAATAATTTTCGCTATTTTGCTAGTTTTTTTTTTCCTATATTCGTTTGGTTCGAAACTTTTGACCACATACATTTCATATGTTATATATATATATATTAAACATAATTTGTAAGTAGTTTAGTTAGACAATATAATGGATTTACTTTACATGATAATACTACATTTTTGTAAATGTTTATTCATAGAACAATTATTAATTAAAAAATGCCTGGCCTGAAAATTTTGCACTCAACTGTATGTGCTATGAGGATTATGCATGTTTAACAATAATTAGTCGTTTTTATTACATGTGGCATTAAGTTATGTTGGGGTTAACTTAAGTTATGTGTTTAAGTTAATATTAATATATATCAAAATCAGAAGATGATTTATTTGTATAGAGTCTAAATGAATATTACTTAAAAATTCCATTAATATGTAAGTCGCATTTTAATTTATTATTTATAATTTATTAAGGAGCACTCGTGCAGTACTAAACAGAATTCGTGCTTTTTTTGTTCGTCTGACGAAGAGATGACCTTTATTCAGACCCAATTAATTTTAGTAAGAACCAACATTTTTATTATTTAAAACCTTATTTTTATTTATTTATTAAAATTTCAGTAAACTTTGAAGCTATTCATTGATAATAAAATATAAGAACCATATTACAAATAAAGTACGATAAAAAAAAAAAAAAAATAATAATAAATATTTCTTCATGTGTTACACATTTTGAAATGTTAATAGACCAATTAAACATCGTTAGATCAGTAGCAAACGAAAATATATTTATGTTTGTAATAATATTTTCGTTTTATCCTAAATTCAAGAAAAATACGAAATGAAAAAAGCTTATGAATGATAAGTATATTTAAATAAATAGTTTTAATCTGTTCTTAGTACAGAAAAATCTATTTAAAGAAACATATGTCTTCTTTAATACACAAATCTTGTAAATATACTTTTAATGCATTTGAAGAAGAGAAAAAATAATGTTTAAGAATCATCAATACACTAAATTGAACCTAAATGACGTTTATCGCAAGAAATGTAAACGACCTCCAGTAAATAACCAAACAGTTTCCAAACTTATCATTTGTCATGTTAACGATTTCTTCATTTTACGTTTGGTGTTGAGCATATAAATATGTTCTGTTTCTTTTTTAACAAAAAGGAAACTTCTTCTTCCTTTCCTTTTGTAACTAGTGGAGCGGCAGATCAGGAGCCTCAACGTCCTATTTGCACCATTCATTACTCAGCAAATCATTTTTACTTATTATATGATATTTAAAATATTTATATACATGATTAACTTACTACACAAATAGGTAAGATATGAGGGGGATCACGCACTTCTCAAACTCCTGCTCGTGAGATAGATATACACCATCTGTTTGTATTTATCTGCATATATGTGTATATATATAGTTCTTCCTTGTAGCTCATACCCTTGTGTTAATTCCTTTTAACGCATAAACACTTGTTCTGAATTTCATGCAAAATGAGTGCTTAAATTATCGAAATTATTTTGTGTAGCACTGTAAATTAATTACCTATTCTATGCCAACCACTTTTCAAAGATGCTTTGCTTTTTCACATTTTATTAATGATTGTTTATTTATTTAAATTGTATGGAGTGTATTCATGTTAAAATGCATTTACAAGAAATACCATCTATAGACCGTAATGGTAGAAAATTGTTTTATGTATCCCTGTATAAGAGCCAAACATAGTTACGAAAACTAATAAAAAGTATAAAATAATTCACTGGAACCAAATATGGAACAAATTTAACAACACTAGATCATTACAGAATGCCATCGGGAACTTTTGTGTGGTCCTCTAACTAAATTATTTTGACTATACATGCTTTTTACTTTCTCTTACCCATAAGAGAGAGAAAGTATTGTTTTAGGGTCAAATATTCCAACGCGATTTAAATGCAAAGAAATACACGGAGTATTGTTTTTCCTCTCTTCTATATATATATAAGGAAAAAGTATTTGTGCGAATTTTCGAACTTCAGTTTTCGACGGATTTACCCGTTTTGAGATCTCCTGAATTCGAAATGACTGTTTTTAGAAAATGTCTGTCTGTTTGGCAGTGTGACTATGTAAGTGTCTGTGCAGATCCTGTGATTTACGAATCAGTGAACGAACATTAACTAAACTTGGCTATTTAGAACCTGGTATAAACTGGTGTTGATCAGATTTCGCGATCAGTCGCTCAACAGGTAGCGCTGTCATCCCATTTTTTTTCCAAATATTTAGAATGACAGTATAGGAGAAAATTTCGTATAAGTGTACATATTAACAGTTATTTGAAACACATCATTGTTAAAACTGATATGAATTATTGATAATAGTAGTAGTAAACTAAGGAAAAAAGTGTGTGCATGTTTGAGCCTCATCCCCCCCCCCCCACCTCTGGGGAAAGTAACCACCTGAGGGGTATAAATTTTCAATATGGATATGCTTTGAAAGAACTCGTCAATAACATTAAAATGAATGGTGCAACCATAGATCTGTGATAATTTAAAAGAAAGTTGTTGTGTTTTTCCATTTTTAACGGGGAAAAAAAGTCTTAAGTGGGGGGGATGCATTTCTTCTTATGTTGACACACAATTAAAATTCTTTCGTCATTTAGTGTATCATGGAAAATGGTTTTAATAAACTGTGATTTAATAAATAATTTGAATTGGTACAGAATTATATATAGAAGAAAGTCTTATGGTGGCCACTATTTTTTTTTTAGGTTAAAAAAAGAAAAGTAATAGCCAAATTAGTTTATTTGTTCTCCGCCAAGTGGGATTGTTTTTAAAAATAAATTTTTCAACAGTAACGCAATACATTCAACAACGGAACTAAGATTATATTTGTTCAGAGAAATGTCCGTCATTCATGTGGATGGGTGTTAACGCGTTAGGAATTCTAATAATAAGGCTTAATTAACAATACTTTATCTGTTAAGAATATCATGATTTTATATTTATAATGATTAACAGCAGTACTAAACGATATTTGTTTTTAATTTAAACAATCGCTAACATCTGAAATCATATGTGACATGCTAAAGTCACGTTAATCAATATTTCGAACATTATATCATTTCAAAAGGCATATCAGTTTAAAATGTGAGAGAATACTGCGCATCTGTTCATAAAAATGTAAACAATGTTAATTTCTACTATTTTTTTTTTTTTTTTTGGTTTTTATATAATAATAGGTTTCTCTTTTAATATCTTTTAAGAAAAAGAAACCGATTTAGAAAGTTTTTACAAATGTGTCAAATGTTTTACAAACACACAAACACATATACACATACACTTATATCTGCATATGAATATTAACAAAGTAGTTTGTATTAATCTCTAGATATATTACCAATAACTTTATTGCAAAAGACATTTACTAAATAAAATGAATTTTCGATTTCTTCCTAGAATACCAGCTATGCGTAGTCTATTTCTTGTATTTGAGGGTAAAAAATATAATAATTAGATAATTAGAATTATACATGACATATACAGAACGGATTTATAGAAATATGTTGAATTATAAATATTTTTCATAACATTTTCCATTCTAGAATTACAAACACATAAATAAACATAAATAAACACATAAATTATGTAAAAAAAAAAAAAAAAAAAAAAAAAAAAAAACCCTCTATATTATTATTAGAATATGCAAATTAAATTTGCAGAGGCACATAGTATAATTCTACTTTTGTAAATAATTTATAATTCTCTTTAGGGAGGGTTCTGCTGCATTTTTTACAAATGTCTGCAACTACATAACAAGATCCAAATTAATCATTTTCAAGATGCGAAAGCATCAACTAAATTGAAAAAAAAAAAAGACACACATGTCATGGACCTTAGATAGGTGTTCTGTAATATTTTCATACGAGAAGAAATTTAAGTTAGACAAAACAGATGGTTACTCATACTAATGACATTATCTGAAGAATGCAAAATAATATTATTTAAACTCGACAGATGGAGGGAAGGGTTGTTTGGTAAGCAATTTGTTATGGAAAAAGAACAACTTTATTCTTTTTCAGTGATAAGCCAAAATATACAGACTATATTCAAGTGCCGAATTCTCAGCTTATGGCTAAAAGTTATGAAAAGAAGAGTGGATGTTTCAAGAGGATGGTGCTTCCATTCACACAACCAATGCTGGAAAAAAAATGATTTGCTGCAAAAAAATGTTCATATTTTACCATGGCAACTTTATATCACGAATTTAAAGCAAACGTGATTTGCATGTTCATAGTGGCACAACTAGCGTCACTCTCATTCGTTTATTGCGAAGTCTGAATCGATGTCAACTTTCTGGTAGACAATCATGCTACCCAAATTCCGTTGATCTAGCGCAACTCTTTCTTGTTGCATCTGAATGTCAGTGTTGAAATGATAAATTAATACATGGTCTTTCTTTATACCCTGGAAAAAAAAAGACCAAACAACGAATGAGAGATTCCTGTGGATATATAAATCATGTTTATTAATTTGTTATTAAAAGTAATTTTTAAATAACTAATTTTCGGTTCACAATTTTGCTATAATGAAAAATATCTGGATATTTTTTTTTTTAAATGTTTCCAATTCTACGAAACTAATGAATACACAGAATGCCGTAATCAGTGTTCTGTAAAACATTCGGCAAAGATTTATATGCTGCGTATAGATTTAATCTTAACTGAATTTATTATACTACGTGTTTCTATATTTATTCATCCTAAATCGTTTTCTTATACAAAACTACACTCTGTGCACAAATGAATATTCTTGCAAAAGTTCTACTACACTTTATCTAAAGTTTAAAATTTCCCACTTTCTACATCTGAAAGTAATCCCTATGCAATCTACATATCTAAATAAAGGGATTAATCACAGTGATTGGTATAATTCTGTAAGAGTAATAGCAGTCAAAATGAAATACAATGTTTTCAGTTTTCCTTTATTTGTTTATACAGGAAAACTTTATATATATATATATATATAATATATATATATATATATATATATATATATATATATATATATATATATATATATATATATATATATATATATATATATGTATATATATATATATGTATATATATAGAGAGAGAGAGATAGATAGATATTTAATATTTCTGACAGTTTTAAAAATTCAATTATTTTAAAAATTCATAAAATTACAAGAAATTGATACAATTGAACGCTGCGAATTGAATTGCGAAAAATTTATTCCCCTGAAGTGGGATTTTTTTTCTAGAACTTCACAATTAAAGCGCTATCTGATTAAGAAAATTCAAACTAATTTACAAGTAAATCTATTGTTACCTAAACATATTCCACGCCTTTCTATGGATTATTGTGTAAACTACATTGTGCTATGGTCAATATTTTTTGAATGCGGTCAATATTATTTCTGTGACTTTCAGATCACCCTATATACCACGTGTCCCACAAACATACAGATATTTAAATTTTAAAAATTCAATTCAATTATTTTAACAATTGAAAGCTGTGAAAAGACAGTGCGAACTGAATTGCGAAAAATTTCTTCCACTGAAGTGGGTTGTGGTTGGGTTTTACGTCACACTAGTGCTGAGCAGATGGGCAATTGGCGACGATCTGGGACACACCTCTAGAGGTGGTCCGGAGACATGCCATCACAATTTTGATCCTCCACGGAAGGGATGGATTTTCCCCCTGAAGTGTTTTTTTTTTTTTTTTCTGGTAAAGAAAGAAATAGTTAATTTTTTCGTCGTTAGAAGAATAGAATCTGCACGGACAAGTAACAAGAAATTTTAAATCCGAGTCCTACAAATTGCACAATTTTACGTTTAACAAGTTTTATTTCTTTTTTTTGTCTCTGCTTGTTTATACATGCAGTATTAACTGCGATGCTGTCTTGGTGGATTAAACGTTAATAGTGCAGATGTTTTCCCTCTGCTAAGAAACACCGACTCAATTGCAAACTGTAATTTGTGATGGTAGCGGACACAGAAAATACGATTTATATGCCTGCGAAAGTTTGCGTGCAAATAAATATAGTTTTTCATGGAAATGTGCAATTTGCCTTCTATAGTCGAAAATTTTAACTATTATTTTCTTCTTCTTTACAAAAAAAAAAAAAAAAAAAAAAAAAAAAAAAAAATCACTAGAATATCTTTTTCGCAAACCGCGTTCAATTCTAATAATTTCTTTAATTTATATGATTTTTTAAACTGCCTACAGTCTTATGAGGCACCTGATATATATATATATATATATATATATATAATGGTTAAATTTTAACTATGAAGAATAGAAGATATAAATTTGGACTTATAATATTCACAAGCATTTTATGTCTCCTGTTTTTTTTTTAAGTTTAATTAAGATATTTTGGCAGTATGTTTCACAAAATAATTAATTAAAAAGAAAGAAAAAAGAATAAGGATTAAAAAAAAAAAGACGCTAAAGTTCTTTTTTTTTTTCTTTTTCTTTTTCTTTTCTTTTTTTTTTTTTTTTTTTTTTAGGACTGAGGACTATTTGTCTCAATCTGGGATTATAACTGAATAATTTGAAAGCAATGTTATAATTTGAATTAAAAGAAAAAAAAATCTAATAGTCCTCCGTCCTAAACTAAATTTTGCTTTTGCCAGAATTTCATGAAAATCATTTTTTTTCCTTGGAAAGAAAAAGAAAAGAAAAGAAAATTAATAAAAATCAGTATCAAAACAAACACTATCGATTTTTTTTTTTTTTTTGAATAATTTTGAATGAGGAAGTAAAAATTGCGCGTGTAAAATGAAATAAAAATAAGTAAAAAAAAATGAATTTAATTATTTAATTTTTATATAAAACATGATCGCGTGCTATCGTAAAAAGTAAATGTAAAATTTAAAGTTTATGTGGTGCGTGTGACATCTATAAAAATTGTTTTCAGAAATACAATAGGATAAAGAAAGTAACGATGTTATTTGCATTTTGTTATATAGTTCGAATTTTTGAATTTTATAGAAGTAATATCTACCGTAGGAATAATTTTTTATGTTAAAATTATAGGGATTTGTTATGGGAGCGCTAGCGATGCTACTTCTTTATTTTTATTATTATTATTAAGGTAGATTGCTAACTTCTAGACAATAGAAGCCCAAGTTCCGCGAGGATAACGCTCGAAATTAATGTCATAGCTACCAAAATATAATAAGATAAAGGAAATACATTTTTATTATTTGGAGAAATTAACACAGAAATGGAAAAAAATGGGATTAACAAAGCAACAACAACAAAAATAATGACGTCACAAATGTAACAACGTATTGAGAAAAAATAAAATTTATTCTTCATATGAAACAAAAAGCAGTTTCTAAATATTTATCATAAATTTCATAACTTATAAATTAAATTTGAAGTCATTCATAATAAAGTTACATTCGGTTACTTTGGATAATTAATTATTGAAAATCCTTTTGTTTCTTTCTAAAAGCAACATATTTATTAAACTCTGGGATTAAAATTTTCTAAAGATTTTCCTCTAGGATAGTATTTTCTTTTATTTCTGCACTGCTAGGTATTAATGATTCCCACGCACGTGATTTATGTTTAAGCAGTAATTCTTAACTGACTTAAAATTTGATTAATTTCCTAAACTGTATTAAAATAAACAGTCTATTCCTAAAGTAGATCATTTTAAAGTTGCGCTTAAATAAATAATATAAGAGTTATGCATTAAATCTTCTCACCAGAAAAAAAAAAAATATATATATATATATATATATATATATATATATATATTATATTTTAATGTTATTTATTTTAGAAATTTAAATTTAAAAAAAAATTAAATTAAAATGGATATCAGCGCATGGCAACAGTTATAATCATAATAGTAATAAAACTAATAATGAATAAAATAAACTTCTAAATCTGTATGTTCTAATTAACAGTAAAGCAGAAAAGAACCAGTAATTGTGACAAATTTTATTTTTACTAACTATTGTCACAGCGTTAATATGCTTTACTGTTCCCCCATTATTATTACTTTCCGAAGAAATACATTTATGGAAAGTAGTCTATAACCATGAAAAATTTCCATTCTAAAGTTTTCGTGTATTTTTTACGTTGAGGTCTCCTAAGTTCATGTTTTGATATTTTTACGGATATGCATCCCTGTATGTGTATGAGTGCGTCAGGACTGCAGATTTCCAGCACCCATATGGTCACTTGCTTTGACTGTTATAAACGAGGAAATACAATTGAGATAACAACAACAATGAACTCTGTGTCTGTATTTCGAATCTTTAAAAAGAGAAAGGAGGTGTAAAACTATCCAGTGGAATCTCATTAGTTGAAAGTGACCTAAAATGATCCTGACGGGAAAAACGATTCACATACGTATTCTTCGAGACAGATAACGCTGTCTAAGGAGTAATACATAAATTAGTATTACCAAGTCAAGAAGAAGCAATGGCTGCATTCAAGCGATCGCAGTATTACACGTCTGAATAGATTTCTTTGAAAAAGTGGATTTTATAATATCTATCATAAAGTAAGCACTATTTATCCTATTTTTTTAGACATACTGTCTTTCAAGTAAAGATATATGACTTGGCGTACTTAATTTATTTCATCATGTATTGTCATAATTACTTTTATATCCTTTATTTAGTCGATAAAAATTCTTACACTTATTTTTAAATGGCGGATCAAATTGCCCTTCGGTTAAAAGAAAAAGATCCTATGGACACATATTTAAAAATCTACTCTTTTATTACTCAATTTGAGTTTAAGATACTATTAAAATATGTTTAAAATGCAAAAGATAGTGAAAATATACAAGCAAAATTACCAAAGTTTTATTTAAACAGTTATGTTACTTTATACATTTTTTTTTTCTTAATGGGATCCTTCCCTTATAAATAAACTGTATTAACCAATAAAGCTACAGTTATATTTTCATATTCAAATATGAAGCGATACTTATATGACGTCACTGAAAAGCTAACACTTTATATTTAAAGGGACCGTAAAAATGTAATTTGATAGAAGATTTGAGCAAATTACGTAGATTAACGGCGTTTGCCTGTTAAAAATGCCTGTATTCCAGAATTACACTCTCAAGACATCAGTTTACGGCCATTGACTGTTTAGTAAGCAAAACTCGGTACGGTCAAATCTCAGTATAGCATTCCTTAATGCTCCTTTGATACCATGTTTTCCATCTGCAAAACAGAAAATGCATTACTTCAAGATGAAATATAAATGAATGGTTACCAATTATATCTGGTCACAAAAAAAGGGGAGTTTTCATAGATTGAGATGCAGTTTTATACTAAATTTCTATACTAGTTTTAGAAAACATAATTTTTCTATTATTTATTTATCTATTTATTTATAAATAAATGGGAAATGAAAACAAATTCCATATAATTCTGTAAAATCTTAAAAAAAAAAAAAAAAAAAAAAAAAAAGATATAAACAACATTTTCTTTATTCAAAATATTCAAAATAATTTTTTCTATGTCCTAACAACAAAACATCATAATTAAACTTTTACAGTAAACAACTGCTTAATTAAAGCATTAATTCAAAATCTTTGGTATCGTTTCCCTCTAGACATCTGATATATTGGTCATCAAGTAATCAGTAATTTTTTAACATAACAATAGACTGAAAAAAAAATGAAAATAAATAAATAAAAGTAAATATATATATAATAAATAAAAATAATAATAAATAAATAAATAAATTTCTAGCTTTCTGTTGAACTATTTAAATCAATCGATAATAATAATAAAAAAAAAAAAAAACATGATTTTAAGATAACTCTACAAGATAAAAATAGGCTGCTTTACATATTTTATTTTGTAAAATAAAATTCCTTTTATGGAGTTTTCGTGAATATTTTCGGATTGCGTTTTCATTCCTATGATTTATTTTTCTTTGAATAATAACTATCTCTATTACATTATTTGTGAATGCTATACTTTCATTTTTCAAGCGTATATATTTTATAGTCCTTTAATATCATAATTTCTTGATATAATTTTGATTATAATTTAAAAATAAACATTAATCACGCAGACGAAATTGCTTTCTTTTACAAAATGCATTTAGCAAATGAGGAAAAAAAACAATATTTTCTTAACATTTTACATAAAAATGTTTTTAAAAATGTTTAAGTTTGGAATTTTTCAACAGAAAAACCCTGTACTTATCGTTAAAGATGGCTTTAAAATGTAATCCATCTTTTAAGATCTTATTTTTTTATATTTGGGTGTACAAAATAATAAGACGAGTAAAAATAACTGAAATTTAAACAATAACGTATTTATTACATTAATAGAAAAAAAAAAAAAAAAAAGCTAAAATGATGTTGCTTCTGACAACTTAACTTGTAAATATTAAGAAAAAAAAAAAAAAAAAAAAAAAACATAAAAATTCTTTGAAGCCGCCTTTCAGATTGCTAGCTTAATTTTTTAAACCCAGTTCTTCTGATATCTAGATCAACTAAATTGGGAAAATGTCATCTTCTCAAATGAAAAAAGTTTAATCTCGATGGCCTGGACGGATTTCATAGCTACTAGCACGATTTGAGAACCGAAGAAATGTATTGTTCAAAACGCCAATCTGGAGATGGATCTGTCATGGTGTGGGCAGCCATAGGTTTTAAAGTGACTTTCGAATTAGAGTTCGTGAAGAACAGGATGAACTCTGTAGATTATGTCCAGATGCTCACAAAGAACCTCCGCCGTCAAGCAGTCAAGAAAGCTGGAAGAAATTATATTTTTCTGCAAGACTGTGCATATGTACATCAGCACATATCGTGAAAAAATGATTCCGTGACAATAAAATTAAAGTTCTGGATTGGCCCTGAAACAGCAACGATTTAAAGATAATGGAGAACGTATGGGGAATTCTGGTTCGCCGTGTTTACGTAAGCGGAAGGTTAGTTTAACAAGAAAGATGAACTAAAATCGACCATTCTATTAGCTTGGAAGACAATCAGCTTGCATGACCTCATGCCACTATATCAGTAAATGGCAAGGCGTTTACTAGCTGTTCTAGAAGCCCATGGTGGCTTTAAAAAGTATTAGATACAGTATTTGTCACTCAGTTATTTATTTTTTACATGTGCGTTTAAATTCATGCAACATGCATTTTTGTCATAAATTCAATAAAATTATTTTTTTTAAAATCATATTGGTCTTTCATTGTTTTGACTCGTATTTTCATTTCTTGAATCATACACATACAGTTTGCATCAAGTGTCACCTAGTGATATTTTTTTAATATACTTCTATACCATTCTAATTCTTAAAGCTAAGGTGCGTTTATATTCATGCAACGCACTGTATACTCACTTTAGCTCTCATAAATAATGATGGACATTTTTGAAATCATATAATGTATACTATATTTAAACTAATACAATTTAGAGAATTAAGTAAAGCAATTATACACATTTTATAAAAATAATTACTTAAAAAAAATGAAATAATAAAACATTAAAAAGAATCTTACCTGTGAAATAAAATCCTTATATTACATAACTTCTAGGGCTTTTAAAGTACGTGTAATTACTATTTCTTGTTATAAAATTCTTTTTGAATTCAAAACAATCTAACTCTTAAAGTGAAATAAAAATTTTAAAAAGAACTTTCAAAGAAAAAGGAAAAATATCGTCTGCTTAAGAAAAAGCAGAGTTTAGAGCACGGCGAGAGAATTTCAATGTTGTCCAATTTGGCCCCCTGTAGTTCAACAGTCATAGTTCAACAGACTTTTTTGTGAGTTACCTTTGCCACTGGAAAAGTTTGTCACTGTCCCGTCCACTTTTATAAGAGGTCTATGATGTACTCTTAAAGTTTGTGTCTCGCCCCTGACGGAAGAAACGTAGGCAATAGTGTGCGTGCCATGTGACTATTCAGTCGAAACGGCGGTGCGGCGTCTGCAGTGGAGAAAGCTTTTCGTATTCTTGAATTTAACAAAACGGCATCCGCAACTGTTGTGGAACGGCATTTTCGATCACAATTCGGAAAAGAAGCTCTAACTAGAAAATATATCTGTCAGTAGCATGAAAAATTCAAAACTACGTTAGTACGGCTGTTAGTGCAAATTTAAGTCTTGGACGACCGAATGTATCCCAAGAAGTCGTTGACAGAGTTTGCACTCCATTCCAAATGGTCACCAAATGGCTACCCAGAAGTTCTGACCAAACACCTTGTGATTCCTTCCTGTCGGGATACGTAAAGAACAAGGTATTTGTACCTTCCCTTCCTGTTCATATAGAGAAGCTGAAACAGCATATTACAACCACTATCGATGGACTTAATTCAGATACCTTTAACACGCATTTGGGCGTAAATGAATTATTGTGCGTCGTGTGACTAAGTGATCACACACAGAACATCTGTGACTGTCTCTAACAAAACTTAAATAATTCCATAAAATTCTATTACAAGTAACATATAATAGCTTACATTGTTCCTGATTATAGTACATTGAAACCGTTTAATTATTTTTGAATCACTCTGTATTTTATAAATGAAAAGAGAAGACGAATTTACTTATAAATTTCCGTAAAACTTGCTTAAAAAATATTTAAATTTGAATTTTTTCAAAAGAAAACTTTGCACTTATTAATACACATTCACATATATGTGTGTGTGTGTGTGTGTGTGTGTGTGTGTGTATTACGGTGTCCCATAAATGAGGTATTTTTTTTTAATCTGATGCGCATACCCTCATTTTGTTTCTGTTTGTCCCTAAACACTTTTTAGCTAAATATCAGCTGTCTGCGAGAATTTTATAACTCGCCCAATTGACAGGAAAATGAAAATATCTGTATTAGGATTTTCCCGTCAGTTCGGCACGGGTTAACATTATACCAAACATTTTTGGGTTAAATAAAAAATAAAATAAAGGTTAACCGCATCGGATTTCAAATAAATAAATAAATAAATAAAATAAATGATCACCCGGATTTAAAGAGCACCCTAATGTACAGGGTGCTCCATAAGTCTGTCAATATTTACAAAAATTCAAAACTAATGAATGAATTGATAGAATTGAACGCGGTTTGCGAAAAAAAACATTTTCGGGAAAGTTTTTTTTTTTTTTTTTTTTTTTTTTTTTACCAAAAAAAAAAAAAAAAAAATTATTAAGCTATTTGTCGATACAGGTGCTGTGCGTGACCAGATCACGCATTTTCATGAAAAACTGTACTTATTCTTATTCAGATATTTACAGGCATATAAATCCTATTCTGTGTCCGTCGTCATCACAAATTACAGTTTGCAAACGAATTATAACACAGCTAACTGCAGCTCCAGTCGACGGTTCTTACCTGTCGGAAAATATCTTCACGAATAACGCTTTATCCACCAAGTCAGCATCGCAATTAAAACATTAAGTATGCACAAGTAGGAAGCAAAATATGAAATAATCTGCTGTAACTGAAAAATTGTGCAACTTATAGGACTTTCATTTACATATTTTTCTTTCACATCCGCGCGAAAAAATTAACTATTTGTCTAACTATCGTCGACGAAAAAATGAACTATAATTTTGTCTTTAACGAAAAAATTCCCAGTTTATGAGAATAATTTGTTCGAAAAAAAAAAAAAAGCCGCTCTGCAGAAAAAATACCTTTTTACAAAGGGCATTCCATAAAAAAGAGTAAAATCATAAAAAATCAAGAAATATATTTACAGCAAAAAATACATCATTCTTTTTCAAAATACCTTCCGTCAGATGATATGCAACGGTCCCATTGTTCAACCCACTTTTCAAAACAAGAAGAGAAGCCCTTTTCTGGAAGCTGCATCAAAGAACCCTCCACTGCTGAAATAATTTCAGAATCTGTAGTAAATTTTCTGCCACGGAGTTTCTCCTTCAACGTCGGAAACAGCCAGAAATCGCATGGTGCGAGATCTGGACTATAAGGGAGATGTGGCATGATTTTAATATTGCATTTACTAAGATATTGCTGAACAGAAGTAGCGACATGCGGGCGAGCATTATCCTGATGTAATGGCCAGTTCCCTACCATTTCATGACGCTTTCTCGATATGCGTTGTCGCAAAATTTTCGAAACTGAAACATAATATTCACCATTCACAGTAGTTTTTGGAGGCACAGCATGCTGATAGATTACATCTTTATAATCAAAGAAAATAATCATCATGACTTTTCTAGCAGATTTGGTTTGTCGGATTTTTTTCGGAGGCGGAGAATCAGTATATTTCTATACACTTGTTGCGGACTTGGTAAGGGGATCATAATGATGCACCTAAGTTTAATCACCTGTTATTACAGTCTTTAGGAGATCTGGATCATTTTGAAGCATATGTTTCCATTCACAACATTGGTGAATTCTTGTTTTCATTTGTTCTTTATTAAGGGGATGAGGGATCCATCTGGAACAAACATAGCGAATCTGTAAGTTGTTGCGTAGAATGCGAAATATCGACGTTTTCGAAATGTTTGTTCATGCCGCTATCTCCTCACATGTCATTCGCCGATTTTCTTGAAGGATTACTCACACAGTGTTAACATTTCGATCATTCACAACACTTTTTGGTCGCCCAGGTCTATCAGCCAGTTCTGCAGACAAACGGCCTTTCTTGAAATCCCCATGCCATCTAAAAATCGTAGACTCACCAAAACATTTGTCTTTGTAAGCTTCTTTCATTAACTTAACTTTTTCTGGAGCTGTTTTGCCCAAACGGTAGCAAAATTTTATGGCACAACGCATTTCGTTTTTTAACTCTGAATCACTCATCTCCATTTCTGTAGGGCAAATAAAACAATTCTTTAAACAAGCACGGAAATAGGAAAATAAAACAATTCTTTAAACAAGCACGGAAATAGGAAAATAAAATCGTCTGCTTCGTTTAGAATTTTGTATAAATGTACAGTTAACAGTTTGAAAAAATCGCCTGCACTTCTATTTTTTAGTTTCGTGGTTTTGCCACTACGTAAAAAGATAACTCTCAGTTTTTATGGAATGCCCTTTGGAAATTGTAATAACTTAAAAAAAATGTTTAGAACAAATAAAACTGTCTTGTTTGCATAATACCAAAGGTATGAAATGATAACTATGTACTTTTACGATTTAATAATTCGCTTTATTGCACTCTACGGTGCAATTTTTAAACATCTGCATAAAATTATCTTTTTGAACATAATGTAATTGCCATACACTTTGTATTCCATAATGATTTATTATATGAAATAAACAAGTTATATTTTAATATATGATATAAAACTATTTATTTATTAGATCTAAGCATTTATTTTATTAAAAATATGTATTCTGCATTGGGTTAATTCCACCTTTATGGTGAATTACTAGTTTAATGCACAATGGCATAGTTTTATACAGTGTTTTAATATAAATCTCAGAAATTTCAATGTGCCAAATATCACAAAAATAATTTTTCTAGTTCTGGCAGAGTTATAGGCTGCAAATTTCGAAACCTCTTCCCTCTTCCCCTCCTTTTAATAGACGAAACATTTTCGAGCGGATCGCGATTAGAACTATTTCCATGTTTGATAAAGAAGAAATTCTTCTATATCCTTTGTGGGATTTAACTTAAAGTGAAAAAAGATATGAATACTTACATAATTGTAGGTTCTCATGAGAATGGATAGGAAATTTTGGCAATTTGAAATGAATGAACTTACCACAGACATTGTGTAGTAAGGTGCTTTATCATCTTGAAATGTTGTTTGCAGAAATGTCCAAGATACCTCCAAAATAGTCGGTCAGTCACCACTTTTATGAAGATTGTGTTCTATTTCGAGTAATTGATTCTGTGAGCATAGATATTTGCCCGATTGTTTGAAAAGTTATGCACCTCCGTACCATAATGTAAGGAGAATGTGTCATTGTTTTCAAAGTGCGATTTCCATTAAGTCGGTCACATTTTCATTGTCAGATCTGCTTCTTTTCTTTAGCTCGAAATAACTTGACTCATCAAAGAGAACCAGTTCAGCCTAATAATTAACTAACCATTTTTTTTTATTTTTTTTAGCCGTCTGAGGTCTTGCTTTTCTAATTCCCTTCAATAAGAATGGAATCTGTCATTTAAACCTGCTTTGTTTAATAGTTGATGTACTGTAGTTAAAGAAATTATGCTGCTAAACAATTTTTCTGAATCTCTTTTATGTTCAAAATGTAATACAAACCGATTTTATAAGCAATGGCTTTTTAACCTACGGTTATCTCCCTTGGATGAGCAACATGGGCGCCGAAAGCCAAATTTCCAGTTTAAATTGCCAGAACATTTTATATGTTGCTAAAAACCCTTTTACCAATATTTCGTTACCATTTAGTTATTTTGCCATCGTATTAAAGTATTTTTGATTTTCCTTCAAAAATATACATTTTGTGACTGCCTTATAACTGCCTTATTCTTACCATGTTTGTAATGATTTCTAAAATTACAAATTTCCTGACATCGCATTTTGTTTTTAACACTGGACTCAAAGCTAAAGTGCATGTGGAGCACAATATAATAAAATCTGTTCGAAAATTTGCTTTTTAAACGATAAAATTGGCGGTTGTAAAAGGCGAAAAAGAAAATATCCAAGTGCGACTTTTTTTTTTTTTTGGTCACTTAGTGTATATATAAATAATAAAATTATTAGATTTTTTTATGAAGTGGACTGCAACTTCAGAAATTCAAAGAATATTAAAAATCTCGCATTTTTCACTATCTATTTAGTTCAAAGGTCATTTAGGAGACTAACAACAAATTGAAGAAATGTGCAAATACTTTAGATCACCCTGTATCATAAAAGCTACCAATGAGTTGTAACTTTAATGCCCTGTTGCACATACTATGTACAATATTTTTATTTTATTTATTTATTTATTTATTTAATTATTTGGCAAGTATTTTGTTTATAACTAGGGCGTATTTCCATAAAATTTTACAAAACTTAGAGAAAAGATAATGCAACTATGTTAAAATATTATTCAGAAACATAAAATGCATACGTGTAATATTCGTGAGATATGCGTACGTGAGATATGAGATATTTATGGTAAATATGTTTTTACAGTGTATGCGTGTAAGGTAGAAACACTTTTGTTATACGGTCTAAAAGCCAGATACATCGAGAATCTTTCTCCAAAATTTCATTTGGATAAATTAAAAATTAAGCAAATTGTCGAAAAAAAAAAAAAAAAAAAAAGAGATAGGTTTTAGGTATTTTTCAGAGTTGAAATTTCATAAGGGATTTTAACATGCTGAGTAATTTATTTTAAGATGCAATTATTTCAACTTCGTTGCAAAAGTTCTTTTTTGTGAAAAAAACTCTTTATGAACTCAAAAATCTCAAGAAATAAATAAAAATATGTTAAGAGTTAAAATCCTATATACTTCTCAAATGGTAACAGTTTATGGTAATGAAAATCATTGCGTATATTTTCAAATTACTGCTAATTAACAACTCAATCGTAATTAGAAAAAAAAAATGACAAATGGGCATTGAATTTATATTAAGTCCGCATATAAGTGTCCGAAAAAAAAGTATTTTAGCCAATTTTATTTTATTTTATATATATGTTTTTAGTATGATAAATTTAACAAATTTGTAACGATTTTATCTCATATAAATTTAAATGAGGTACTCAAAAATCATAGATCTAATTAAAAATATAAACAAATGTGCTTTTTTTTTCAGATAATTGAACTTTTTCTTGAAACTTTCACAAGAATAAATGTATAAGTACTATATTATATCATTAACCCTAAAATAAAAAATGTATATATACATAAAAAAATGCACGTAAATTACGTTGTATTATTTATTTTTTCTTCCTCTTAACACTATATACGGTAGAGAAAGTATTGATTTGGGGTAAAATTTTCGAAATAATTTTTTTGTTATATTTACACGTTTTAGGGTCCTCTGAATCCAAAAAACACCTTTTTAGAGGTTGATTTGTGTGTATGTATCTATGGGTATGTATGTATGTTATCAGCATATCTCAAATACAATTAGTAGTAGAAATTCGAAATTCGACAGTTTTAGTCTGTATCACATAGGTACACTACACTAAATTTTTTTGTTGAGATCAAGCAAATGGTTTGTCTCCTTGGATATCCAAGAGAATTTAAATACATTATGTTTATGGAAAAAATTCTGATATAAGTACAATGTAAGATTTGTAGACAACCCTAAAAAAGGAATTTGACATTTTTTTTAATGCATAAAAGCACTTTTTGTGTAGACTGTGGTACAGAGTTCAATCATCATTCGATTACAGGGCTACGAAAAGTATTTGGGACTATACATGGAAATTGGCTGAAGTGTTTTAGAAAAAGTGTGTAAGTCATTTTCTGTTTTAGATTACTTCGTATAAAGCTATACATAAATTTAAAGACACATTGTGGTGTGCATATTGTTTATAGACAATATACAGAGCTACTCCATTCGTGCTAAACGGTCTTTTCTATTGAATGTTTTACTATGTCGATGTAAACTTTTCAAGAAGTAAAGTTTATTTTTCTTACCCATACTGTAAAGAATTTATTTTTTGAAGTTTAATTTTCAACCCTATTATGTGGTGCCCTGATCACGAAAATCCAAATTTTAACGGTGGATCTGTATGCAAATCGGTTATCAGCATAACTTAAAAACCTTCCTATTGACACTTAAAATTTTTATCAAGGTTGACAAATTTTAAGGCAAATTAACAACAGCCTGGATGTTTTAAAATGATTAAACGCACTATACACTGTAGAAAAAAAACGGTAGATTTACAGCAGAATGTACTGGAAATATGGGTACTTGGGGAGGGGGTAGTTATAAAGAGGTAATGTACTACAGAAACAACCGTAAAAGAGTATCTCTTTGCATATGTTTCAGCTGTAAATTGCCTTATTTAACAGCAGAATGAACTGGCAATATGAGTGCCAGTAAATATTGCTGTAAAAGCTTCCGTTTTATTTTTACAGTGTACGGGGGTTGAGGGAGGCGGTAGCCCCCACAGTTATATGTTAAATAAAACTGTTCGAGACGTGTTTTGAATTATATTTAAAAATAAATTGAACTTTATTATCTTATGTTTTTGATTTTAAGACTTAATATGCATGATCTATCATTATAGTATTGAAATGCCTGTTGGGAAAAAGTCATGCGAGTAACACGCCACATTATTTTCCTTTTTTAAATAATTTCCTTTTCATAAAACAATTTTGAAAGAAACTTTAATATTTGAATTTAAATTTTCATCAATTCAACACCCAAATAATAACAAATTTTCAATTTTAGAATGATATAATTTATTTTTATTTTTACTTCATGTAGTACTGACATGATGTATATATACTTATGTGCTTATATGTAGTTCTTATGCAGTACTTATATATATATATATATATATATATATATATATATATATATATGTAACAAGGACAATATCTAAAGAAATGAATATAAAATAACAATAAGAAGTAGCACAGGCCATCCTGATTAAGACAGGGGAAGTGCCAGTTAAACAAATTTTATTGGCTCTCAAACTTTCCTCAATATCTTTTGCAAGACCATTTGATAATAAAGAAACAGTTACGTTGATTTATATATATATATATATATATATATATATATATATACATATATATATACAATATATATATTAATTGAAACAAATATTGTAATTATTGATATTTATAAATCAACGTTATATGAACTAAATAGTACATATATATGTTTTTTTTTAATAATTATTAATATTTATGAATCAATTTTACTTAAACAACATGAGACATGTATATTATATTTAAAATTATTATCCACTCTGTACAGCTACACTTATTAGTGACGCATCATTATCGTAAAATAGTACAAAGTTATTTCAAATAAGTATAGGATCTCGAAAACAAACAGCATGTCAATAAAGTAAAAAACAAAAATAATATATATATATATATATATATATATATATATATATATATATATATATATATAATAATGATAATAATACATATATATATATATATATATATATATATATATATATATATATATACATAATAATGGTACATACACAGCAAAAGTATATTTTTTTCTATGTTTATTCCTTTTTTTTTATAACAAATTTTCAGCAACCCACCCATGAACACAAACAACGCAACCCTCCTCCGTAAACATTCAACTGCCCACCCATCCTTAACATTTTGTATTTCTTTACTATTATTATTATTATTATTATTATTATTATCATTTTTTTTAATATTTTATATATTTATTTATATACCTTTTTTATTATTTATTACGCACTAAAAGATAGTCTCGTATATATATATACATACATTTTTGTCACAAAATAAATAAATAAAATGCTGCTGCCGCATGAATCCTCCGTTGTATGTATCATCTGTTTATATATATCTGCGTATACTTTCCTTGTAAATGTTAGACTTAGCCTTGTGTAAATCCATTGTAACTGACAAGTACTTGTACAAAATTTGATGCTAATGATTGTATAGCATTCTATATGATTGCATAACTTCGATAACATATAAAATATGAAACATATAACCGAGATAGATTTAAAAAAAAAAATCAATTTGGATGTATATCAGGCACGAAGTTTTATTGTTATTATCTTATCAAATATTGGTTAAAATAGCTGAAAACTGGACAAATATGTCTGAGAAGCTTTATTGATCATTTTTTATGATGGTAAAGCATTTTATAATATAATGTAAAACAAAACATTTCATGACTGCAATTTATTAGTTATTTCTTTTTTTGAGAAGGAGGAAAAAATTTCATAAATCTGAAAAATCTGCAAAATGAACAGAGAACTACTGCTTCAGAATTGTCTGCGAGTTAAGAGCTCCCATAGAGACTATTTTCTAGACAGTATTTCGTGGGAATGTCAAATAATGCGGAGTTTTGAAGATGATTCACTTAGTGCATATGGTTCTGTCCGGTTGAAGCCAGGTATTAGTTGGAAAATTTGTCAATATCAAAAGTTAATATATATATATATATATATATATCTTTCTATAAATGCTTTATATTATTTAAACTTATATATATATATATAGTATATATATATATATATATATATATATATTTCTGAAAGCCGTATAATAAATACCTATGAGTTTATGGACTATATAAAACTAGTATGTTGTGGCCCCCGCATGCCTTTCCTCTATATTTTCTTATACATATTCACTCAGTGCAAATATAATTTTTAATTTAACATTTATTAAAGTTACATTGCATAATGAATGCAGACAATTTTCGTTCTGGAGAAGTGTAAAACGAAACATACAATTTCAGATTTATTCTCTATATCAGCGGTCACCAAACTTCTCAACTTCTTAAATCACTAAATTCAAAATTTAAAATTCTCTGAACCACTAATATTATTGATTAGAGAAAGTAAATATATTTTAGGAATAGTAATAAGATATTGACAATTTTGCAAACATGAAGTAAGCTTATTTTATACTAACCATTGCAAATACTTATTTATTATAAGAAAAACGTAAATACTTCTTTATCTTTAACGATGATGCATAAAAATTGTTTGAAAAAAAAATATATATATAGGGAAAATATGTGAATACTTTTCGATTGATTCCACATTATAAGAAATAGACGAAATGTTTATTAAATATTGTGTAAAATAAACCTAAATTTAACCAATCTAGTAACATTCTGGTTGTAATTCTATTATACTGAAATCCAATTAAAAAGTATGTTTTTGACTTTAATTTAAAATTTTTAGGAATTTGAAAACCCTGATAAATTTAAACCAATTTCTGGCTGAGTATCAAATGCAGATTAGCTATTATGTACCCGTAATAAATATATCCATTTTAACATTCAAATAGAAGATTTTTCCATTTACCTTTTCTGTCATCCACAAAATTCTGAAGTCTAATGTTAGAATTATGAGTGATTTTGAAAGTCCTGGGGTTAAAATTAATAACGGTATATTTTGTAATAGAATATTACAAAAATACAAATAATGTCGAGTTTTTTTTTTTTTTTTTTTTTTTTTTTTTTCTATGGACCAGCAAAATTTTGTCGTGAACGACCGGTTGGTGACCACTGCTCTATATGACATCTTTCAAAAAAAGGAGGTTTATTATCTTAGTTTTTTTTTTTCTGAAAAATGAAACAAAGATATTGACCAGCTCTTTTCAAAGATACCCAAAATGAAAGTTTTTATGGGACATGAAGACACAGACACAAAATAAATCCCAGTTCAATAGCACTATTATTCATAAATTATTCTTTATAATTTCATAATAGTTATTAAGAAAAAAAAATCTTTATACGCATTTATATGAAGATTTATTTGTCCTATACCACCATGTAAAATATTTAGAAAAAGCGTAATAGAAACGCCAGCTGTTAGACGATATTCACCCAAAAATGATAGGCACTAATTTATGTCAAGGTGCACATATCAATATTTGTGAAATTCTGTGCAGTAGTTCGTGCGATACAGTTGACACAAAATTTTTTCGCACAAACACATTACACAGACAGAAAGGCAGATATTTTCTAAAAATATTCAAATCACGTTCGAGACCTCTGAAAACGTGTAAATGCACCGAAATTCCTATGACGAAAATTTTTACGAAAACATTACTTTCTTCCATTCAGTATATGTAAATATGCTTCCCAATTATGTAACATGCAATTATATGTTATGGACTCTAACAATCACACCGTATGGGCAGTTTTCTAGTGAATATAGAAGACAGTAATATATATATATATATATATATATATAGCTTTTTTTTCTAACCTGTTATGTAATTTCTATTGAAAATGCATAAATAATCAAGAGAAAAAAATAAAAAAATAACAGTGCAAGTGCTCCTTCGTGATAATATTCAGAAAATGTATCCCATTATTCCATGGCTTATTTATATTATTTGCATATATATATTATTTTTCCCTCAAAAGTATAGTCTCATATTAATTGAAAAAAAAAAATATTTCCGATACAAATTAATTTAATTTTAGTGCTCCTACAGGTTCTTTTAAAATCTAAACTTAACATGCATTCAACTTTCTTATTATGGTAAAAATTATAAATTATTTGTTCATGTCTTGACAACAGAGCATCATAATTAAATATTTCACTAAACAAGTGCTTAATTAAAGGATTAATTTAGAATCTTTAGCAACCTGTTTCTATTGATGCAAGATAAGCTGTTAAGGAAGTAGTCATTATCCTTTATTATTACAGAAGATAAAAAAAACCTCGAAGATTTAAAAAAAAAAAAAAAAAAAAAAAAAAAAAAACCTCGAAGAACACTGAACTCTTCAAATGAAAGATAATTATAAACATGATTTTTGAATTGATCTTCAAGATAAGAAGACACTTTACAAATTTCATTTCGAAAAATAAAATCCCCTTTATTTATTTATGTTAATGAAAGTTCTATTGCTTTTGCTAAGCAGGATTACGTATTTTTAAATAATATATTTTTTAAATTATTTTATTAAGAAAAATGAGTGTCTATATTCATATCATATATATATACACACACTAAGGGACAAAAAAAAAAAAAAAAAAAAAAAAAAAAAGTCGCGCTTTGATGTTTTCACTTTCAGTTTCTGCAACCTTCAATTTTATTGTTTCAAAAGTAAATTTTCGAACAAATTTCATTACGTCTTCCTTTTATTACGGCTTTAACGGACCTGAAAATAGTCCTTATCTCAAAACGCTAGATCATGTTTTGCCTATAAAAGTGGAAGGAAATTCGAAATTTTTAGCCTACAACTTTGCAAAGACTTGAAACAGTTATTTATGATATTTGGCACAGTGATATTTCTGAGGTTTGTGTTACAAAACGGTATAATACTAATCCACTGTGCATTAAAGCAGTACCTAATTCCATATAAATGGGTTTTTATCTAATGCTGAATACATATTTTTATTAAGTAATTATTTAGATCTAACAAATAAATAGTTTTATTTCATACGTTAAAATACTATTTGTTTATTTCATATAATAAATCATAATAGAACACAAAATATATGTTAATTATATTACGTTTAAAAACAAACTTTTATGTAGATTTTTATTAAATAATTCGTAGAGTGTAATAAAGTGAATTATTGAATCAGAAATGTACATATGTATCATGTTGATTTCCGTTTTATACAAACATAGCAGTTTTATTTGTTTCAATCATTAGCTTTTAAGTTATTTCGAATAAATAAGCTATGAGGGTATTTTTTCTGCAGTGCGGCTTTTTTTTTGTCCCTTAGTATGTATCTATTGATGCATATGCATATACCTTTTAAGGTAGGATGGGAGTAAATCAGGAGTAAAAAAATATAAATAAAAATAAATAAATAATGTTTAAAACTTTATTTAATTTATGAAATAAGTTTTAATGATGGGAAAAAGTTTTTTATACATTTATTATTAATAATAAAAATAACACTTACGTTCAAATACCTACTGTATAGGGAAATAGAAAAAAAATAAAAATTAACATTTTTTTTATTTACTTTCTTTTATAGTAAATTGAAGAAAGTATTGAATTACTAAAATTTTTCAACTTCCGGTTTTCGGTGGATTTACACGTTTTTTTTTAGAGGTTCAGAACCCGATTTGATCATTTTTAGAAAATATCTGTCTGTCTGTGTGTGTGTAACCGCCCCGCCCCCCCTCAAAAAAAAAATAAATAAATAAAATAAAAATAAAATGTGGCATATAATTTTAAATGTAGATGTGCCTTGACCTAAATTAGTGCCCATCAATTTTTGGTGTCAGCCGATGAACGGGTGGCGCTGTGATGCAGCGATTTTCACAATTTGCGGTATGGCTATATTTCAGGAACTACTGCACAAAAATGCATATAAAGTCATAAATAGATGCAACTTGATATAAATTAGTGTCTTTCAACTACTGGTGTCAACAGCTCAATAGGTGGCTCTGCTGTGAAGTGATTTCAACAATTTAATGTAAGGCTATATATGTAAGAAATTACTGTACAAAAAGACATATAAATTCATATATAGATGCAACTTGATATAAGTTACTGCTTATCAACTTCTGGTGTCAACCGCTCAACAGGGGACGCTGTTATGCAGCAATATCCATAATTTAAGAAAAGCTATATCTCACGAACTGTTGTATAAAAATGCATATACATTTATATGTAGATGCATATTGACATATGTTAGTGCCTATCAAGTTTTGGGACTAACTACCCAAAAAGTAACGCTGCTGTGCAGCGATTTTCAAAATTTTAGGAAGGATTACATCTCAGGTAATACTGCACAAAATTGCATAAAAAATTATATGGGGATGCATCTTGACAAAAATAACTGATAATGAACATTTGGTACTAATTGATTAGGTGGTACTTCTATACAGCAATATCCACAGTTTAAGGGAAGACTATATTTCAGATTCTAATGTGTACAATCAAACAACACTTGGTATGTGAGAAAGCCATTAAAAGACATAATGCCGATTCAGTTTAAATGTATATCAACCAATAAGTTGCTATAGTGCAGATTTTCCAGAGAACGGGAGTGTTATATTTCAACTTCTATGGCATTTAAATTTGCGAAACTTGATACATGAGATATCCATTATGAAAACGCATTTTTTAAGATGTTAGTTAAACCGTGTTTCTTTGGATATTTAGTGTTAGTTTTCTCTAAGATGAAAATCGCCTGCATTTATCATGGTAGATAATTTTAATAAATGATAGTTTTTGTAAATTATTTAAATTAAGTGAATTTATATAGGAAAATATAGAGGAAAGTGTTGTAATGGCCTCAACATACTAGTTTTATTATTGCAAACCTTAAATTATTATATATATATATATATATATATATATATATATATATATATAAACAAAAACATGTTGTAAACCACACAGGTTTGAAAAAAAACGAAGAAACATGCGAAATAAAATTATTTTTTAAATTATCAAATTATTTTCCATTATAAATGCAGACGATTTTTAACTGACAGAATTATATTATCACTAAATGCTGAAAGAATTTTGCAAATCAGTAAAGAAATATTTTTTTCCAAGTTTTTTCCGTTAAAAGATAAAATAAATCGATAACTTTGCTTTAAATTATCACAGATCTATAGTTCAACCATTCGTTTTAAGGGTATTGACGAGATCTTTCGAAAGATACCCATATTGAAAAAAGCGATGCCCTCACATGCACATTTTTTTTTTACTATTTAACTACTACTATTATCAATAATGCATACGAATTTTACAATCACACGATTAAAATAACTCTCATTATGCACATTTATACGAAATTTTGTCCTATACTGTCATGTTAAAAAATAAGGAAAAATGCGATAACAGCGCCACTTGTTGAAAAATTATTCCACAAATCTAATCAGCACCAGTTTATGTCAGGGTTAAACTAAATATCAAGTTTGGTTAAATTTTGTTCATTGTTTGTGAGATACAGCGTCCGCAAAATTTGTGATACACACTCTTAGTCAGACACACAGACAGTCAGACAGACATTTTCTAAAAACAGTCAAATCGTGTTCAGTATATCCTAAAACGTGTAAAGTCATCGAAAACTGGAGTTATACGAAAGTCATCGAAAATTTTCACGAATCCAATACTTTCTCTATGTATACATATTGAAGTAAGTAAAAAAGGATATCCTAAGCTCTAATTATCTATATACAATTATATTTTTTATTTTAAAGGTTACATGGGGATGGGAGGCTGAAAATTTTATATACAAATTACCCCATGTAAAAAAAATGGTGAATATATATATATATATATATATATATATATATAGATAGATAGATAGATAGATAGATAGATATAGATATAGGTGTATATATATATATTTAATTTTATGTAGAATTACTTCAAAATATTATAATCAACTTGCTTAAACCATTTTCTTTGATCTCGTAGCTTAATTTGGACATTTATCAAGTCAGTTCTAAGCACATCGATATTTCTGAAGCAGACTACGGTAAAATAAAAGCATTATTGTTTAAAAAACGTGTACAGCTGGAATGTTTCTTTTAGAGCTTATACGGCTTTAAAACAAGGCCTACCAGTGTATTTTTCAGTTATTTTTTTCTTATTATATTTTATAAATTCAAAGTAATTAATTTACTTATTAGTTTGTTCAGGTCAAAAAACATCGATTTTCGTTAATATTTATACGTTTCCAATAAAAGTTCCGTAAAAGTTTTTAAAAAAGGGATGGGTTTTTTCCTTAATCCGATTCTACTTGTTAATTACTTATAGCAATATAAATCATTTACTTTATTTCTTTGATGAGGAGTTCTGCACAAAACAAGATGGTCAGAATTGACATTTTTTTATTTTTATCGCATATTTTGAAGATTAATATATATATATATAGTATATATATATATATATATATATATATATATATATATATATATATATATAAAGCATATATGTATATATATATATGTATATAAAGCTATATGTATATATATATACATAATTTGAATAATTTAATTCCTTAACAACACTCAGCAAATAAAAAATACCAACAATGAAATTTTAAATAAGATGTATTTCGAATAAAATTATTGTCACGATGATAATTTAATTTAATTACACTGAGTAGTAAACACATGTTAAAGTACTTACGCTGAAGAGAAATGGCACACATAACACTTAAGCCTAACGATGAGATAATTTGCATAATCCATTAATCCAATAGAAACATTCATTAAATAATAGAAATGGAAAGATATAAATTAACCAAAAGGATCTGTTAAAAGAAAAGATAATTCATCAAATGAAAAGTAGAATTTAAAATGCTGAAAACCAGAAATGATCATTCATGAGGAAACTTGCATCTCTGTCAGCATATGCTAGATTTCGGATCGTTGTATAGCTATTTCAAGCAATATACGACTCAAGTTTCTATCTTGCAAAAGAAAAAAAAAAGTAAAATAGGAAATTAGATTAAACAGTAACACAACCAGATTTGAAAAATGGAATAAGTATTTTTGATATTTCTACCTGTAACCGATTCCAAACAGAAATAGTAGAAATAAACAGGTTGCCAAAACGAACAGGCTGAAAAGAAATGATTAAAAGTAAAGAAACGATTAATCGATCTAGTTGCTGCTGAAATGAAATAAATGAAAGCATTAAGTGATATATATATGTTTTCTGTAAATATATATGTTTTCTGTAAAGGTTTTAATTCTTCTTTGAGCAGTACTTTAACAAATATTTTTAATGACAATAAGAATAGGGTTTATAGCTATACCTCCAAATTACCCCACGTGGTGAAAATTGGAGGTAACATTTATTTTGATATTTTTATTGAGGTAAAACTTTTTTTTATTTATAAAATCATCTCAGTGTGATACATTAATGAACTCTCCTGATGTAGCAATCTTTACAATAGGAAAAGTGTTGAGAGCATGAGCATGATTAAAACAAATAATAATAATTTTCCACCTATTTAACCAATCTTACCTCATTACTTTTTGAAAAACATATTTCCAATTTTATTTCATAGTAAAATCCATTTTTTTTAATTTAAATTAGAAAAACAAATATTTTAAATATTTTTTTTTAATGATATTGTAGAATATTTTAAACATATATTGTATATCTGTGTGATAAACGAATGAAATATGATCCTTTTTTTTTCCTAGCAATTTTCAAAGTTATATACTTAATAATACCTGTACTCGAACTACAATTAGAATACAGGCATAGAACTATACAGCTAATTCCGTGTGGCTCTTGAACAAGTCAGTAGGAAGAATTTGCAGCTTTATCGCGAGACAGACAAACAGAACCCAAAATCTTTTTAAGTCGCCAAATGGAGGCTTTCACAGACGTTTCGACAAATAGTTAATATTTAGTTCTACTGCGATCTCTAGAGTTGTTTTGTGCATATGTTTCAATAATAGCAATAAATCGGTTATCATCAATCACATAAAGACGTCCACGAAATTACTCTTCTTCAAGGCACCACAAATTTTTCGAACCAATGCTCATTTCTACATTCACTGGCGATCATTTGGTCAAATTGTACTGCGAGCAGTTTCTGCTGCTTTACCCCCCTTTCTGAAATCATACAATAAAATTGCGTGAATTTACTTTCATTCCATCATGACTTTGGTTGTCTAAAAAAAAAAAAAAAACAAGAATAAACAGTGTCAAAAAAATCATTAGTATAACCCAGTAAAGCAAATATTGTTCTTCAAGGTTACATATTACAGGAACACAATTAAAAAAAAATAATAATAATATTCGAAAGCAAACAACAAATGTGTGCACAAAAATCCTCAATTATTTTTGACTCAAACTGATAACATTTGTGAAAATAAAACGATTTTTTTTTCTATTGCACTTGTTTATAATAGTATGTCGCAACGATGAAATATTTGAGAAATTAAAAAATCACATCGAAATTTACACAAGATATATATAAATGTACACACACACACACATATATGGAGTTTCGTCAATGACGTTTTGTGATTGATGTTTCTCGTGAATGACGGGATTGCTCCATTTGGATAGTTAGACAGATTCTAGGTTAAAAAGGAGATTTAAGAATCTTATTGGTTAACATTAATGGTTTAAAAAGAAGTAAAAATAAATGAAAGCAATTTTTATTTATAATAAAATCGATAAATTAGAATTTTGTTGATAAAAAAATATCCGATGAGAAATAACTGACGTTCGAGAATAATCTTTAGAAGTTTGTGGATAAACAGATGATAAACTCTAAATAAGATTTCGGTTTCAAATAATTGATAAAGGTTTCATTCTTTAGAAAACATAACATGGTGTTAATTTAATTGATATTTAAAATAAATGTGCTATTTTATTTTTTATTAAAAATACATAAAAAATATAAGCGTTTTATTTATAATAAAACATACATATAATACATACAAATAAAGTAAAAAAATGAATCTTTTAGCTGTTATAAGTTTAATTGTCCTCTTTATCTCTAGACAATTTATTTATATACCTAAGATATTAAACATACCAAAATTAAAATTAGATTTTTTTTTTTTTCAAATGCGCTATTTGTTTTAGAGTTTTATTAATGTTTGTTAATGTTAATTAACACATATTTTTTAAAGTATAAACTAAAAATAGATATTAATAATATGGCAAGCTCTTTGCATACTGTCTAATATTATCCTTCAAATTATAATTCCTTAAAGTTCAAATTTATAAAAACAAGTAATGAAAACTAATTTATTTTTATATTTTGTAATTTGCTTTGCTCATTAAGTCTTTTCAATTATGTGAACTTCCAAAATATGCATAAGAATTTTGTAAAAATATAATTACTTTATTGATACTAATAATGGATATTCTTACTTAGTAAAACTCCATTAACATTAGCCAAAAGCTGAATATTGAATCATATAGAATTTCTCTTTCAGATCATTTTCTCTTTAAGAAATTAAAATTTGTGATAAATTATTTCTATTTTCTTATATTTCTCCGTTAATAATTAAATATCCATATTTTATTAAACTTAGCTCGGTTCTAATTAAAATTAATATCTAAAAAAAAAAAAAAAAAAAAAAAAATGCGTGTTTTAGTGTTAACAGTTATTTTTTAGTGTTAAACATTCAAAATTGACATTTTAATATATTTACACGTTTTGAAGTTCCCTTAAAAATGCAAAAAGAAAAAAAAATACTTATTCTGAATCTGTATTATGCAGTCAGCAGCAAAAATATTCGAGCTCTAGCAATAATTCCTATATTAAAAAAAAGTGCACTTAATTATGTAAAAGTACAGTTAAAGCAGACTAAGAACATGATTCTACAAGGTTTTATTTAACAAAACAATGTTAAGTGTACTTTTTTACATAGGAATTATTGCTATGTCTCGAATAATTTTGCTTCCGACTGTATTGAGATGGCTGCCTGAAGTATTTGTTACAATCGAACGAATAATTTATTTACATATAAGGATACCCATAAAATTTAAAATACATTACGGCTATGGGGAAAAATTTGGGTAAGTATAGTTTTATCCTGCTCTAAATGAAATGAAACTAACATACGCACACTCTAGAAGAGTGGCAGTTAACTCGATCCATACCGATCATTATTTGGACATACCAGATTTTGGGGTGGGTGGTAGGAATCTTGTTCGATAGTGAAGCACTTCCTTCTTTTAAATTTAATTGTATTTAAAAAAAAAACATTCAACGAGAGAAATGCTTGCTTTTATAAATTATTTTATCTACTGTAAGTTAGTTTCATATATTTTATAAAGTCAGTTCCCTACATCAGAAATCACCATTTTTACGCATCTGGTAGAGGGTTAGAAATTTTTAATACTAACAGACATACAAAAGAGGCGGTAGGTGTAAAAATGGTTGACTACCCCTTGGTATACAATATCAAATGGAAAATCATTTACTCTTCGTTTCCGAAGACGCACAGACGAATTCGGATATCTAAATTGCGTGAAGTGCATTTCGAGTTCAGTTATGGGTTTTTTATACTGTGTTAAATTTTAATATATTATTCAATGTACATATAATATTTAGACAACTTACAAAACACGCAAAATTAAACGGAAACATTTTTTTTTTCGATTGAATGTTTACGTAAAATTGAATATCACTTTCTCATTCCCACATGGGAGGCAAAGCAATGTCTAAAGTTCAACCTTCAACGTTAATGTTTTGCTCTATCTCTCTCTCTCTCTCTATATATATATATATATATATATATATATATATATTTATTTTTGCCTTAACCTTGATTTTAAATATCTTGTATTTTGAAAAAAGAAAAAAAAAAAAAAAACTTTTTCATTCAATAATTTTCTCATTCCTGAGTGAATGCATCCTTGCTACAAATTTACAATTAGCGTAAATAAGTGTAATAAAGTTTTTTATTTTTTATTTTTATTTATTTATTTATTTATTTTAATATATACATCTTTAGATGGTTAAAAAACAACAATTAAAGAATTTATAAAGAGTGCAAAGAGTTTTAAAACTAAAAATAAGTTTGAAAAATGCTTTTAAAATTCAAGAAACAGTAATTAAAAAGAACAGTAAAAAGTGTTGTAACAAAATGTTCTATGCTAGGTGCATCTTATTTTATGTTTTTATTTAAATTTCTTCTTAAATGTTTGGAAATAATGAACTTAAACCGATTTCAAGCCAACATTTGCCTAATCACAGCTTTCAATTCCGGTAAAAAACAGTTGAAATAATAAATTAAAAAAAGGTGACTATTTATATTTTCATAAACAGATACTTTAAAAAAAATCGTTTAAACATTCTAATATATTCAAACAAATTCTGTTTCCTTTCCTTTCCTTTTCTTTTTTCCCCCTTACTCTGTCAAAAAAAAAAAAAAAAAATGTAAATTTTTATTCAGGAATGCAAAATGAAAATGGCTTTTTTTTCTTCTTAAAAAAAAAAAAAAAAAAAAAAAAAAAAAAAATCATTTTAAATTTCAATGAATGTTATTTTAAGATTTATGAATATTTTTCTGCATGAAATTCAATAGCTCTCGAGTTTTATATAAATAAATACAAATTTTAACTTTTTCTTTTCTTTTCTTTTTTTTTTTTTTTTTTTTTGAAACATTTTTCTTTATTAATTAGTTAAAAATCTGTTACATAACAACCACATGAATTATATTACATAACATCCAACATATTACACATATGTATTACCACTACTCATCTATATTTAATTTTGTTTATTTTTTATGCTACATAGTCTTTCGAATAGTTTATGTAATTTTCTTTAGAAAAAAATATTCTTCTTTCATAATGTCACATTTCCTTATCCAAGTTTTAAAATAAAGAATATTTTATTTTTCTTTAGATTCCACATAATTTATTTACGTTGGATTTAAATCTGTCATTGTGTAACATTCAAAGGGCCACTTTTCAATACAGTTATATCTCACATCTAGCTTCATCCCTAATTTTGTTTTCTAAAGAAAAATACGTGACAGAAATTGGAACAAGAGAATAAAATGAATGTATTCAATTCTTCTTTATTGACAAGAATTGTGATTCAGTAAATGTGACTACATAATTGTTTTTATTATTAGGGATATATATTTTTGAAATAAAAAACCTATAATCAAATAAAATCTTGCAATATTTGAATGGCGATTTAAATTACGCATTGTTTTTTTCCCCCTTTAATCTAGGTTACGCAACAGTAAATGGAAGTAGACACTTCTATTTATTCTTTTACAAATTATTATTATTACATATATCAAGGAAAAAATAATAATAATGGAAACACTGCGCTAAATATTTTTTTACGCAAAAGCATTAAATTTAGAATTAATTAAAAGTCATAGCATATTTCTATTTCCTGAAAAATTACATGGTATTTAAGGTGTTAATTGCTATATTGAATTTTTAAATGTTGAAAATAGATCAGAAAATTGCTATATTTTTAAGATATTTTAATTTTTTAAATTTTTAATTCATAACAATCATTAAAACTAATAAGATTTAATTAAATTAAGATTAAATAAAATATAAAAATCGCTTAAATATACATTAGTCATTCAAATGAAAAATTATTTTGATAAAATATAAAAATAATGAAATTTCTAATTTTTAATGAATCTGACGCGAAAATTTCTTATTTTATTGCACTTTAATTACTTATTTTACATGATTTTTCCCCCATTTTCACGATAATTTAAAATAGCTATATCGCAATTGCGTATGTAAAGACCTTCGCGAGAAAAACACCGGAGCTACTATGGTGATAAATTTAAAATTTAGCCAATGAAGTCCTCTACTGAAGCAGTTCCGTAATGTGCATGCATATTTAGTTGATTTTAAATTAAACATGTGTCTGTTCATCATAATGAAACTTAAATATCCAAATGTGATTTGCGTTTTACTAGCATCGGTATATCACGGTATTGAACATAGTTCTGATTTTCCTGAAAAAGTCGCAAATCTGAATATATATTTATTCAAATGTTTCAATTATTCAATAATCAATAATAATAATAATAATAATAATAATAATAATAATAATAAATCTTTTAAGTCTAGTGACCAGTGATGTGATCAAAATCTGATAGTTAACAGATTATTTTTTATCCCTTTCAATTTATCTTTTCGTGAAGTTTTATTTCAATTTTATTTCAGTTTTATTCTACGTGTTACATATATTTATTTTTATGTCAATAAATAAATTAATAAATAATGGTGTAAATATTTTTTGATTCGCAAAAAATTTATAATAAATATTAAAGATTCTACAGCTGTTAATGTCTAAAGCGACTGAATATTTTTAATGCGGATGGCGATGTGAATAATTTTTTTTCCTTAAAAATCTTCCAGTCTTCGTTCTATTTGTCAGACCATTTCGAAATCTTTAAACCTAATCAAAAATAGGCAGATCATTTTGAAAAAAAAAAAAAAATTGTTTTCGTAGTTTTTGAATGTATAAATTATACACGTACTAATATTTCGTTTGATATACACTCAAGTGACATAAAAATCTGCGTACCAAGAATTAACTGTTGGACCGTAACGAAACTTGGTATGAAGGTACGTGCGAGACAGATATGCAAATGATTAGAATTGCAACGTGATTGCACATTGCGTAAAGCCATCAAAAGGCGTTGAATTGCGTTCTTCTTGGAGTATAAAATAGGCAAGCAGCGCAGAGGGACGCTTTTTAAATAGAGATGTCATTACGCCGCCATCGAAGACAACACGGGCCTCTGTCTGAGTTCGAGAGGGGAAGAATCACCGGTATGATGGAATCGGGTAAACTGCTCGGCGAGTAGAAAACCACCTAGGCCGTTCTCTATCTACTATGAGGTGTTGGGATCGGTGTACAAGGGAGAGATCGCTTAAGGCCGGTTTCCACTAGCGGTTGGTTGGAGCGGTACTATTCAGAGTCTTTTGATGTGGTCAACCGGGCTCAAAACCCTCGAACTGGTTCAAAGTCTAGAGACCTCCTTGACGCTAATCCCCCTGCTGAGATAATTGAGGGGCCAGATGCAGATATCTTTGTCAATTTTGCATGCTTTCCTTTGAAGTAACTGCGCAATCTGATAAAATAAGGTTGCAGTTGATGACAAGACATTTGGCTCTTTGTGTCGGAAGCGTGATTAATGGTTTTTTGAACCTCGAAGTTTCAACCCTAGTGCAAACCAGGCTATACACGGCAATCAGCCTCAGGACATGCTCGACAGACCAATAATCGAAAAAACTGTTGCTTCATATAAAATATACCCATAGCGCCAACTGTCTCATTGTCCGTCACCCGGACATATTCAACACCTATAAGACCTTTCCCTATGTCTGTACGTACCATCGGAAGGCGCCTGGCATAAGGACATTTACTACCGTGGCGCGCATTTCGTGTGCTGTCAAAAATACCCACCCCCTCTCCTCAGTTTGGAGTTGTGTCACGCTCGACGGGGTTGGATTGTAACCAAATTGAACCAGGTTGTCTTCAGCGATGAGTCCATATTCAATTTGAGTAGTGATGACTAACATGCACGTGTGTAAAGGCAAGGGGGGATTAAATTATTAAATGGAATATAAGGTTTTATATGAAATCTTGAATGAGATCAAGTTCTCTTAAAAAGGAAAGGAAATATTGATTATTAAGACAAACACAATTGCGCGCGAAAGAAAAATTGCCAAATAATAACAGATTTAGAGGTGCGTAGTTTTCTACAATGAAACGCGTAGAAATAAAAAAAATCCAGTTTGCATGCAGAATCGGGTTATATTTAAGATTACGGGCAAAATATTTCTAGTAATAAATATTTCTAGTAATAAATAATATTCTTGAACGCAACTAATTTATAGTTTAAATATCAAACATAATAAAAGTATTTCAATGCATAATTTTTATAAAAAAATCATTAACCCAAGTAGCACATAACGTTGTTATAACGTTGAAAATAAGTCTGAACAGTGAAAAATTAGTTATAACATCGTTGTAACAACGTTATGTGCTACTAGGGAATTGCATTCATTTAGGTAATATCAAGAAATTATTCTTTAAAATTACAACCTGACAACTTTAAGGAACTTAATATATTCAACAGAATCCTTATAATAAGGTGTATAATGTGCAATAAAATTATATTTCACTGATGGTAATAGAAATTATGAAATATGTGGGGAAAAAAGGGATTTAATAAAAAAAAAAAAAGTGTAAGTAATTTAAAGACAAATATAGTTCATTACCCATTTGATGGGATGTAACTTTAATTTTTTTAGATTATCAATTATGATAAGATAACATAATAGCTATAATAAGAAGAAATAATGTAACCATAAAGTTTTATCGATTGTTTGAACTTTAAATTAACGAATAAGAAAATTAGTTGATAAAAATTAAACAAAAAATAATAACTACTTGTCCCATATCAAAGTGGTTATAAAAATTGTCTTTTATTAAATAAAGATAATTTCTTATATTTTAAAAAGATGAATCAATTATATTTATATTCTTTATATAATTTTTAAATCGCAAATTTTTAGTTAAATGTAGGAAATGAATATATATATTCTTTTCATTAACCTTGAAATGTGATAATAATCACATACACTCATAAGATACTTATACATCTTCAGTTCTTATGACTTGAAAAAAAAAAATAATAGTAAATAAATAAACATTTGACATTAAGAACGTACGAGGTATTAGAAGAGAAGTACTATTTGTATTAAAGAATACCTTCTTAGACTAGTATATTCTATCAATTTAATTTATTTAATTTGTATTTAAAAAAAATGCTATTATTTACCATTGAAAGAGGTTATAGGAGGGTAAATCGGCTTACAATCACATTTTGATATAATCTGCCTAAAATTACAACAATATCGAAATTATTAAAGTAATTTACATTTTTTATAATGTTTCTTCTTACAAAATATTAATTTTTGTATGTCATAAACATGAAATCTTTACATTTTAGTTTTTAGATATCAAATGAAACACACTTCGATATTTTTTTTTCCAAAGCAATACTATGCTACGACTTACAAACACGTCTATAAATTTAAATACTCTTACAATTATCGCTTATAACATGTGATATGAAAATAAACGGTAATGCGCAAAATCTCTAATGCTACGTTAAAATACGAAGATTTTCTATACTTTTCCAAGAAGAATAAAATATCAAAATAAAATACAGCATGAAAATAGTAATGAATAAATATGGCATAATGCATGAAATTGAAATAGTAACGATTTGTATTTTAATATTTAATATACTGCTTAAAAATATACGGTAAAAATATTTTTAACTAAATTAAAATAACTATTACATACATAGTTAACCTTTTTGTAATATAAAAATTAACCATTTTTATTAAAAATATATAAATAAATAAGTAAGTAAGTAAAAATAAATAAACACATAATAAAAAAAAAAAAATAAATAAAAATGTGTAATTTCCTGATAAAGTCTACATTAGGAATTTTTTAAATATTTAAATAGCATACTTTTAGGTTAGAACACAATTTATTCAGAATTATGTTAAATATTTTTAAAGCTAATATGCAATGCAATCTTTTGAAATTAAAACACAAAGAAAATATTTATATGTTAATAAATTTTTGTATAAAAAAAAAAGTTTTCAAAAAAGAAATATATATTTATCGTATTTATTACTATTCATCAACAGAACAAAGGCAAATGGAAATACTTTAATTAAGTTTTCTTTTCAGGAAAATAATAAAACTTTACTCTTAAACATCATTTTATACTCATGAAAAATTTAAATTAATTACAAAGCTAATGTATAAATATTTCAGTTAGTATTATCTATAGAATTAAATTAGAAATGAAATATCACATGTTTTTTAAAATGTTATGCCTTATTAAATTTTCGATTAAACAAAAAGTACTAAAAAAAATTTTTTTTTTTTAATACTTTAAAGAAGACTTTATTTGTTATTTTATTTTTCGGAATCTTTGTTAACATATTAATGAAATTTTTCTCCAAACAATTTCATAAAAATGATACAAAATACAGAAAAAATTGTTAACTATAGAAAAAAATAGTATTAACAGAGAACGACAAGTACAAATACCTCTGTTAATTTTAATCGTCATGAATATTTGATATTGTTTTCTTTTATAAAAATTTAAAATGTTATTATTGCTGAAACATCAGTGGAGGCTTTCCTGACGAAACACAAAAAGTGCTATGTGTCATTGTGTTTATGGGTTTGTGTGTTTGTATGTACCGTTATAGCTGCGTCAAAAATCATCCGATTGATTTGTATATTCATACATATGTGCATACACCATATATACTTAAATGTATATATTTTTATCTTGCTTTATGGATATTTTGCTTGCAGTTCGAGCATAGGTACACATTAATTTATTTATTATTATTACGTCCTATGTAAATAATTACTGTGTATCGTGATAGAGGTCGTAAAAGTTACCCGATTGACATGGAAAATGGTACATATGTTCATGAGCCATGCAGACATATTTCTGTATGTTTTGGTGAGTATACTGTTTGCGGTTCATATACAGCGACACACCAATATTTTTCTTATTATTACGGCCAATGAACAGAATTTCATTTGAAACATTTTTGAGTAATTACACGGCACTCAACATAATAAAATGCTTAATGTGTCGAAAAAATTTTTTTTATACAAATTATAATCGATATACAGTACCACACAAAATAGTTATCATATTGTTAAGTAATCATTTAAATGATGTACAATTTAATACAATTAATTATGAGCTACATACATATAATAGAGCAATTTCTATTGGTATACATGACATTTATCTAGTTTACAGAAATACACAGAAGAATTTCACACAATTACTGTTTATAGACAGACTTTCATTAAAGTGCATTTTAACGTGGTTTCCGCCATACAATATAATAAAATTAACTTTCTTTTTCTTCTTTAGTTTGTTATTAATATATATACATATATATATATTTTTCTGTGATACTTTGATCTTATCTCCTGTACATATCACTTTCATTAATATTTCAGAATATATATATATATATATATAAATAATTTCGAATTATATTTTCCCTTGCATAACCCTTCATATCCATATGTGGTTCTTTCTTCCTTAACCTTTAACATTCATTAGTTTCGCAGAGAAACCAAACATTTGACATAATTTAAAAAAAATTATGAAGTAGTTTTTTTTAACATTTCCCCCTTGTTTTAATCAGGTTTTAAACTTCTGCTCTTTTTCTGTTAGGTAGATCGCAGCACTATTCAAAAGATTAACAAATAATGTTTCAAAGGTAGCTAAATGGATAGTCACTTGAAATTTCTCAGTGCGCGCGAATGCGAATTGCTGGTTTGATGATGCACTCATATCAATTTTTTTTCATTTAAAGAAGAGCTGGACTATTATTTTCACCTGATACAACTTTTACGAGTTTTTGTATTCGATAATATTTACTTATAAAGTGCTGTGTTAATTAATTAAATATTATTTGAATTTAATAAGGTTAATTTATAGGTGTTTAAAACCAAAAATTTATTGAAAAAAAAAATGCTTTTTTTTTTTTTTTGTGCTAGAGGCCTATTTCAGTCGGTACAGTTGTCGAATTTTTATAATACACTCTTAATAGTGCTAAGGGCCTATTTCAGTCGGTTTATTGAATGGGGATTTATTGAATGATGTCCCCCCAAGGCACAACTTTGACATGAGTTGTCCCCAGGCCCAACTTTGACATGAGTCCCCCCCAAGGTACCCCTAATTCAGTCGGTACAGCGTTGTCGAATTTTTATAATACACTCTTAATAGTGCTAAGGGCCTATTTCAGTCGGTTTATTGAATGGGGATTTATTGAATGAAATCCCCCCAAGGCACAACTTTGACATGAGTCCCCCCCCCAGGCACAACTTTGACATGAGTCCCCCCAAGGTACAACTTTGACATGAGTCCCCCCAGGCCCAACTTTGACATGAGTCCCCCCAAGGCCCAACTTTGACATGAGTCCCCCCCAAGGTACAACTTTGACATGAGTCCCCCCCAAGGCACACCTTTGACATGAGTCCCCCCCAAGGCACACCTCCCCCTCATTGGGAAAAAGAGAAAAAACGTTGTTTTGAGGCTATATGACAGTTTGGACTTCCAACGTTATTTGTTACAATATCTGCAGCTGAAACACATTGGTTTGATTTAATGAAAACTTTATCATGGAATTTAGATCGTCACGAATTAACTAAAGAAGAATTTGTCGATATTAACAAGTTTAGCAGTAGGCCTCTGGCACTAAATTAAAATCTGTCAATGCCAGATTTTCATGTTTTAAATAATGAAATAATGTCGTGTCTGTATATATATATATTTTTTTTTTTGAAATATTTATGATCGGCTATGTGTCTTAAAGCCATTTTTTAAACTTATTTAGTAATTTTTAAAACAAATTAAGTAGTGAACGTTAAATGGTTAATTCACGCTTTTTTTCTTGGAGTTTTTTTTTTTTTTTTTTTTTTTTTTTTTTTTTTTTTTTTTAATAATGAATTATTATTATTAATTTTATTATTATAAAATTATTATTTATTGTGCATGTTTGTTTAGAAATGATGAATACATTTGCAAAATGTCACTTTTCTTCATGAAGTGACAGAAATTGGTTTTTCTCATGAAAAGGGTAGTTTTTTTATGCATAAAAAGTTGAAAAAGTGTTTTAGAATATTTTATTTCCCACAGCACTCAGAGTTTACTAATGGGTAAAAAAAATCTCTTCCTTTCCAATAAGCTAAAGTCTGGACGTGCTAAGTATGCTAATGACCGCACTTCATTCGATTTTATCATTAAAGTTCCCCAGATACCAAGAAAACTTTTTCGAAGAGTTTTGAACGAATTCAGACATACTAAGTGCATTATTAATTTAAAGTATTAAGTATACGTTTCAATTTTTTTCGGTATTTTTTATAGTATGAGCAGTATAATAAAATGAAAATGAATGCAATGTTAAATGTAAATAACACTTTTTTTAAATTATTACAAATATAGCAGATACTAAAATACCAAGATAACTTTTTCGAAGAGTTTTGAACGAATTCAAACATACTAAGTGCATTATTAATTTAAAGTATTTAGTATATGTTTATTTATTTATTTATTTTTGGTATATTTTTATAGTATGTGCAGTATAATAAAATGAAAATAAATGTAATGTTAAATGGAAATTTATAATGCAAATAACACTTGTTTAAATTATTACAAATAATGCAGATTTCAAAATATCAAATTCTTATTCTATATGAAAACATATTTTTAAAGGTATTTAAAATTTTAGTGTCATATAATCTTAAGATTATATGCAATTTTCTTTGGATCATTGACGCAAATATTTAATGTTTCAATATAGTACCTCTATTAAACATTAATTTTATTTTTATTTTGGGTTATTTTTATACAGGAATATTTTACAGCGCTAATTTTTACTATTTAAAAATGCATTGATTTGTTTCTAATAGTTTATTATGCTTCCTAAAAATTTCTGCTAAAAGAAAAATGATAAATTAAAAACATTTACACACACACACATATATATGCACTGCAAAAATTTTCCGTAGTAGTTTACAGGACAGTGTACTGGTAAAAGTATTGCGATTTTTACTCACGTGTACTGTAATTTTCACAGTATGCTTTAAAAATATTTCCTATAATTATTACACATGCGTGCAGGGAATAACCCAAAACACTAGGCTACTTATTTATTTTTTTACACATATAATTTATTTATTTTTTCATGCGGAGCAAACGGTCTTGGATAGCCCGGGATTCGAACTCACAATTTCCTTTTTTGGAGACCAGCACTTTGCGAATTGCGCCGTTGTGTTCACAGTGTCTTTTATTTACACAAACAGTTAAGGTCTACATCAGCACTGATTGGTTCATAAATTATGTCATACGTACTTAAAGATTCTGGAAAATTTTTGATACCGATTTACAGCACAATGTGAGGTAACTAGCCTTTTTATTTTTACAGAGATAGCTGTAAAAATATACAGCAACCTATAATGTATTTATGTTGAAATAGTGCTTTATTTTTACAGAATAATTTTACACTATATATATCTTTGTTATGTCTCAAGCAATGTTTTCTTAAAATAGAATATGTTTCATAAAATGTTCGTTGATAAAGATTTCAGGCTCAAGTTCTATATGTGGAACGTCACATACATGACATCTTGTAGGATATGCAACTATGCGGAATGTAAGTCCATGGGTCACTAATATTATCTGCATCTTATTTGCTCTAAAGACCTGTGTTAAATTTCCAAGTTTGCGCAATACTTACAATGCATGTATGCAATAAGTCTTGCCTCTTAATGAAATAATTCCAATGTATTTTTTCCCTTGCTCTATAGGTCTGAGTGGGAATATGGCGAAATAGCATGTCCTTTATTAATTTTTTTTATTTATCACATATGCCTATTATACTCATATATATTTGCTTCTTTCTCTAATTCCTTTTTTTCATTTGTCATTTTTCCACATTTTTAGGAGTGTGCTGGCTTTGCCATATGTCCGAAACTTGTTAGGATATGCTTTTTTTTTTTTTTTTTTTTCATTTATTTACTATACAAGCGCTTTTCCTCTTTTCAAACCCACAAAAAGGAAGCATGTAGGTGTTTGCACATGAAGTGTGGTATTGTATTATTTGCTATACTAATTTCTTGTTTTTAAATGTATCAACATTTTAAAATTCATTTTTGTATATCATGTACACTCATTTCAAATCATACCTATTTATTATGGATCACAATATTAACTAAATTCATTTTTAGCATTATTTATTTATTTATTTATTATTATTATTATTATTTAGATCTCCAATATAATATTTATTCCTTCATTATTTGGTGTCTGTGGTTATGGAATATATATATATATATATATATATATATCTGTGTGTGTGTGTGTGTGTGTGTGTATTTACAACAGTTATTATCGCGAAGTACCAACATATAAAACCTAATCTAAAGCGAAAGTTGAAACATATTTTCATTTTGATACGTTATGATTAATTATTTAGTTGTTACGTTATCTGTTATCGAGAGCAAAAAATCTTTTATTATAGGCCTATTAACTATGTTATTATTACTTATAATCATTTCATTGCCCTGTTCTTTCCAAGTGAATTCATATTATTTATTTTTTGAAAGCAATATAGATAGAATCTCTCTTAAAGTAAAGTACATTTTAAGAATAATTTTATACGCAACGTTTTATTTAAACAATTTGTTTAGCCTTAAAAACTTCTTTATATTCCATAAAATTAATGAAAGCCCTACTGGTTTGAAAGGCTACGGCCTTTTTCATTCAGGTTCAAGACTACTACGTTAGAAGCAAATGTTGTCTTGCTTTGGTTTCCAAAGCGCACATGTTTTGCATCTGAAAATATGAACCCCGGTTTTTTCACAACTAGTAGCGGCTTCATTAATTTTATGGTGTGTGAAGATGTCTTTAAGTTTAAATATTGACTAAACATTAGTTCTTTAATTTAGTTTTGTGACAAATAAATTGGTTCATTATCGCATGTATTATTAGCACGTTAAACATATTTTTAGCAGATGAAAATAAAAGTGGATTTTTTTATTTTATTTTATTTTTTTTTTTTTAAGTATTAGTAGTGATTTAAATTTATCGAATGAATTTCTTTAAAGAACAATAAATTAATTTTTTTTTATCCCTCCGTGCAATATTTATAAACATTATGTGTTTGTTAAAATAATAATAATAATAAGAAATAAATAAATAAAAATACAAAATCTTTCTTTTATACCTTTTTTTTCTGAAAATATGCTTTTAAAATTCTAATAAAATGTCTTTATATTCAATGGGGTGTAACCATCTTAAAATGCATTTTTAAGAAATACCGATTATAGACCGTAATAGTACTAAATTTTTTTATGTATCCTAGAATATGAGCCACAGCAATTATATGCACTAAAAAACAATACACCTATTTAATTAAATATTACTCAATAATATTTCAATCAAATTTGATATCATTTGGTTGATTACAGAATGTCAAACTAAATTTTTTGTGTGGTCCCTCAAATAAATCATTTAGTATATACATACCTATTTTTTGGAGTAAAAATGTTTTTTTACATCTTTATGATGTATATTAATTCCATTGTGTTGAATGCATCATAAACGCTTTAAAGAGCGTTTAAATAAAAATTTCTCTATAGGCAATAATGTCATGAAATTAAAAGATATATAAACATTCAACGAACCATAAACATTTTATACATCAGTAAAAACTATTCAACTTATTCTACAACTTTCATGAATAATTTTTCGGAAGCCTAAAATCACATATTTTTTGCAGAAGACATCAGTTTCTGAAGAAGACAGAACTATGTGAGTAATGTACGCTAATTTCATTTTGTTGAAGGCAGAATAAAGATGTTAAATTCGTTTAAACGAAATTCTCCCCATAGGCTGTAATGATAAGAAAAAAATTGGCGTTTCCCTGTACACAGTCCATAAACAATATAGACATAAGTATTTATACATCTATTTCTATACAGAGTTAGTTGGGTGATTTTTGTGGCCGTTAATGCGATAAATACAAATTATGTCCATAGGCCGTAATGATAAGAAAAATTTTAGTGTGTCGCTTTACACAAACTACAAATGGAATACACATGTAAAACTATACAGCAAATTTCATGCGGCTCATGAACATGTGTACCAAATTCCAAGTCAATAGCATGATTTTTGGGGTCGCTATCGCGATATATACAAATTCTGTCCACATGCCGTAATGATAAGAAGCACACGAACTATAAATGGAATACACACCAAAAACTATACAGATAATTTCATGTGGCTCATTAACATGTGTACTAAATTACAAGTCAATTGCGTGATTTTTTCGGCCGCTATTGCGATGCATACAAATTCCGTTCGTAGGCCGTAATGATAAGAAAAACTTTGTTGTGTCCCTATACACGAAATACAAATTTAATACACACCAAAAACCATACAGCTAATTCCTTCTGTATCAAATTATAAGTCAATAGTGTGATTTTTGCGGTCGCTTGCAGTCAGACAAACCGACAGACAAACGGAAATCGAAATCTTTTTGAGTCCATACAGAGAGGCCTACACTGACGTTTTGGCAATTATAATCAGCCTGTATATTAGAGTACTATAGATATTTATTATTCTATATTTTATTAAAATACATATTACAACTTAAAATAATACTCACTTTGGGAAATTACGGAACTGTTTTAATAAGTGTTCATTATACTACAGAATTGTGTTGGACTTGTATAACCAGTATTATTTTCCAAAATGAATCTTAACAATTTACTAATACTTTAAGTTCATCTTAAGTAATTCGCATCAAACAAATGCACTTTTCATAAAAGAAATTTAAAATAAAATTTTCAGACACACTGAGATTACATCTCTTAAGAATGTGACAATTTATATAAGATCGAAAAAGAAACTAAACGTTATTTTGGAAGTGAATTAAGATCATTTTACTAAGATAAAGAGATGACAATGTCAGAAAAGAATTTTCCATTTATGTTTCTAAATTAATTATTTCACGATGATATCAAAATAATCTGTTTTAATAACAATTATTCTACTGACGCGAATACAATTTATACAGAAAATTTTTGTTAAATGTATTTTTCAAACACTTATTTTATGTCATTTTTCAATCAATATCGTATTCTACTTATTAAGAAATTTTAAAATAAATGAACTTATTTCACATTGTTATACCCGTTTAAAATGCCTTTATTTTTTAGGATTAAAAGTTTGTATTGATGGGTTTTGTCATGATTTTGTATTAAAAGAAGATTTTATTTGTAAAATTTTAGTAGTGTTAAATTATTTGTACACTGGTTAAAATTTTTAAAATAAATTTCACTTAGAAAGTATATAAATTAAAATATTTAAATTTTAATCGTGATTTTTTTTCAGTACGAATATAACACACAATTTTGAGAAAAAAAAATTCGTATGTATATGTATATATAATCATAGTTTCTGTAAAAATATAAATTAATTACTACGTTTTAATTACTAATATCGTTCGGAATATTATTATTTAATACAAAGTTATTAAGAGTATAGAAAGAAATTTGATTAAATAAAAAATAAAATAAAATAAAATAAAAATACATTTTTTATGTTATATTAAAAAATAATACATAGATAATCAACAATCTTTTAAACAATTGTTTTGATGCATTGTCTATACTTATATAGAAGAGTAAAATTTCTCCATCTTATGCGTATTACAACTAAGAAGAAAGCCAGTTTATGTCAGAAATCTTATTCTTCTATTTACAAAGCAGATTTTTTAAATTAACTTTCACACTCCAGTCAAAGTATTTGATATAAATCTACTTGAATCCATCTATAACAACATTTCTTAAAAAAATGTCTCATCATCTAATGAAATTCAAACTAGTGAAATTTACGTTTCTTTTATTTTTTTTATTTTTTTTTTTTTGATTAGCAGTACTAAAATTTATTTTTATTTATTTATTTATTTTTTTTTTTCATTTTAGTTATTCTAAATATTCAAAAAAAAAAAAGTAGATCAAAAATTGCTGGTGCGTAAGAGGCAACGTAAAGACAGAATCCCTCACACAGAGGCCTCATACATACAAATGCTCATAGTCGTGCAGAAGCGTGAAACATTGGAAGTTCGTTCAGAGGGCGATGGTTTTGGCAAATACACTCATGTCCATAAATTAAGGATAATTCTGATTCACACTGAAATCGAACTGTAGAAAATTTCACCTGTAGAAATACCACACACATCTTTAAGAATAATATGCAAAATATAAGAAGCCATCAGATGACGCCGATATGATGTTACAATGACGAAAGTGTAAGAAGGCGGTAGATAAGGAATGGAAGCAAAGAAGGAAAATTTTTGACAAGCGTTCTGTGTGCCGCTCAGTGCCTCAACCGAATAGTTATGGCACAGAGGACTCATGCAGATATTTTTTTACGTGGTAGAATTATTGGCCGACCAGAATGTGGGCGTACTCAGATAGAAGTATCGGGGAAACTTAGAATCGCCCAAAGTGTGTTCTCTAGGCTTTGGTAACGATTCCAAAATGATGGAAATGTCAGTCGACGTTACAGTACTGGTCGACGACGAGTTACAATTCCGAATGATCACCAGTGTTTGGTAGTAACTGCCAAAATAAGCAGATAAAGCACAGCATCAGACATGTCTCGTCAGCTGTCTGCAGCCACGAAAGCAACAGTTTCAAGACAAACCATGGATAGACGTTTGGGAGATATTGGTCTATATGCTCGCAGGCCTGTTAGATGTGTTCCACTCACGGAAATGCACTGTGCCAGCGGTTAACTTGGAGTAGAGAACATGCAATGTGGACAGCGGCACAGTGAGATTGTGTAATGTTTTCCGACGAGTCCAGGTTTACCTTGCAGTGTGATTCACGTCAGACTTTCATATGTAGAACGTCAGGTACCCGTTACCACCAAAACAAAGTCATTGAATGACACCGTGTGGGGCAGGAGTTCTCGTTTTTTTGCGGGGGGCGATCATATTGGACACCAGAACAGATCTGCATGTTCAAATCGGAAGAATGATAGGCCAAACTTATCGGAACATCAGTCTTAAACAACATGTACGTTTGTTTAGGTGTGCCATGACCATGAGCCCAGAATTTGTGTTTATGGATGACAATGCGCGCCCTCACCGTGCAATCGTCCCAAGTAGCACGGGAACGTTCTGTGAACGTCTAATAACGGTTACAGTCGTTCAAACACCGTGTTTCGTGTGAAGAGAACGTTCGATTAGACGTTCAAAAATAGTATTACTTAGAACGTTCTGAAAAGGTTTGCTTTGTACCATCTAGAAAACGTACAAGTCTAGTTCTATGAAAAACGTTCAAGTGTATCACCGTCGTAGCACGTTCTGTAACAGTGTGATTATAACGAATATGAGAAAATTCCTTTTTTTTTTAGTTTTTTTTCCTTATTTTTAGTTTCAAATTTTGTTGACATGTAGAATAATCATTGAAATGTAATAGAGATGCGGTGAGAAAAAATTACATAATTTTAAACTTTAATTATATGTTATTATAATCATAATAATTATTTATAATTTTATTTAAGTTTTATGTTGTTCAATTCTGTCAAACACATTACTCCAGATTACTTTTGCAGATATTCATTATTATTTGTTTCTTAAATTGTTAATAAATTAAGTTACGAAAAATTAATTTATTTTATTTATTTTATTTATTTATTATTATTATTATTAATATTATTTTGTATATACCAAGAAAAATGTGTTGGATAATTGGGAATTTTTGATCTCCGGTTTTCCATGGGTTTATACACTCTTGAGATGTCCAGAACACAATTCTATCATTCTTTCAAAATGCCAGTCTGTCTGTTTTTTTTTTTTTTTTTTTTTTTTTTTTTTTTTTTTTTTGTGTGTGTGTGTGTGTGTGTTATCAAAGTTTTGTGGACTCTGTATCTCACAAACCAATGGACGGAATTTAACCAAACTTGATGTTTAGTTAGACTTTAAACTAATTTGCTAAATATCAGGAATATTTAATTAGATATTGACCTAAATATCAGCTTTGGTGCTCATTAGCCTCTGGAATGTATCACCAGATAGGGTTCGCTTCTATTCTGTAAATTCTCCCTTTTATGGGGAGATTATATCTCAGCTTCTACGGTGCACAAATGCACCAAACTTAATATGTGAAAAAGATATTATGTAACAGTACGCTGATTTAATTCGGGTGCATATATTGACCAACTGAACTGGTGGCGCTGCTCTCCTGTAATTTAACCCCGTTAACGTAATGGCAATAATTCAGTTTTTGTGATATAAATAATTATAAATACACTGAACTTGGTATGTAAAATTAATATCATATAAAACTTTGCAGAATAATTTTGCGTGCATATCGGACAACTGGAGGCACTGGTATGCTGCAAATTAATTTTATTCAAGGGAACGGAACGCAATAGCACATTTTCTATGATTTATAAATGCTCTAAATTTGGTACGTGAAATAGATATTACGTAAATTTTACTGATTCACTTCGGGTACATATCAAATGACAGGTGGCACTGTTACGTTTCAACTTACGGGAAGCCTGTACCTCACCTTCTATAATACGAATACTTATCAAACCTTGTATGTGAGACATATATATAATGACAAAATGTGCTGCTTCAGTTTCCGTATATATCCACCGACGGACGGTGCTTCTATTGCTTTCTGCGATTTTTCAGATATCTGTATTTCAGCATTTTTTGGTGAAAAATGTACAAAATTTCATATATAAAAATGTTAATTATAAAAACCTGTGTTGATTAAATTTTTATGATTAAATTAATAAATTTTAAAATTCTATGGATGCTGTATCTCACGAACTAATGAACGTAATTTATTCAAACTTTGTTTACTTGGACTATGACCTAAACTGGTAGCGATTATATTTGTTAATAAATCGTTCAATAGGTAGCGCTGTCGTACCATTATTTTCAGAATTTTTAATATGTCATAATAGGTCAAAATTTCGTATAAATGTGCATGAGTCAGCATCGTTTTTAACTTTTCCCTGGAAAATTAAATATGTATATATATATACATTTATATTAGTAATATTTAATTAAAAAAAAATATGGGCAATTTGTATAGTTCATCGCTTTCGCTATTGTATTAAAATTTTCAATATTCTTGCCAGAAAAGTCGTCTGTACTTTTAAAGCGAAAGGATGAACCCTAAATCTGTGATAATTTAAAACAAAGTTATCGACTTTTCACATTTTTCAATATGTAAAATACATTTCTTAAGATACATATTTTGTATACCGTAAAATTAATTTTTTTGGATATTTAGTGTTATATTTGTTTGAGATGAAAATCGTATACATTTACCATGGAAAATAATTTTGATAGATTATTTTAGCAAATAATATTTGACATCGACCTGCGCAGGAAAATATAGAAGAAAGTTTTAGGATGGCCTCAGTATAATAATTTTTACAAAGGTTAAGTTTTGAACAGTATGAAATATATTTATTAGAAACGGGTGTTACTGAATAAATTGCTTGATCGACAAGAAAGTTTCGCCGCATTTAAAAGCCATCTGCTCTGTTTTTGCACAGGAAGTTGGTATTTCTTGGCGTGGCTCGTTGGATCCAAAGTCCTACTGCCTGCTTACTCATCACATATTTTGTATTTACATTCAGACTTGAATTTAACTTTCGTTCGGATACACTACAACAGCAAACAGCTTCAAGATACAGACAGATAAGTTCGTTCACTTACTTTTCCTTTTTATAAAATTTTCATACTTATGCATTGAAATCTTACAAAATTTATAAAAATTTATCACGCTAACTCCTAAATTTATTTCTTTCGATATTTTATTATTACAGTTCAACGTTGTAGTTTAAACAAACCCATGCGAATTTTTCGAACTTTTCTTTTCTTATTTACTTTTAAAATTTGAAACTCATAAATATTATACCGAATTCCCCATCTAATTAAAATATTAATTTACCAGAAGCCAAATTATTATTAGTACCAAATTAATATTGTGCAATTGTGAGACCAAGATCATTCAAAGAAAGGTTTCAAAATAAAATTCATGGTTGAAGTCCCAGTTTCATACTTCCGCAGGCAGTACAGTTATAGTATAGGATTTCCATGATGCCTTTTAAATTTTTGTCGCGATGTTGGTGATGACTTTTTATTTATTTTGGTGTATTTTGTTTAAAAAAAAATAATACTAATAATTCTTATTTTGATTATATTTTTATGTTTATGATTTTTAGTCAATTTATGACAATTATTCATATTCTGTATAATCTTTAAAGTATTTCTATGTTTAAAATGACGCTTATAAAGATTGAAGAAGCAATTTTTAAAAATACAGTTTTCCATAAAATAATGTAAGCAGACAAATTTCGTAATTTTTTCTTATTAGTTCATTGAGTTGAGTCCGCATGCTTAAATATTGTTCATTTTTCTATATTATTTTTTATCCTCGCATATTTCAATAATTACACTACTATATCGTTTCGGCAAAAATTAATTGCAACTGATCCACGTTAAAGAAATATATAGATAGATTTGATCATGTTTGATCGTTTTACATTACACTGTAGAAATGTAAAAGCAGGGAGAAGTATTAAAAAAGAATAGCTACTAAGGTGAATCTTAATATTGCTAAATATTTTAAATTTTGAAGTTTATTTATTTAATTTTTATTTATTTATTTGTTTACAGAATAAAATTTTAATTATTTATTTATTTATTTTTCAAAATGTTTCACCATATTTTATACTGTCATATTTCACTGCATGTGTACGTAAAATTTATAAACTCAAAATCAATAATTTAAATAAATTTCGCATACGCATGATTTGAAATATGAAAATATTAAGTAAATTTCACGTAATCTATTTAAATAAAAATAATAATAATAATAATAATAATAATATATATATATATATATATATATATATATATATATATATATATATTTTTTTTTTTTTTTTTAAAACGTATTTAAAATACACCGCTGTTCAAAATTAAAGGAACAAACCTGCTTTTTCATTTTCTTCTTTTATGCATAGCTTTTAAACAAATAAACACATGGACATAAAATTTGGATGTCATGTTCGTTATCATATCATTAATCGAATTTTACATAATTTTAGAATAAGTGATAATTTAAAACTAATAATTATTAATTTTTCTCAAAAGTAAGCTTTGGAAAAAATTAAAAATTTCAACAATTTTAGCGAAGAAAACTTAATGAAAAATTGTGTTAATGATGCATTATAGACAAGTGAAGACGCACATGCCCTCACATGTTAAACAAAGTCCTAGTTTTACATTCTGTGTTCACTTTTCTTTTACTTTAATAACGGAATTTTTGAAAAAAAAATAATAATAATTACTAATTTGTATAAACTGTGATCATCACCAGAATAATAAAAATGTCGATAAATAATTTAATAATGAACGCCTTATCCGATTTTCATATTTCTATGTAAAATTTTAAAAAAATTATTCACTCGCGAAAAAATGAAGAAAGAAGAAGAAACAAAAAAGTGACTACATGAAGAAATATACGGTTTTAATCTAACGCATGGATGAGCCTACATTTTTAACCTATCTGTAATGCATCTTCATGACCATTTTTCATTAAGTTTTCTTTTCTAAAATTGCTGAAATTTTTCATTTTTTCAATGTTTACTTTTGAGAAAAATTTACTGATATTTAGTTTAACATTTATTACTTATGCTAAAGTTACATAAAATTCGATTTATGGTAGTTTAAAAAACATACTATCCAAATTTTATACTTCTGTGTTTATTTGTTTAAGAATTATGTGGAAAAAAAAAAAGAAAACGAGAAAACAGTTTATTGTTTAAATTTTGTACACTTGTGTACTTCTTTTAACTAATTTTTATTTTTGTTTTCCATTGATTGTGCATTATTATAGTTTAAAAATTGAATATGTAACATATCTGGGCATTAATTTGAGATTTCATTGATAATTTAAAATTTAATAAAATACTTTTGTGTTTGAATGCTAAAAGTTTGCAGTAAGTTTCAAAATTTAGACATAAATATTTTTAAATTTTTTTGCTTAAGAGCCCTCTTCACTCACCGCCGCTGGAAGCCGAAGCTAATGTTATTCAATGGGAAATTTTTCTTTACAAATAACTTATTAAGTAATACATATTTTTAAATTCTGCTTTCACATTATGAAAATTTCCAGCTGTTAAATTGACGGACCTTTTTTAAAAAATAATTTTTTTAATTTTTTATATTTTACTTCGAAGCTGCAAAATACGAATTTACAATATGTGATTTTTTTTCATTTTGCAATTTCAAAATAAAATATTAAAAATTAAAAAAATACTTTTTCAAAAAAGGTCCGTCAATTTAACAGCTGGGAATTTTCTGAATGTGAAAATATAATTTAAAAATATGTATTAGTTAATAAGTTACTTGTAAAGAAAATTTCCCCATAGAATATCATTGGCTCGGTCTACCGGCGACGGTAAGTGAAGAGGGCCGTTAACTTATTAAATTAATATCCAAATATGGTTATATTCTATTGTTAAATTATAATGATGCAAAATCTAGGGGGGGGGGGTATAATAATTAGTTAGTAGGGGGCATATTATCTTAAAAATTTTCAAAATATTCCAGAACTTGAATTTATTTATTTGTTTGTTTTTGAATTCAAATATTTATTTAGAATATTCAAAATACTTGATCTTTTGTTATACAATATTTCAATGCATGTATGCAAAATTTTATATTACTAAGGCAATTATTTATGAAAAATAATAATAATAATAAAAAGATAAAATAAAAACTACACAAAAAATAAAAAAGAAAAGAAAAGATAAATAAAGGAAAGGAAAAAAAAAAAGAAAAAAATAAGTAAATAAAATAAACAGACACTATAAAATTCAAGAACTCGAAGCAATTGTTCCGAGTCGAGAAAAGACACAACCCTTCATCAACCGAACAAAGTAGGCACGAGTGCTGCAAAAAATCTGCAACGTAGCTCTTTTTTTTGCAGCACTCGTGCCTATTATGTTCGTCTGACGAAGGGTCGTGTCTTCTTTCGACCCGAAACAATTGTTGCGAGTTCTTCCATTTTATTATACATTAAATACATTTTTAGCACGTTCAAAGAACGTTCAAAAATTGTTTACATAACGTTGTGAGAACGTGTGTATAGAACGTTTTCAGAACGTTTCTACACTATTTTAGAACGTTTACAGTACGTTTTCTAGAACGTTCTGAAAATGTGTATAACGTTTTGAAAACGTTCTAAAAACGTTTAGAACGTTCTGAGACCGTATACATAGAACGTTCTCTGAACGCTTCTATAACACCGATGGTGATAGCTACACGTTCATTGAACGTTCCCTGAACCGTACTATTGTACTTTTTCAAGATGGGCAAATAGACGTCTATAACACGTTCAAAGGGAACGTTCTTAGAACGTGTTTGCAGAACAATATTTGAACGTTCAGAGAACGTTTCGGTGCTGCTTGGGGTTGTACACGGAGGCCTACAATATGAAGCTATCACTCGCATGGAATGGCCAGCATTCTCACCTGACTAGAATCCGATAGAGCATGTGTAGGACACGCTTTTCCGACGAGTTGTAGTCCGTCAACCACCTCCTTTATGTGTATTGGAACTTCGGAGAGCATTGCTTACTGAGTAGAGTAACCTTCCCCAAGATAAGATCAATAATGTAATACTCAGCATTCCTAGGCGTTATAAGGATTGTATTTCATCATCTGAGAGACATACAATGTATTAACCATCATACCAACCATGTAATGTTAAGTTTTTGTAAGGGAGATATTTTTTGTCATTGCTTCAGGGAGCAAAAGTCGTAGTTTTTATAAATGTTATCCTGCATAAACCACATTTTTTTGTTCGTGATCTTTTGTTTAATAAATGGACTTTATGGATAGGTCTTGTTTGTTTTGTTTCTGAACCTTTATTTGCCTCAGCTAGCATTATCCTTAATTTATGGACATGAGTGTAATTAAAAGTACTAGGTAGAAAGATGTCGCAGATGTATGACGAATATTTTTTTAAGATGGTTTGAATTATGGTTGCGGAGTTGTGTTCAAGTCAAAGCTGTTTAAGTAACGCATCTTTAAATCAGTGGTGTACTTATGAAAAATTCTAACGAGTTTCGAAGATGTTTCACATGTATGTTTATAAAGTCTAGCAACGTAGTCTGATTTCTTTTCTTCTTTTTCCTTTTTCCCAAATCCTTATGCACTTGTGAGGTCGAGACTATAGACCATCACCAAAGTTGGGACTGTCAAATCACTTCTTCGCCAGTGACTCGGCGAAAGTCTTGGTCGGGTTAGTTTTGTGACGGCAGGGTGCTGCAACGAAGGAATTAGACAGTGAGAGATAGATGAATTAGAAGTGATTTTAAAAGGTTCTGATTGAAATAAAGAGAAAGAAAGTTGTTGAATGTAGTATAAGATGGAGATTGTTTTGGTAGATATAGTGAATTGGTAGTGGTAGAGAATTGTAGTGGATTAGTGTGTGAGGAGTTGGAGTAAAGAGTAATGTTGGTGGTGATAGCTCTTATGCGGGTATTAAGTGATGGTAGAGAGGTGTAGTGTTGTAGCATAAAGTGAGAGAAGAATCTGTCGCGCCTCGGAAATCCAGCCGATGATTCTGGTGTGAGAATAGTTAGTGGTAACAGAGAGCAGTCATCGACAAGATCAGTATTGATGAGATAAATTACCTTTTATTTTATGCTTTGTTGAAGAGATTATCTGAGGTCATTTGAGTTAAAATTGAGTTAGACTAACACCCGCCTTGATATTGAATGTTAAATAAACATTGTTATTTTATTAACTTTGTCTCGAGCTCTTCTCATTATCTAATTACGTAATTAACTTAATCTTTAAGATTAAGATTGAAGAATCAAGACCATGGCACACTCGAATTCCTCACATACTACTGTCATTCACTATGGTATGTTTGTGAATCTCTACCATATTAAAAATGAGCCTCTGTTTTAAGGTAAATACAAGCTTTTTCATCTGTCTCTCTGTTGCTCAGTTGGTAAGAGCGCCATGTTAGTAATCCGGTGGCCCCGCGTTCGGTACCCTGAAGGTCCGGAGTGTTAATTTTTGCAGACAATTATTAGAAAATGTGTCAATTGATAAAAGAGAATTTATCGTTGACTACACAGTATTCTAAGAATTTTTGAAGAGTTTTTTGAAGAAGCCTTTTTCTTACATCTGTTTGTAGAAGCAAAAAAAAGTTTTTTGTGGACTACAAGCACCCTCTATTGGGCGGAATTTTCACTAAAATGTCAATGAAACAATTAACAATACAAAATAAAAATGATTAGGAAAAACACATAAACGTTAACCAAATCAGTGAAATGTTAAGTTATAATATTAAAAAAAATAATAATAAAAAGGTGTCTCAAACGAATAATTAAATTGCAGATATTGCCCCTTAATCAGAAAATGAAATCACAAAACTTATAGGCAATCGTGTGGTGCTGCCATCTGTTGTGAATTTTAAGAAATATTTTATCTTTTCTTAACGGAGTTCAAATTTTCCCAATTTTGGTAATAAACAAAAAATGTACTTTTTTTTTTTTTTTTTTTTTCAAATTAAATTTTATTTTAACTTCGAAGAGATTTATATGATACGCTATAATAAGAATTTCGGTTTTAAAAGTTTTTTTAAATAGATTATTTTTCTTCTTTTTTTTTTTTTTTTTTTTCTTTTTTATTATGTATATTGGCTATTATACAGCGGTTAGAGATACAAATGTTATTTGCTTCAGTTCTAGATATAGTTACCTACCTTTTCACTGTGCCGACCCATGATTATTAATGTCATTAGTGATAAAAGAGAGTCTAAAACTACTTTAAAGAATTTAAAAATTGAATATACGGAAATTTGAGATATATTAATTGAAAGAAAAAAAATACACAAGTATTACTTTAAAAATGTACTATGCTATTATTAAATGTGTTTAAAATGTTAAGAAGTAATGCAATTAAATCATATACAAGTAAGTTTTTGCGAAATGTCTTCAGTAGAATATAAAACAGGAACTATTTAATTTTTGATAGGTTGTATAAACTGACATGTTTAAGGTTTCTTTTTTTTTTTTCCCCTTTCTTTTCTTTCTTTATTTCATTCTTCTATTCTTTTAATAATAATAATAAAAAAAAAAAAAAATAAATAAAAAAAAAATCCGCGATATTTTGCAATTACTGGATTTAATATATTCATTAAAATCTCTTTTATCAGAAAGTTCACTAATAATTCTTAAAAATACTTTGGTAAAAATCACTCTTGAAATCTATTACCCTTAATAAATTTTACACATCGTTGTTAATGAAACTGAAATAATTTTTATAAAACATTTGATTAAAATAAATTGCTTCATTATAAAGTATGTTTAAAATTTTAATATCGAAGAAAATTATAAGTAATTGTAAAAAGATTTTTGTCTGAAATTATTTCACAAATAAGTAAGAATTATGATTTATGTTAATTTAGAAAATGTTAATTTAGAAAATTTATAATTATAAATGGCAAAATTTATCATTTATAAGAAAATGAACCTATAAGGTTTTTTTGTCCTTATATATTTTGGATCTCAAAATAAAATACAAGATAATAATTAAGCGTCATTTCTTAAATCATTTACTTGTTTGTAATGTTAGTTTTTGCGTCCTCATATTGTAAAATGTAAACACATACATTGATTACACAGAATCTAGTTAGTGCTGATATTTTAATACATGTTTTAACAAGTTACTGCATGCAGGACATATTCTGAAAATAATCATTTCCTTAATAATCTATTTCATAAAATCAGTTAAGGATTTAAAAAAAAAAAAAAAAAAAAAACAGATAATATTTTGCAGTACGTCTGCAACATATAAATTAGGTTTGATTTTCTAGACAGTCAAATGTTATTAATATGAATACATATTATTTTTCACTCATACACTTGTACATAACAAGTTTTGCAACGTCTCCCTACAAGAGTTTCTTCTTAAAAGGACAGGAAAGTTGGAAAAATAATATAATGCCCATTGTGTATTTAGAGTGATATAACTATTCTCGGATTAAGTTGCAACATTTCACAAACTACCTGATGTTGTTATGATATTAGTTTATATATTTATAATTTACAATCTCAAATATAAGGCTTTTTCTAAATTTCTATATTGTGAATTATATTATGTGTTCGGGTTTTAAGTAATGTTTTTGTTAATAAATTCGGCTTAATTATATACATTGAAATATCTAGTCAGAGGGTGCCATTTTAAGAACTGTACAACAATGGGTTTGATTTAAAAAAGTAATCTGGCGTAGAACTTACACGATATTTTTACTCTGTAATTAAACGTTATATGCGCAGACTGCAGATTAAGGATAAGCCAATAAGTACTGTACATTAACTCATGTTAAAATGAATTCAAATTAGGTTTAGGAACAGTTTTATTTGAAAAATATATCTGTTTGAGGCGGCTAATACCCCCTTTAACCCCTATTTGAATATGATATTTACATTTATATAAATTCCAAGGCTATTATTCAATTAAAAAAATTATTCCAAGTTATTCAGACAATTTTCACCCTCACCACTCGCTGAAATTTATGAATCTTGGTCAAAGATTTTATGTAGCAATCTCATATAAATTACAAAATACAACATCATTATTTGTTTTTAAGTTACGCTGGTTACAAATATTAACCGTTAACAACTTGACTTCAGTATTCGGGCAACCTCAAAACTGGTAGTTACAGAAAAAACAAATACTGTAAAATTTAACTTATAAAACTTACTTCTTACTTTAATTATAGGTATGAAGAATTGATTTTCGTTCCTCAGCAATTTCTTGGACAAGGTATATCGTAGTAAAGCAATTCCACCAATTACATTCGATGATTTTTTTTTTTTTTTTTTTTATATAATGTATTATTGGTGGGGTACTGTGACTTCTAGAAAATATGTAAACACCACATTGTGCACATAAATGAAGTCCTATATTGGTAACACAAAGCACAACCTGAAATGCACTTCCGGCAATTTCCGAGTATGGACAAACTGCATTCTGTTTCTTTGGGGGGATAGCCACGTTCACGAACAGTGAACGATTTCCATACCATATTCTACACGAAAAAAGCTTTAACGCATTAAGAAATTTTTTTTTTTTTTTCATTTTGTTTAGTATAGTCCGTAGTTTTTAAACTGTACCCTTCAAATCCATCTGCTTGATCACAATTTGCTTGATCCATTTATATAAACCATTTTCGTGATCACAATTTGCTTTATCTATATATATAAACGATTTGCTTGATCACAATGTAATGTTTAGTGCAGCAAATGTTTAGTGCAATCTTGATATTCTACATGATCCAGATTCAGAATACCAAGATTGTATTTCCTTTATGCTATTTTTTTCTTGAGATATGCTGATAACATACATACACGCATACAGAGGCCAGAGAGAAGAAGAGAAAAAAAAGAAAGTTAGAAATATTTTGCCATGCATGATTTACAAAGAATTACTGTACAGTGATTGCATAATGTGAATATATTTGGATATCATTCTAACGCAGAACTTTGTCTTTATAAATAATGAATATCATATTTAATCAAAATACTAAATATTTCATAGTTATTACAAACAAAACATATTATTATTATTATTTTTTTTTTTTTTTTTCATATCAGGATAAAAAAAAAAAAAAGTACCAAGGGAAAGGAAAATGTAAACGATTTGCAAGAAATATGAAAAGGTTATTTTCTTTCAATAATAAAGAATGATTGATTCATAGGGAAACGCTTTTCTCGTAAGCAATAGAAAAAAAAAAAAAAACATGTATTTATCTTTCAAATTTTTCTGAAACAAATTATAAGTAAAGATATAAAAAATACTTAAAGTTTTTTTTTAAATGAATTCTTTTTTTTTTTTTTTTTCAATGCAATTACAATTTTATTTTATTTTTTCTAACGGAATACAGTAAAAATGTTCTCACTGAGTATTTATAGTAAGAAATTTGAATGATGAAGATATGGATCTGAATTAAAAATAAGTCCAAAATATACAAAGAGGTATTATTTTTCGCTATATCGATGTAATCTCGCCTAATATATTTAAGTGCATTAAACCAAAAATTTTTTAACTGAATGTGAAAATAACATAAATATATGCATAAAAAGGTTAAATAATACTTTCGTCTAAAGAAAATACTTACACTATCTACCAATAAGTATTTAGACACTTTCGAATTCAAACTTTTTGTCATATCCAGAAATATTCTTTAGGACTTCTCTTGAAAATTTGGGATTATAAAGAATATGTTATACATCATACATTTAAGTAAAAGTTTTGTCTTGAAAAAAAAAAGGAACCAGTAAAAAGTTAAACAAAAATGAAAATGTTTTATAACTTTGTAAAAAGCAATGCTTGAATTGTGTGTTTGCTATAGCATGGGATTATGAGGATTTTTTTAAATATCTGCACACATTTTTATGAGGCTACCACATATAACAATTCAGATATAATGGTTTCTATAAAATGTCACTTTTTAAAAAATAACACGTAAGGTGCTCAGTGAAACTGCGTAATACACAGCAGACTACCATCAGAATGCAAAAAAAATTAAATATCTTACGGAATATGGACACTTAAAAAAAAAAAAAATAACTACGGATGCGCAAGTAAAAAGAAAAATTTTCATAATTTAACAGCCAAAAATATGAAAACCTCAAATATCGTGTAAATTAAACAATTACGAGAGATTGAATGAACAGAATTTCAGTTCCTTTGAGAATAAAATATATACAGGGTGAGTTTGACATAATCTGCCAAACGAAAGGCAGGTTATAGAACTTCCCATGGGGAGCATAAAACACCACAGAAATACTGTCATATATCTAACCGTTTCCGAGTTATGGTAGATAGAAGAAAAATCTGTTTTTTTCCATCCCGTCTGAAAAACCCCAAATTTGTGAGCTTTCCGAAAAACTTACACGTAAAACAAGCACATATTTGGTAAAAGCATGAGAAATCCAACCTATCGGGGGACACCATTTACATCAGGATATCTTAATTTGATGGCGAGCTACAAGCGCTAAAACATTGGCGAAGTTTAAAATCGAGTTGTCACCAAAATTTTAACCGGCAGTTCTGCAAACACTGTTTAAGCTACAATCAATCAAATTTACCAAAAACCTCTCCATTCCACAAGCTTTAGAATGAGCCCACAATAAACCATATCGGATTTCTAGTTCAGGAGAAAGTTAGCCTTTTGTTTGAAATACATCACTGAAAACGGCGTTCGTCGAACTTCGGCAAACGAAACGATGGTGAGTAAATGGAACATATACAAATTTGTGACTATCTGCATATGGACTCTTAGTGATACGCAGATGCTCCATAGCGGGACTCTTAGTGATAGGCCAAGCTTCCTGCGCGCGCATCCCACGCACGGATACAAAAGGTGAGTCAATCTGTAACAGCTCATTAGCTCGTCAGCTTCTTTTACGTTTTATGCTGCTTATTCCTTTAGCATTTTCTGGACTTTGCCTGAGATCGGCCGATTCTTTTCACGCTGCTCTCACATCTACTTGCTCTCTCTTAGTTCATACTTAGTATGTTTTCCTACATTGGCACGAATTAACCAAGTTGGTTCTTATTCCGTAGCACTTTTTTTCTTCTACTTTTGTAAATTAATGTTGAAATTTTATCCCTTTTTGTTTACCCTTCTGCATTTTATTTTCAATTGAAGTCATCACAGAAATGAAATTGTCATACTTTTCCAACCTGTGAACAGATATGCCTAGTTTTACAAATGAAGAGTACGCGGATATGCATTTTGTGAATAAATTTTGCGATGGTAGCTCTCGGAGAGCAAAAGAAGAGTACAGTCTACATTATCCACATCGTCGTGCACCCAACTGTGCTGTATTTGCCGCAACTCATCGAAAGTTTAGGGAGAGTGGGTCATTCGGTGGGGTGTACGAAAGGGGCCATGGTCGCCGCTTCGTCACCGCTGAGGATTCCGTACTTGACCGAGTGGAGGAAAATCCAAATATGAGTTCACGTATACTTGCGAGAGAAGGTGGAATCTCCCAAAGTAAAGTGGTGAATGTTTTGCGCAAAAACCAGTATCATCCATACCACTTCACACCTGTACAAGAATTACGCCGCTCAGATTTCCAAAAGCGGGTAACATTCTGCCGCTGGCTTTTAGAGCGAGATATTGAGGAATACCATTTCCTTAGAACGATACTGTGGACAGATGAGTCAGTTTTCACTCGGGATGGTATGTTAAATTTACATAACTGGCATCATTATGCTCAAAAAATCCATATGTAACGCGAAACTCATCGTTCCAGACGCGATTCAGCCTAAATATTTGGCTTGGAGTGGTTGGCGATTGCTTGATTGGTCCACATGTGTTCCAAGGTCATCTGACAAGCAATACATATTTGGAATTTCTGGAACATCATCTTCCAGGATTACTTGATGTCATTCCTGTACCCCAACGAGCAGAATCCTTTTTCCAACACGATGGGGCCCCTGCATATTCTTCCAATGCCGTTCGGGACTTCTTCTAATTCCTTGGCCAACTAGATCACCAGATCTCACTCCATTGGACTTATATGTTTTGGGTTTTCTGAAGCTAGAAGTTTACCGCACATAAGTTGCCAGTTTGCAAGATTTAAGCAGCCGGCTGGATGAAGCAATAATAAAACTGAGGGATGAGCTTTCGCTAAGACCTACTCTGGTTTCCGTTCGTAAGGGCATGTATTAGGTATGAGGGTGACCAAGTTCAGCAGCGGCGCTAAATTTCACACATCCTGTCGAATGTATATGTGCTTTAATCATAAACGTGAGATGTGTCACTGATTTTTTTTTCTGTATTCCTTAGTGAAAGACCTGAGAAACGTCATACTTCTTTTGTTTCCATTCCATTGTGTTTGTAAACCTAATACAACGCTACTTTTCTTGTTTATCTTTGAAACTTGTTCAATTTGTTATGCGCATAGTTAATCAGTATTTTTATTCTTTCTACTCTTATTGTATTCAGCATATTTTTTTACTATGATGATTCTTACATATTCATATATTACTTTCTTCTATATGTAATATAGAGAAAGTATTGGATTCGCGAAAATTTTCGAAGTCCACTTTTTGATGGATTTACATGTTTTGGGATATGGAGAACACGAATTAATAGTTTTTAGAAAATGTCTGTCTGTCTGTCTGTATCATTTTTTTGTGGACGCTGTATCTCACGAACCAATGAATGAAATTTAACCAAACTTGGTATTTAGTTGCACCCTGACATAAACTGGTGCTGATTACATTTTGGGATCAATCGCTCAATAGGTGGCGTTGTGATCGCATTTTATGCAAATTTTTAACATGGCAGCATAGGACAAAATTCCGTATAAATGGGCATAAAGAGAGTTATTTTACACTTGTGATTGTAAAATTAATATGAATTATTGATAATAGTAGTAGTTAGCTAGGAAAAAAATTTTGTGCATGTGGCGGCATCGGTTCCCCCCCCCCTGGGGGGGAAATACCCCCCCGGGGAAGTAAATTTTCAAGATGGGTATCTTTCGAAAGGTCTCGTTGATAATAGTAATAGTTAACTGGGAAAAAATTTTTGTGCATGTGGGGGCATCGGTTCCCCCCCCCCCCACCGGGGGGGGGAAGTTCCCACCCGGTGGGGCAAAGTTTCAAGATGGGTATCTTTCGAAAGATCTCGTCCATACCTTTAAAACGAATGGTTGAACGATAAATCTGTGATAATTTAAACCAAAGTTATCGATTTTTTTTACTTTTAACAAAAAAAAACTTAGAAAAATATCGCATTTTTTTTTTTTTTTTTTTAACGAAATTTAACCAAACTTGGTATTTAGTTGGTCCCCGACATAAACTGGTGCTGATTATGTTTGGGGATCAATAGCTCAACAGGTGGCGCTGTGATAGCATTTTATCTAAATTTTTAACATGGCAGCATAGGACAAAAATTCGTGTAAATGTGCATAATTAGAGTTGTTTTAAACTTGTGATTGTAAAATTAATATGAATTATTGATAATAGTAGTATGTAACTAGGAAAAAAATTTTCTGCATGGGGGGGGGGGGGCAACGCTTCCCCCCTAGGGGGAAATACCCCCCCAGGGGGGTAAATTTTCACAATGGTTATCTTTCGAAAGATCAGGTTGATAATAGTAGTAGTTAACTAGGAAAAAATTTTTGTGCATGTGGGGGCATCGGTTCCCCACCCACACCGGGAGGGGAAGTTCCCACCCGGGGGGGGGGGCAAAGTTTCAAGATGGGTATCTTTCGAAAGATCTCGTCAATACCTTTAAAACGAATGGTTGAACGATAAATCTGTGATAATTTAAACCAAAGTTATCGATTTTTTTTTAGTTTTAACAAAACAAAACTTAGAAAAAAAATCGCATTTTTTTTTTTTTTTTTTTTTTTTTTTTTAACGAAATTTAACCAAACTTGGTATTTAGTTGGTCCCCGACATTAACTGGTGCTGATTATGTTTGGGGATCAATAGCTCAACAGGTGGCGCTGTGATAGCATTTTATCTAAATTTTTAACATGGCAGCATAGGACAAAAATTCGTATAAATGTGCATAATAAGAGTTGTTTTAAACTTGTGATTGTAAAATTAATATGAATTATTGATAATAGTAGTATGTAAGTAGGAAAAAAAATTTCTGCATGGGGGGGGGGCATCGCTTCACCCCCCGGGGGGATAAATTCTCAAGATGGGTATCTTTCGAAAGGTCTCGTCAATGCCTTTAAAACGAATGGTTGAACTATAAATCTGTGATAATTTAAAACAAAGTTATCGATTTTTTTTTTACTTTTAACAAAAAAAAAAAAAAAAAAAACTTAGAAAAAAATCGTACTTTTTTTTTTTTTTAAATATTATTACTGATTGAATATGTATAGGTAAATATAGAAGAAAGTCTTGTGGTGGCCACAACATACTAGTTGTGTTATTGTTTTTATCTAATATAAATTTTTTTGTAAGAGAGGAGATTTTCTACTTCCCAAATTTGGAGGGAGGGGGGGAGATGTAATATAAAAATCATTTATCATTAATTTTATGCAAAGTTGTAATTTAATTAATGTATTCTTTAATAAGGATTCACATGCGTTCTTTTTAAATAGAAATTTCCATTTCCTCTTTCCTAAAAACTGAGCCGTTCGTAAAATTAATTATTATTATTATTATTATTATTTTAACGTATTTCTTTCAAATTGTCTTTTTCATTCCAGTCAAAAAATATCCCTTCTAGACTTAATTAACGCCTACTCTGAGTATAAAGAACCAATTGAATAATTAGATAGCAATAAACTACGCCCTTTTAATCACGTGACATGTCGTGTCGCAGGGGGATAAATCGCTGTTTCTCTTCTCACTTTCCCTAATGTAAAAGAGTATACATCCCTAAATACTATCTTTTTATCGTCTTGTCATTGCTAATACAATTATGTGTTGGCTTTTTTTCGTTAAGATATTGTCTAAAGAAACAGTAAGGTGTTTTTGTTAAAAACGATAAAGAGTTACTGGCTTTCTCCTATGTGAGAAACCCTAAGGTATTTTAAGATTCAAATAAAGTTGTTGTAATACACAGACTTCTTTTATGCCTTTCACGACTGCATATTTGAAAAATAATCTACGGATTCCGTTTCATAAATATACATATACACTCATGTTTGTGAAAATTGCAACACCAAAAAGGAATGCAATTATAAGAATAATATTTATTACACACACACTTTATAGTAGGAAGAACAATTGATTAAATTTTCAGGAAGTTTTGAGTAATATATTCTGAGAAAACAGTACATAAAGCAGCGACCTCTAGGACCAATAACTACAGTTATGTGCCTAGGCATTGAATCGAGCAGCAATTGGATAATGTATTCGGGTACATCACTTTATGAAGCTTCAACAGGATGCCACAGTTCATAGAACATAGTTACTGGTGAGCGCTGGCGGGCTACTCGCTTTTACTCGATTAAACAGTCATTTCCATTGGTGCGAGATCAGGAGAGCACGCTAGCCGGAGCTACGGTTTAATACATTCTGTAACAAGGAAGGTCCAGGCAATACAGACAAATTGTGGTCGTACATTATCCTGCTTAAATATTGCGCTACGGAGGTCTTGAATATAGAACAGAGGGGCGAGCCTTAACTCACCAGAAATTTAATGGCCGCTATTCAGAGTGCCGGGAATGCGAATAAGGAGTAATCGAGACTTCTATCCAATGGGATCCCATAGCATCAATGCAGGTGATGGTCAGTCTGACGATATCGAATCCCAGCTGGCAATATGCATTATTCACAATGTCATTAAATACGCATAAGGCAATCCTGATGCTGTAAACATGATTGTGATTTGTCTGAAAGGCGACTTAAAATTGGATGACATAATCTGGTACAGCACTTCATGAAGCTTCAACAGGATGGCTCAGTTCATAGACGATAGTTGTTGGTAAGTGTTGGAGGGCTACTCGCTTTTCAACGATTAAACAGTTATTTTCATTGATGTGAGATCAGGAGAACACACTGGCCGGAGCCACGGTTTAACACATTCTGTAACAAAGGAGGTCCAGACAATACAGACAACTTGCGGTCGTACATTATTGTGCTTAAATATTGCGCTAAGGAGGCTTTGAATATAGAGCAGATGGGCAAGCATAAACTCCCCAGTAATTTAATGGCCGCTATTTAGAGTGCCGGGAATGCGAACAAGAAATAATCAAGACGTACCCAATGGGACCCCATAGCTTCACTGCAGGTGATGGACAGTGTGACGATGTCGAATTCTACCTGGTAGTGTGCATAGTTCACAATGCCGTTGAATACGGATAAGGCAATCCTGATGCTGTAAACAGGATTGTGATTTACCTGAAAGGCGATTTTACGCCATTCCTGCTTCCAGGTTTGTCGTTGATCACAAATTGAAGGCGCCTATATCTGCGATGCAGTTTTTAGGGTAATCAAAACACTGGTAGCCGCATTCTGGGACACCACCTAGAGTCATTGTATGCGGTACCAATGGATACACATCTCGAACAACTCTTGTTTTTATTTCCCGCCACTCTGAATACCAGCCATTACGTTTCTGACGAGTTAAGGCCCGTCTCTCTGCCCTATTTTCAAGGCCTCTGAAGCGCAATACTTAAGCAGGACATTGCAAGACCACACGTTTTCTGTATTTTCCGGACCTTCCTTGATGCAGAATGTGTTCTATTCTTGTTCTGGCCAGCCTGTTCTCCTGATCTCGAATCAATGAAATGACTGTTTAATCGATGAAAAGCGGCTGCAAACCCCCACTGCTCACCAGCGACTACGATGGATGAATTGTGACATCGTGTTGAAGCTTCATGAAGTGCTTTATCCGTACCTGTCATCCAATCGCTGTTAGATTTAACGTCTAGGCAGATAAGTGCTGTCATTACTCACAGAGGTCGCTGGTTCATGTACTGTTTTCTCAGGGCGTATTACTCTAAATTTCCTGAAAATTTTAGTCAATTGTTTTCCTACTGTAATGTATGTGCCCAATAAATATCAGTCTGATATCCCCATTCCTTTTTGGTGTTGCAATTTTCACAATTATGAGTTTATATATATATGTGTGTGTGTGTGTGTGTGTGTGTAACGCATGTGGGGTTTGTCCGGGCGTTTCTATTAGCATTTTAGGTTTCAATAGCGAAATTCAGAAGTCCCACAGGTTGTTGCAATAAGAATTGGGATTGTATTACGAGGTGGGTAGAACTTAGAAAGGATGAGGTGTTTTTCGGGTTAGCTAATATTCTTTATTAAGTTTAAGGATGCATTCTTGGCGTGAAGTTAGTCACCCTGGGCGGATATTCTCTCCTAGTCCAGTAAGATAATTTTAATCTGCCACGAGGGCTCCGATTTCACGCAGGCCAGGAGCCAAAAGGAGCGGAAGATTTGTTAACAAGCGTTACATGACGAAAAAACTGTATTGATAGTTTTGTTTTCTCTTTTTTTTTTTCGCCTGATCTCGATTCTAGTTGTTTAATAAATTGCAGATTACCTCATTAGCTACGGTTCCAAATATCCAAGAATAATTAACATGCAAGATTACACCGCAGTTAGTTGCAAAAAACACTGACTAAGCTAATTTTTCTCTTAAAGATATACAATATTTCGACTTTCGCGTTATGAAATCTGGTGCTGTGAATCAAAACTTAAAGGAGCAATAACAAATTATTAACGATTTCTGAAATTTAAAATGAGTTTTTACTTAATTAAATTTACCTATTTTTATTATATATATGTATACACTCCTGCTCATAAATTTAGCAAAATTTTCAAACGATGTTTTTTTTTTTTTTTTTTTTTTTTTTTTTTCAATTTAAAAATTTATTTCTCGATGAAATGTTTTCAAACATTCGGTATTTAAAGAAATGGGTCTTCCCCATGATCTTCTGTAACGATTGGTTTAAGACACTAATTAAGGGACCGATAATAAATGAGCAAAATGAATAATATTTGTGATCACACTGCATCGTTAAGTGAACGAAATGAACTGTAATTTTAGGATATGTTAGAACCAGTTTAACTTGTGGATGGATTTGTTTGACGATAGCATATTATATAACGGAGATAAAAACATTTACACACACACAGAGAGAAAAAAACAGCATTTTTTTTTTTTTTTTTTTTTTTTTTTTTAATAGACAAAGTTTTTAAAGACATTTATTTCTACTTTTAAATACGTTGGAAAAACACTTATAAAACATTATACTGCAATTGGATTACAAATACCTCAAATATCATATGGAATATGGATATTTTTATGAAAAACGTTTTCGCTGCGCATGTGCGAAAGATAAAAAAGATTTTATTACATAGGCTGAAAGCTAGATATATTGGGCAAATTTTGTCAAAAGAGAATTTGAATAGAGTAAAAGTTAAGCAAATTGTCCGAAAAAGAAAGAGCTAGATTTTAGATATTTTCCAACAGTTGGAATTTCTTAAGGTGTTTTTCCCATGCCGCGTAATTAATTTAAAGATCCAATTACTTTAACCACTTAGCTAAAGTTCTTTTTTTGGAAAAAATCCCTTATCATCTCACAAATCTTAGTGAATAAACAAAAATGCGTTAGAGTTACAAACTTATGAGGGATTTTTCACAAAAAAGTACATTTGGAACGTGTTTGAAATTGGATCTTCAAATTAATTACGCGGCATGTGAAAAAACCCTTAAGAAATTCCAATTATTGAAAAATATCTAAAATCTAACTTGTTCTTTTTCGGATAATTTCCTTATTTTTTACTCCATTCAAATGCACTTTTGACAAACGTTGCCCAATATATCTAGCTTCCAATCTATGCATTTTTTTTTAAATCCTTTTACATGAGTAGTGAAAACGTTTCACATATATATATATATATATATATATATGCTCATATTTCATGAGATATTTAAGATATTTGTATTTCGATTGCGGTATATTATTTTAAAGGTATTTTTCTAACTTATTTGAGAGAATAAATTTTGTTGAAAACTCTGTATATTATAAACATGTTTTTTTTTTTCTTGTTTTTTCTGTTTAAAAATAAATGCTTATATCTCCGTTATTTTGCATGCTGATGTCACACAAATTCATCCACAATTTTTAATGGGTCTATATTAACATATCCTAAAGTTACAGAAATTTTGATTGCAATAACAATCTTCATCTTCAATAAGATCGATATTTTTACTATATTTATTTTAATTGTAAATTATTTTTTTTAATTAATAATATTTTTTCAATAATAATATTTTAAATTAATATCATTATGTATTATTGTATTATAATTGAAAATTAACTTTTAAAAATTAATATGTTGTTTTGGGATTTCATTTATTATCTGTATATTTATTTATGTGTGTGCATGTAAATTTCCATATGGAAGGATTTTGAGTGTATTTTTCATATTTTTATGCGCACTCTTGTTCAAAATTTTTTTTTGTATTTTCAATTTTGAATATATATATAGCAGGAAGATTAGTTTGTTTAATATCTCCGTAGAGATCAAAGCTATTTAACATGCATAATCTACTTTACGGAATACGATTGACTTATAATAGCAATTAATGCATTAGATTTACTCTCTGCCTGTAATTGAGCGATAATTGTTAGTAGATATATTTAAAACAATCTTAGTTATTTAAGTATTAATCTTTAAAAATAGTCTAATTAAATGAGACTAAATCATGTGGAATTTTCTAAAATTCTCTTTCTAAAATTTCTGAGAATCTGTGAATGTCTATAAAATAATATTCGTATATTATAAATGTTTCTAAAACGAAATGTGATTTGTTGCGAGGACTGTAAGTGAAAGAGGAAATTCTTGAGAAATATCATCTCAAATGCAGCTGTTGTTTTAACTTTAAGGGGACTCAAAAATACTTTAAGGAAGCTGGAAGATTAACTGTATGTGTTACTTCAAAAGAAGTGAAAGTTTAAAATATATGTCCGGAAAATTATTTGGAGGAAACTTCAATGAAATATGAAATTCATTAAATTCCTGCAATTTCTATTGAATTATATTCTTAATGTATCTTAAAATATTGATTTTAGAAAAAAAAAATGGCTATAATAAAGGTGATTTTTAATATTTGAATATCTGAGTAGATATTTCTTTTTTATTTTATTTTATTTTTATTTATTTAATAACAACATGTATATATATATTTTTAATTACTGCATTCCCTAACGAAATGCCATAATTCAATGTATTTAATCCGTTAATATGTTTAATACTTTCAATTTTTTATATTAGTTTGTTTATTAAGATGAAAAATTTACAAATATTATTCACTCAAATTTCTTTTCAAGTACTGACCGTCGCCAATTGCCCATTTCCCAGCAATAGTGCAACGTAAAAAACTCAACAACAAACCTTTTCAAATACAGTAAATAATTATTTTCCAGCAGCTAGATAATAAAGATATTGTGAAGCTTTAAATATATCTGCTTCATGTGAATAATTTTTGAAAGTTTAATAAATTAATATCCTTAAAATATTGTCTTGAAATTATTTTTAATTTATTTATATGAAACAGTCTCAAAACTCAATTCTTGAAAATTAATGCATGTAAGTCATTAAATCATAGATATAGTAATAAGACATACATTGATCAGCGAGAGGGAAAATGTGATACCTTTTTTCTCGGGAAAAGTCACTCTAATGGCTGCTTTTCCCTGAGTAAATCACGCACAGGAATAAACGCGGATATTTTAGTAAATAAAATTTGTGAATAGTTTATTTACTAAAGGTGAATGAAAAACTCCAGATACAGTTTCAAATTCATTTTTCTTTTTATCAATACTCTCTAATGGCTGGTTTTAGAAATTTTTTTCGGCATCAAAAATTTTTGCTCGGTAACATGGGGATGATTGATCTATATACATTACTATATCTATGCATAAAATATAATTGTTAGGATAAAAATAGCATTTCTAATTAGCAATAAAGAAAATAAAAAAATACAAAAATAGGTATTTGTAATCACAAAATTAAAAATAATTATAATAATGCAAGAAATTAAAAAAAAATTTCCTTTATTCATGAAATATATTTACTAAAATACACCCTTTTATTAATACCTTTGAAAAAAAAAATACCATTGTATTGTAAAATAAAAGTAATTTTCCAACATTTTAATTCAAAAGGCAACTCATAGAAAAATGTTAAAGAAAAGCCAATTTGTCATTAGTAAAAACCGTAAAAGGTTTACAATTATAGATAGTTTTAGTAATGTCTAAAATTTTAATCAAAAGAAGAAAAAGGTAAAAGAGGATCACGCGGCTTTATGGGGCATCGGGTCAGAATGGAGTTCAAAATTTTTGGAAACTTTCGAACTTTCGGTCCTGGCACCGAAAGCTAATAACGACACTAATATCTAATAGTGCAACTTCGGCAGCTTGGTTTGTCTTTTTTTTTTTTTTTTTTGAGGTTTTCATTATGAGACTCATTGCTTACTCATTTTACCTTCTGATGATTGTAAAACGGTACCTTTTCATGTACCACGGTAATACATACTTAATTATTTTTGAAATACTTTTAATTGACTTTAGTTTCTTATAGTTTAATATTTTATTTGTATCTTTTTCGAGTGATCTTAACTCCATAACCTGAATCGCGTCCTTCGTGCGGTATGGGAATGTGTCTCATTCATCTTAAACGCCAAAAGGACAAATCTAAAAAGGCGGGCGATCACAATTTGTTAAAAATTCCCTGTACAAAAAAAAAAAAAAAAAAAAAAAAAACATTGTTAAAGAAAAGAAAGACATTGCCGAGAAGTAAAATCCAAGGATAAAATTACTTAAAAATTAAGAATGCAAAACTGTCTGAATGTAAATGGAAAAGAGGAGGAGCTTCAGAAAAAACCCAAAACTAACGGGGTTAATTCTGAGGATTTTACTGAAAGTTGATGTTTATATTACGACGATTTTTTTTTTTTAAATTTCAGTTGAAGGTTGATGCCTGTTTCCATGTGCAAAAAAATGCGCATCAAAGGTCCGTGCGAGAATAGATAGAGGAAATTATGCGTTTGTGCTAGTACGGGCATTTTGTGAACAGATATAGGAAAGAGATAGAATCAACGAAATGTCACTGAAAATAAAAGAAATATAGAAAACAAATTTAAAATATTTTCTCTCAAGATCTTTCAATATTGCTAAATACAATTTTATTTACTGTAAAACAAAACAAAATTAAGCTTATTCATAATATATACATATGTATATATATATATATATATATATATATATATATATATATATGTGTGTGTGTATGTGTGTGTGTGTATGTAAAGTTTGAAATTACTATGTTAGGAATGTCAATAAGTAACACACGCATTAAAAAAAATATATATAATAATAATAGTAATAATAATAATAATAACAGAATAATAATAATAGTAAGAATAATAATAATAACAGAATAATAATAATAGTAAGAATAATAATAATAACAGAATTCATCCAATTTTCAATTAAGTAATATTTTCATAATTAAATTTTCGAAAACTAATAGGTGTAAATTAACGTCATCTAAAAAATCACTAGATGCAGGATAATACAGAGAAACCTTTGAAACACGGTCTTTTAATAAAGTTAGAATATTATTTTAGAAACGTTTCAAAGAATTACATATATTAAAGTATGACACTTTTCAAAGTGCAAGATTTTGTCAAGTTAAAATGTTTTCCTTTTTTCTGTATCTACACACACACACACATAAAAAAAAATCAATTATTTGCAAAGAAAATTCATGAACATAAAATTCTTATTTAAGGAGAAAGCTGTTACTTTATAATTAATTTTAGAAAAGAATTGGTATAACGGGTATTGATAAATTTCTTGTATTAACTTCTAATCAACAATGGAAACACGTAGTGTATTTTTTTTTTTTTTTTAGTTATTAAAAGTATCATAATGAAGAAATAATTACATTAAAATTATTTTCGCTGCTTCATTTGACAATGCGACAAGATTGAGTCCAGCATTTTACAAAAAATAATACCGATATTCTTATATATTTAAAAAAAAAATAATAACCAATTTTCTGGTAATTTTTTTGGTTTGTTTTTCTTTACAATACTACAGAAATTGGCTGTTTTCAAAATGAGTCTTTTTGCATTTTTTATAGAGAAATGTTATTAAAATTATGTTTATTATTCATTCTCAATTAACACTTTGGTACTCGTGTTTATTTATAATAGAAATCGAATTGATTTTAAAGAGGTGCAAAAGCTGAAGTCAAATATTCAACATTGTCAGCATTCGTTAAGAAATACTTGTATAATACATGTGAATTATACTCTTTTATTTTGAATAAAAATTTAACTAAAAAATGTATGTCATATTAGTCAATTTAATAATTTTAACGGATTCCTAAATTAAACTTAAACATCGTTTTTTCTTTTAAAATTAATTTCTCAAAAACTTAACTAATCAGATTTTTTTAAACAAATTTGCATAAGAATAATATGTATACACTGTTTATTATAGGTGTATTTGGCGAGAATATTTTTTTTCTTATAACGCAAACATTACATTTGCAAGCTGGGTCTATATAAACTCTATACTCAGAAACCTTTGGAGAACCCCTGTCTGCCTGGTCACGGCCAAACTTAACGGGATTGGCGTGATGTATAGAAACTCTACACTCAGGGTTTTTAAAAAGGGTTTCTAAAAAAGTAAAAAGTGTGATTGTACACACCAGCACATCTTAAAAAGTTACTGTCTCAAACTGAACATATACAAATTTACAGTAATAGAAAGCAGTATGTCCGGTTATAGTTTTTTTTCTTACTAAAGTTCAAGAAGAAACCATTAAAATTTAACTTTATTCTGGAAAGAAAGCACATTCTCAATTTTCAATTCAAGCCGTGATAACATACCTAAACAAATATTCTACTCAGAAATTATGACGGATTATACATGGAGGGGATTGTCAAATATACATCTAATATGAAGTCAAGGAAATGAAAATGAAGAAGAATCACAGAAAAAAATGTATTATAATAGTTTTGGTATAGTTTGAAAAACTGAACGTATGTAAATTAAAATTTTAATTTGATTATTAATCATGAGATTCACTTGCATCTGTATAGAGAAGAACACGTATTTCTGTTCATAGCGGAATATTACTTCTTTCATATTTAAATGCATTTTTTTTTCAATATATATGCTCCATAAAACGTAAATTTAAACATCCCATATTTCGTGAAATACCAAATAATACAACTATTACTTATGATAAAACTTCTTCTTTAATGCAATCTATTAAAATTACCAATCATACTGACATATAGTTCAGGAATGATATAGCTTCTGATTTCTTCCCAGCATGGTCGACACTCTCCGAATTCCACAAATTCCACTCAATGATATTTGGCACAGGTACACTGTAAAAAAAAAAAAAAAAAAAAAAAAAAAAATGTAAAATCACGGCATTTGACCGTATACTTTTAGGGGAAATGACCGTTTTGCTACCGAAACGGTCATAATCCGTAAATTAATATTTTTGAAAGCATTTTAGAAAATAACCGTATAATTTTAAGGGAAATGACCGTTTTGCTAGTCAAACGGTCGTAGCCCGTAAATTGATGTTTTAAAAGCATAATTCTTTTGATTTTTTACGAGAAAAAGCTAATCTACGCAAATTGCTCTTATCTTTTATCAAACCATTTTTTTACGAGAAAATCTTTTATTTTGTTTTTGAAGAAGGGTGAGAAATTATTTATTATTTTCCCATTATTTTCCTCTAATGAAAATCTTGAAATAAGACTACCTCTTTAGTGCTAGTGTTTACGAATAAAAATGATTTCGAAAAACATATTTGATTTTCTTTCTCAAAAATCAGCATAGTCAGTCTTTATAGAAGAAGTTGAGAAAAAAAGGCCACTAGCCACAGAATTTCTAGAAAAAAGCGTTTAAAGTTTCCGTAATCTTTAAATAGTAGGGATTTCGCAATCTGACCAGCACTACCGTGGCGTGCATAGTAGAGCACAAGACTATCACCCAGACAACCAGAGTTCGATGCTACCTGCGGGCTTTTTTTTTTTTTCTCTTTTTATGTAATCTAAACTTTTATTTATTTTTACCTTATTTTATAATTCAATTCAAATTTGAAAATTTTAAGAAAAAATTAGTTAATTTTCTTGAATATAAAATAAAGAAATTTTACAATTTGGAATATTTGTAACTTAAAAATATAATAAATTTCTATAACTTAAAAAATAAATTTAATTTTTGTTTTAACTAAAAGTAAAAGTTTTCCAATATGATAATTGACTGACTTCTTAATTTTGTCAAAAATAGCAATTTGAGATTTTAAAATAGTCTTAAAAAAATATATATATATATTTTTTATGCATAGTTTGAACGTTGACAATATTCAATCACTGCAAAAAATTTCTGTAAAATTAAAGCATTTTTTTAAACATAAATACAACATAGGTTGATGTATATTTTTACAGCTAGTTCTGTAAAAATAATTGAAGATTTGTTACTTCACATTGAGCTGTAAATCAGTTTAAAAAATTTTCCAGTCGTTTTGTGCGTATGACACGATTTAACAACCTATCAGTTCTGATGTTGACTTTATCAGTTTTTGTAAAGAAATGTCACTGCGATCACAACGGCGCGGTTAGTAAAGCGCTGGCCTTTGAAACAGAAACAGGAGATTGTGAGTTCGAATCCCGGGCTGCCGAAGACGGTTTGCGTAGAATGAAAATTAATAAATTAGCTTCCATGCGTAAAAAAATAAATAAATTGCTTAATGTTGTGGATTTCTCACTGCACGCATGTGTAATAATTGCAAGAATTTCTTTCAAAGCATCCAAGAAGCTCAAACTTTAACTTTTTAATTTATGGTCAATGCTACTTTTTTTGCAGGTTAGTTGTATGTTTCATCACAACGTAAAATTACTGGCGATACATCATTCATCGTCTAAATGTTTTTTTTTTTACGGGCTTTTTCTGGAATCTCTGCTGTCGGGCTTTGCCCGTAATTTTACTGCAGCATTTTTTACAGTGTAGAATGGAAAAAAAAAACACTAGAAATATTTGCAAGAATGCGGCAGTCATTCATTTGCCAGTATGAATTTTGATATGCCACGCATGTCCGACTGAGTCTTCTTATAGTGAAATTAAGTAATACTGTATAATTTAAGATTGTAGTTTATTTTAAACTTTGTATTTGACATTTGTATTTTATTTCTTCCTTTTCTATGAGGACATTTTAATTTACGATTGTCTGCTACTGAAATTGATAGCAATTCAAGTTTCTATAGTAAATGTTTTCACTTTGTTGAAAAACCCACTTTATTTATATAAAAATCTTGGTAAAATAGCCTTCATAGTAACATTTAATTTTGCTTACACAATGTTCGATTTCATGGTATGGTCCTAATTAGTAGCTGTAGTACTGCATTACATCCTCCAAAATCCAAACTTTTTTCTTTGATTTTAATTTCGCTTTCTTTGGAATTTTCTCTTTCAAATACGAGGAAGTAATTAAATTTACTTTTCTAATGTTTTGAAATTTCTTGCAGCTTTTTGAAGTTTTTGCGTTTGTCTGTATTAAAACCTGTCTCTTGTACATACCTAGACATATAGTATTTTGAAAATTAACTGATGACTTTAAAATAGATAGAAACGTTGAAAAATATTATACGTCATTAAAATAATAATAATCTATATAAATAAAGAGAAGTGTCTGTGTGTCTGTGTGTGTGTCTGTGTGTGTATCTTCGCTCTGGTGCTCACACTACTAATCGCAGAGCCTCCAAATTTGGCATATAGGTACCTGGGACCCTGCAGGTGTGCACCTCATCGAAATTTTTTTGAATTTCGAATTCGAATTTTTTAAATGAATGCTTTTTCGATTTTAAATATTGGCTTCAATGTTTCATTTTTCAGAAATTTCTTTCGTTTCAAAAGTCTGCGTATCTTAGCAACGACTATTTAACTATATATTTATTTAAATTCATTTGAGGAAGAAATCTTTTCTATTATATTTATTGAAATCAAATAGTTATACACATACAGTAGAAAAAATTAAACATATTAAATTTTTAGATCTTGGCATATAGGTACCTGGGACCCTGCAAGTGTGCCCTCATCGAGATTTTTTCGAATTTGAATTTTTCAAATTAATGTTTTTCCGATTTTAAATATTGGCTTCTTTGTTTCATTTTTCATAGATTTATTATTTTGCTTCAATCGTCTGCGTATCTTAGCAACGGCTATCACGCAACTTATTTAATACATTCATTTGAGGGCGATTTTTTTTCTTTTAATTTGTTATATTTATTGAAAATAAAATCGTAATGCAGTTGAAAAAATCAAGTATAATTAGTTTTAAATTTAAACACGTATTTATAACAGTTATGTTTAATTTTTTATAGTAGAACAACTTCTTATTTTTCATTTTTTTAATTAATTCCTTTAAAAGAAAAAAACTTTTATTTATTAATTTTTTTATTTACAGTATTTATCGGGAAAAATGGTAGTATATAAATAGTAAAAAGGATTAAATTGATTAAAATTTATTTGTTTATATATATATATATTTATTTTTCAATCTACTTTTTATTTTATTTTATTTTATTACACGGTCGGAATCAAATCGTAATATAGTGTAAATAGCATGGGCTATAAAATACATGGTTCAAAACTAAAATATTTAATAGATGCTGAGATACAGTCTTCTTTAAAATCGTAATTCTTAAATAGTAGCAGATTCCCCCTGTCGTCGATAAATATCCAGATTGAAGTGCCTGGGAAAGATCTTTCTGCAGGCATGGGAAACCTAGACCAGATGCAGTGCGGGCGGGAAAAGAGATGCCGTAGACAGCGGGTACCCAAAGCGAGGTTTGGAGCAATTTTAGTTACATTTTTTTTTTTTTTTTTTTTAGTTTTTGTCTATAATGTGGTGTAAAAAATAAATATTAATTCAATTCTTTCGAAAATTCATTTAAATACAGTGACCAGCGAAGCGGGCGTAGCCTGCTAGTAAAAATAATAATAATAATAACATAAATAAATACCTGTAATGATACTCTTTTTTAAGAGAAATGCATAAATTATATATTTCAGTAATTTAAAATTATTGATTCCCTGAAATACGTATTTTGAATATACAATGTAACAAATTTCTTGCATGAATATAACCAATATTGTTTTTATGTTTAGATCAGCGGTTCCCAACCCATGGGCCGCGGCCTACAAGTGGGCCGCGGTCAGTGCGGTACTGGGCCGTGGAATATTGAGGTCAAATACCAGTTTTTCAGGACGATTCACTAGTGAGATGTGGTGTTACTCAAGATTTCCGTGGTCCGTAGTAGTCAATAAGGAAAACGCGTTGGCTGTTGTTCAGGGATTTCATCAGATGAAATCCAATTGATCAGAAATCCCTTTGAAGAAAATTATCTAAAAAAATTGAAATTATCTTAAAGAGGGGAAAACTCGTTAATAGAACTATCATGTGACCAGACTCTAAAATCACTTTTTAAAACAACACCATTGGTCACGTTTTGGATAAACGTTTGGCAAGATTATCCAGCTATTGCAAAAATTGCACTGAGACACTTGATGGGCTTTTCAACAACCTATCTATGTGAACGAGCTTTTTCAAGTTTAGTTTTTTTGAAAAATAAATATAGTAATAAATTGAATGTTGAGAGGGATTTGAGGTTAAAACTATCCAGTTTCAATACAGATATTGACTCACTCGGGGAGGACAAACAACGTAAAAATCTCATTAAGGATTTTTTTTTTTTTTTTGATCACTTGTTTTTGAAATTTATTACAGAGGTAACAGCTAAGTAAATACAATAAAGTTATTACTATTATTATTATTATTATTATTATTAATTCTTGTACAGTATCTTTTACTAATTACTGATATATCTGCCCAGTATATACATCTATATATAACATATATAGGTGTCTATCTGCCATTATATTTTTTACTTGTATATTAAGTAGTTAGTGGGCCTCAAAGTCTTTTTTATAAAATTTGTGGTCCGCACAACTAAAAAGGTTGGGAACCGCTGGTTTAGATGGTTTAGAGGATGTATGGTGATTCAGAAAGAAATGTTTTAATTGATTAGTTGATAATATCTTTTTATATCTGATTTTTAAGCTTATTTTACTTATTTTCTTAAAATATTTTTTTTCTTTTCTTTTCTTTTTCTTTTTTTCTTGCTTATGTGTTTTGTAAAATGTCTGTAGGAAAAGAAATATGTTTATAGTTAACTTCAGGTCATAATTGGAGAACTACAATCTAATTTTCATATCAAAATACAAGGAATTGAATGCAATTAAAGTGAAGTGAAGTAATCGTTTCTAAATTTTATGATTAAATAAATATTTTAAATTATTAAATGTATGCAAACTGAAAACTTGTAGGACGAATGAACGACAGTAATGAATAAAAGTTGTATTCATGAAATGAATTTTTTATGCTTAAAGAAATAGTGCATCTGTAATCTAACTAAATCAGACGTTTAAGTATTTTGATTAGATTACATGTATTAATTGGATAGAACACAGTTAATTTTCAAAGTCCAACGCGTTACTGGCCAAACTGTTTGCAAAAGCACAGTACTTGGTGCGGAATATGAGATACTTAAAAAGGATTTTTATTTTCCTCATGCCCAAATGTTCTAAATCTATATAAATTTACGTTTTTTTTTTTTTTTTTTTTTTTTTTTTTTCCATAAATTAGTATACCTTTCTTAAGTATTACTAAGACGAAAATTACTTATAATGTCCTCGGAAACTTTTTAATACTACAGTCGATAACATTAAAGCAAACGCGTAATAATAAGAGTACAATAAATGAGACATTTTTTTTTTTTTTTTTTTTTTTTTTTAAATAACGACTTAAAATGTGCCCTCATAAAAGTAAACATTTAAATTTATCCGCAATATATTATATTTTAGGTGTAGGAAGAAATCATTTTATTTTTCGTTATTTGATTAATTTAGAAAGGTACGTATAACAAACAAATGAATATCTTAAATGTGCTTGTACAGGCAAGACATTCACGCATTTTTGAGACGACTTAAAACAAACAAACAAACAACCAAAAAAAAAAAAAAAAAAAGAAAGAAAGAAAGAAAAGAAAAGAAAGAAAGAAAAGAAATTTCCACATAGAAAGAAAATTTGTAGAACATGTATAATTATTAGAATGAAACTTTTTTTTTTTTTTTTTTAACTATATTTTTACAACTTTACTTGCAAAATAAAAGACAGTAGAAAAAATGAGGTCTTTTTGTTTCCCTCTTATCACTCAGTAAACGAGCATTTTCTTAAGCAATTCGTAAAGAACTTATTTCAAAATTTTAAGTGAACTTTAATCCTTTAAAGATACATTCTGAGACGTAGATAGAATATCTTTACATAAAACTACCCAAATTTTGTTTAAACTTTCTTTTTAGTTTAAAATATATAGCAATAAATTTAGTGATATGTCACATCATTTTGTTAGAATAAAACATAACGTTTTAGCAATATCATTTTTTTTTTTTTTTTTTTTTTTTTTTTTTTTTTTGAAAACAGAAAACAATAATATGTTTATTTTAGTATTCCGTGAAATATTTTAATTTTTAATTATAAGTGCACCTCTTAAGTATAAAATTTCGCCAGTTTTTCTTGACTTACATTTGTAGATGTAATCTACTTAGATGAAATTACATAATTATATCCAAGCGTAAGAGTTTGTAACCACTTATCTCCACATTGAACATACAAATAAATATCATTTAGGTAGTCCTATGTTTAAAAATACAATTTTATTTTATATTTTTAAGTTTTATTATTATTAATCTTTTTTTTTTTTTTTTTTTTTTTTTTTTTTTAATAATCTTTATTAATAACTAGTCGGCCTACATCCATCTAGCTCTCGACTTTTCCTTCATATTTCCAAAATTATTTTTCTTTTCCAGTTTGAATTACTAAACATTGGTTTGCATGATATTTTAAAAAATAGCTTGATTTTTTGCATCATGATATTTATATGTTTTTAAGTCCAAATATTTCCAAGAAATTAAATATGTCATAATAAAACTTTAATTTAATTTTATAAACACATAACTATTTATTTGTTTATATTATTTATTTCTTATGACGTAGTAGAGTTCTATATACATAAATTATTACTATTATTTTGCCTTGAGGTATTAAAATTACATATTGCGACGGAAATATTTTATTCTAAAAATAGAAATTGTTTGATTTATTTACTGACTGTTGGAGAGAAATTGTTAATTTAAGACATTCTCCAAACGGTATTGTACATAGCGCTCTCCACATCTAAATTCCACATAAGTTCTTTAAATATTTTTAATGGGTCATAAAATTTATCTATTTATAAATTCAAATTGAACTAAGTTTTCCAAAATAAATAATTCCTTAATTAATAGATAGACAGAGAAATTCATTAATAAGGTATTTTATTAAATATTTTGGTCTCTTATAGAAAACTAATTTTCATTTAATTCAAGTTTAATTTTATTCAAAACCACTTTAGGTAGCATTCAGACATGATTGAATAATAGAAAAAAATGGGGATAGATACACAATCAAATATTTTCTCTTTTTTTTACACTATAAAATTTTGACTCACCCTGATGCGCATTATAGAGGTTATGCCATCGTAAACGGCAGTGTGAGATTTCTCCATCTTTCCTCTTTATAATAACTCTCAAGCAAATCATATAGGACTTCTAATTCACAATTCTAGGGCACTTCGGGATCCTGGAAATAGGGAGAACACTTGGATGCTCCATTCGATAGATTGTTTCCAGAGACGTATCATAGGTGTTTTGCCAGAGCTCTTCTGGTCGCTCATGTTTTCCATCTTTTGAGATTAAAATTTCAAAGGCAGTTGAGAGATGAAGCAGGATATCTGGAGAATCACCGGGAGATTGCACCACCGGGAGATTCCATCACTGTCTCGCCGAAAAAAAGTTGACCAAGAAGCCGTACTCGCACTTCTAAAAAAAAATGCTCTTCTTAAGTCGTGGGCTGGAGAGAGAGTGTGTGGGTGGCTTATAGTTTCCCTAGCCTGGAGTTGTCTCTTATACAAAACTAATTTTTATTTAATTCAAGTTCAAATGTGGGCTTTTATTATTAAGAAAATGATATTTATCTCTAGCTATATTAAGAAGTAACTGTATGTTTAGAGAGAATGGATTTTTTTTTTTCGATTAATTGTATGCATTCTTTATATATCATTTTATATGTTCAATAAAATGTAAATTTAAGTATAACATATTTTGCGAAATACCAAGTAATAAAACTATTTATATAAAAACCATTTATTAATATATATATCTTTTATAACTAAACACTACTATTTACTTTGAAGTAAAAAATAATCATAATTTCTAAAATATAAGCTTATTGAGATGAATTTAAATTTGTTTGTTCTGGTGAAGTTACTTTTTTTCTCAACGTAATATGAAAATAAAATACTGTTTTTTTTTTTTTTCATTATCGCAACAAAGCATCATAATTAAAGTTTGCCGAAACAATTAATCATATTCATTGAAAACCTTTTATAATGACTTCGGTTGCAAGATAAATTAAGAAAATAATCAATATGTTTTTTTTTAATATAATAGAAAAAATATTATTTTTACTTCAATACTTTGTAGAATAAAAAATAATAAATACAAATGCAATGTGGTAAATATGATTTTTTTATTTATTTTTATTTTGATGTGATAAAAAAAAAAAAAAAAAAGCTTCAGTAAGTGTACAAATAACATTTTAAGAGAAATCTGTGTTTTCAAATGCACATTAAAAAAATACATTTAGCATCTACATTGATAAATATTACAAAATGGGTTTTTTCTGACAGTGATATTATAACTAACCTCTTAAAACAACCATTTCTGGCACATATATATATATATATATATATATATATATATATATATATTTTTTTTTTTTTTTTTTTTTTTTGATTTATGAACGGTATTTTGTTTTCTCTCACTCACCTACAGTTTTTGGCTGTTGCGCAGTAATGCCTTAAATTATTTAACTTTTTTTTGTTGTGTATTTTTCTACTTACATACTTTAGGCATATTCAAGATAATATTTTTTTTCTGGAGACTAATGCTGAACATTTACTGGTATGTAATTCAAGTAGACATTTCAGATTTCGACAGTAACATAAATAGTTATGTTTAAGCGCTATATTAAGTTATTATTTTGTTGGTTGCAAAAGAGTTTGCATAAATGCTACAGATCTTTATTCAGTGAAAAGACACTGCATTTTTAGTTTATGATTAACCAAGAGAATGAGAGTTTTTTTTTTTTTTTTTTTTTTAATCGAAGTACTCACGAGAAACCAAGTAGACTTTTGCATTGAAGCTTTTCTATTTCATAGAAGTGTATTTTACTATGTACTACAGTAGATTTTAGCAAAGTTTATTAATATTTTGGTTATTTATTTAACGCAGACCTTTATATATGTGTATGGATAGGTAGATAAACTCATCGGTAATTATATATATATATATATATACACACACACACACACACACACATAGATAACTATACATATACATACACTGAGTGGTTCATAAGTCTAAATATACCAAAATATCACAAAAGAAAAGGAAATCCACTGAACATATTTATTTCAAAAGTTTCGTGCATTTAAATGACTCATATTAATGCGATATCATTTGTTTGACTTTGGGCCCACAGGGGCTGTACATGTCACTAACTCAATTTCCTCAAATGGAAACCATACTTTTTCTTCACAGAATCGCGTTAAGCTAAAAAAACCTCTTTTAAATCATGTTTTTTTTAATGATCCTTTAAAGTAGGGGATCCAGGGGTCCACGTGAAACAAACTCAATTTTTTTCAAATGCGAACAATATTTTTTCTTTGCAATAAACCATAATTTTCTCGAAACCCTACTTTTTATTAATGAGATACTATGAAGAAAAAGCATATTTTCTGTTTCAAAAAAATAATTTTAGGGTACCAAGGACCCACATATGTCTCTTTATTTTATAGATTATTCGAATGTATGACACTTCAGTTATCACCGTGTTCAGCGAAATCGCTTTTTTTATTAAGACATTTTCGGGTTTCCATATTTTTTATTACAACATCAGATTAGGGACCCCTACTCTAAAAATTTTAGGAAAAAAAAAAAAAAGATTCAAAACTGTTTTTTTTTTTTTTTCGATTAACAGGATTTGGAAAATAAAAATTACGGTTTTCATTTGAAAAAAAAAAATGCAAGTCGTCATGCGGGTCTCTCGGAGTCTCACTTAAGACACTTCGTCTGATAGATCATTTGGATGCATGACAGTTTTGTAATGCTTGTGCTCAGTGAAATTTCTTTATTATTGAGATATGTTGTAATTTTAAAAAAAGTTTTTATCACAAAATAAGAATAGGAGCCCAGGGCAATATATTTGTCAATATGAAAAAAAAAAAAAAAAAAAAAAAAGCAAAGAAAAGAAAGCAATGCATGATTTAAAAGATTTTTTTCGCTGAACACAATTCGGAGAAGAAACAATTTGGATTCCATTAGAAAGAAATGAAATTTGTGTCATGTTTGGCCTTGGTTCCCAGGGGGTCCCGCCTATGATACCTCATCTGATAAATTATTTGAATACATGACACTTTTATGATCATTTTGCTCAGCGAAACTTCTTTTTTATTCAGATATTTTGGGATTTCTAGATTTTTTATTACAACTGCAGAATCTGGTCCAGGACCCCCAACTCGACAAATTAAAAAAATTAAATGCATGTTTTAATACAGAATTTTTCAGATTAACAATTTTCTGTGGAGAAACATTAAGGTTTCTATTTGAAAAAAAATGAGCTTGTGTCACGTGTGGTCCCCCCCCCCCCCATTGATAACTCATATGATACATCATTAGAATGCACGAAATTTTGAAATCAATAAGTTCAGCGAAACCCCTTTTTTTCGAGATATTTTAGTGTACTTAGACTTAAGAAACACCATGTATATACATATTTAATCACATATTAATTGAAGTGTGTTTGTATAGGCGCCAAAATCAGCACTAAAAATTATACAAAAATATATAATTTTGTAAATATGTTAAGACTTGAAAATAAGTGGGCGTGGTTAAAAATAAGAAAAAACGTTAATAAACATAAAACAACGAATTAAAGTAACCAAAAACATTTGTAAAAATAACATTACATGTAAAGAAAACCCTTCCGCTTCCTCTTCAGTGGGTGGGAGCAGCAGAACACACAATTAATTAAATTCAAAAGGCCTAATAAGTTTCTGAAACATGGCGAAACTAGCATACTCCCAACAAAAAACAACGGAATACTAAAACAAGATTAAATTAATGGTAAATTATGTATAACAATAGTAATGCTTAAATTAGTGGTAAATTAGATATAACAATGTCAATACTGAAATAATTTAAATGGATGGATAGGGTCTTTATCATTTCTTATTATTTGATAAATGTTTGGATCTGTCTTAATGGGGATGTTAACGTTATGTTTAGCAGCTACTTTTTTTTTAAATGTACTTGAGGCTCCGCGATCGTAAAAGATTGAGGTGGTAAACTTATGTGACGGTTTCTGAAAATTCTTTATCAAATTTAGATTTTTCAAACGTTTTTTATAAAGCTTATCAATTTATTTATCTAGAAATTAATTACAGGAATTAATTGCTAGAAACTGCAAGAATTTATAAAGTCCCTTACACTGATGGTGAAGGTAATGAAAAATGTTATACTGGTAAAACAAAAAGAAAAAGAAAAAGATAAACAAGAATTATGGAACATAGTCATGATATTGTCACTGGTAAAATAACTACAGGTTTAACCCAGGTAAAAAAAAAAAAAAAAAAAAAAAATGATGAATTCAAAAAAATAGCGAATTATCAAAATCGTAGGTATGTTGCTTTTACAGAGTCCATTGAAATTTTAAGTTTTTCTAATTCATGTAATGGCAACGATGGGGCAGGGCTGGATCGACAGAGCCGAGGAAAACATCAGTCTCGAGAGTTCAAGCACTGTACTTGTCGTTAAAAAAAGCTGTGTGTAATATTTTAAAAATGATCTGACCTCTCTGCGATCATTTGTTCGTGAGATATCGTGTCAACAGACTAACAAACTAACGGACTGACCCACTAACGGACTGACCCACTGACCCACTAACAGACACCCTACAGACAGACACCATACAAATTTTGTCATTTTCGGATTCCTTACACCTGAAAACGTATAAAAAGTCAAAAAACCGAGGTCGAAATTTTTGACGATTACCAAAGTTCCCCATACCTATAGTATGATGGGGAACTAATAATCAGTTGTCTCAAAATGTTAACAATAGCATAACTAATAGCATATTTAATATCATATTTGACGTAAAATTGCCGTTACGTTATGGTTGAACTGATAAATCAACTAAAATATAGAAAATTATATGAAAGTAAATACTATGTAAAAATTTCGTATAGTGTTGTCATATGAAATTGGAATTGAAAAATAAAAAATAAAAAGCTAATTCATTTTTATCGATAGTGTCCATATCGAAAATGTCATATCAAAGTACTCAAATTGAAGCTCATGAATTAGGCATTGTCACAGATAATAGGGACACGTTTCGATACCATAAGGCTTGAGGAAGACGCTGCCGAAGGCAGGGGGATCCAAACTGAGCTTTCAAGTAATTTCAGTGTTTTTTCTTGTTATCATTTGCTTATAAAGCGATATAAAAAAGTGTGATTCTTCTTTAACACTTTCGAACAAGGTTGAAATGTGTTAATGACTTCGGTTTGTCTGTCTGTCTTTTCGCGCTCTAACTACCGTAAATATTTATGACATTTTTTTTTATGATATACGTTCTTCAAGTTCACTATTGAATGTTCCCTATTGAAAATAGAGTTAATATCTATACTGCTTTGTGTACAGGGACACACGAGAGTATTGCAAAGCACTGTGTTCTATGAGAGGTACATTTATAAGCCATCTTTTAATACCTTTATTGTACACAAATCTTATTGAAATTGAAATACTTTATACAGTTCATTATCGGATGTTTTACATATAAAATGGAGTAAATACCACCACTGTTTTGTATACAGCGATGCTCAAAATTATTCCAAAGCATTGCGTTGTGTGAGATTTATTTCTATAAACCAAATATTAATAACTTTACTTTCCACAAACCTTAACCTTTTGAAAGGGGCTGTGACAGCACCTGTCACGCTTCACCATAGGATTTCGTAAGAGCCCCTCTCAAAAGGTTAATGAAATTGAAATATGTTATTCATATGCACAAAAGAATACTTTTTATAAAATATAGTATGATCAGCAATAGATTTTCAGGGCCACAAAATATTATTCAGTTACATAAAGAGATATTAATAAAAATTTGCTGGAATTGCACTTTCGTTTATGCTAATCGTTTTTAACACATTCTAACAATTTTTAAATGTGAATATGATATCGATTTTTCACTGTTCGCCAGTTCAGTCGTATATCTGTCTGTCCAAATTCTAACTCCCGTAAATATTTATGAAATATCTTGAAACTGATGTATATTATTCAAGTTCACTATCGTATGTTCCTTTATTAAATTTGAAGCGAATACATCTACTGTTTGTGTACAGGAGCACCCGAAAGTATTTCAAAGCATTGTGTTCTTTAAGAACTATTTCTATAAATCACGTTTTCGTAAATTTACAGTACATAAACCTTAATAAAATTGAAATATGTTATTCAAGTTCACTATGGGAGATTTGCTATGTAAAAAGGAGCAAATACTACCAATGATTTGTGTACAGGGACACTTGAAATTATTTCAAAGCATTGCGTTCTACAAAAGGTATTTCTACAAATTTTGATAATTTTATTTTGCACAAGGATTAATGAAATTGAAATATACTAATCATACTATATTCTACATAAATCACACTTTTCTGCATATGAATTATGCAGAAAAGTGTGATTTATGTAGAATATAGTATGATTAGTATTAATATACATACATGGCCACATAAAAATATTCATTTGCATTTAGTGCTTTTATTAAAAATTTTCTTGAATCAATTTTCTTTACATAAAGCGTTTTCAACGCTTACTAACAAATTTTAAGTGTGAATATGATTTTAATTTGCTTGTCTGTCTGTCCGAATGACTGTCTTACTGTCTGCCAGTCATTACCCCTCAACGTCGTTAAATATTTTCTGAATATTAAAAAAAAAAAAAAAAAAAGATATATATTGATGAAGTTAAACAGGGAATATTTTCTGTTTAAAATGGCATTATTAGGTTCTGTACAATTAGTTTGCGTACAGGGACAAAAACAACAACAAAATAATAATCCGATACCATGCGTTCTCGAAAAAAACATTTTTAAGATTCACATTTGAAAAAACTTTCCAGAGTAAAAATCATAAAGACATTGACATGCATTGTTAATATTCTAAAATAATGTTTTACATAGATAGCGGAATGATTAACCTTCACATTTACAGGGCTATACTAAAATATTCCGATGCAATAAGGGCTGCGAAAATAATATAACGTCTGGATTTTCTTTTCCTTTAAGCCTTTTCAACACTTTTCAAGAATGCCTAAGAGTGGTTTTAAATTCAATTAGTCAATCTGTATATTTTTCAGTCCTTCGGCCTGTCTGCTGTGTGATAAAGTAAGCAAAGAATATTGAAAGTTATACGATGCAAGTACGGATAGTTGGAGTGTGTGAATAACTAATGAGTACTGCTGGAATTTTCGATTTTTTTTTTTTTTTTATTCTTTTAAATATAGTGACCAGTGAGAGAAGCGGACAAAGCCTACAGTATTATAAATAAAAAATAACGCGCTTTAAATAAGTTTATACCAATAAGCAAATAAAACAAACACACACACAGACACATATATACATATATATGTATATATACATTTATTTAATTATAGGATACTTTATTTTAATCTTATCATTGATTTTAATTTTTATCCTTTATTTTTTTTTTCTATAATTTCTAATTTGGATCTAAAGACATATTATGTAGATGTGCATATTATGAGGAAACATGTTATATTACTTAAGGTTTTTACGTTTATTTTATTTTTTATAATATGTAGACTATGTGTTTATATGTAGATTTTTTTAAGATTTATTTTTTGTTCTTTTTAAATTTAATTATGATTCTAATTTAAAAAAGTTTAAAATACCTGAATAATTCGATTTCTTTTTTTTTTTCTATGTTTATATTAAAATAAAAATGTGTAACTTTCTTAAGTTTAATGTCTTGAATACATATTGTTGTTGTTTGCAGTTATTGATTTCCCATTAGGATGTTTAAATGTAATTTAACTTACTCGATACACGTAAATTTTTAATTCAAGTTATTGATTTTTTTTTTTATATACACTATGTAAAATTCTATTTAAATTAAATCTGTTTTCAATTAACAGTTATTTTAGAGTTTTTATTTTTTAATGTTTTAAACAAATAAAAAAAAAAAAGTACTTCATCTATAAATATTTTTCATAAAAATAATAAAAATTGAAAAAATTACAAAAAAGCAACATTAATTACTATCTAAACGCGTATTCAAAATATAAAAGAATAGTGTAGTAAAATCGTGTATATACGTTAATGCGTTCGAAAAATTTCTGCTACATCATTTTATATAAAATTACATGTCTATTAAGTTACCTCCCCCACCCCCATATGTATTAAAGTGCTTTATCTATAAATAATTTTAATAAAAATAATAAAAGTTCAAAAATTATAAAAAGTAACATTAATTACTATCTAAACGCATATTCAAAATAGTGTAGATACATTAAAATCGTGTAGATACGTTAAAAACAAACGCGTTCTACAAATTTCTGCTATAACATTTTATATAAAATATTCCTTATTCGGATCAACATACACCCGCTAAATAAAAAACAAAACAAATAGTCACAGTTCATTAGAAAGAATTATATGTATACATATATATATATATATATATATATATAATATATATATATATACACTTTGCTGAAATATTACCGTCAGTAATATCAATTTTATCCGTAAGGCGATATTCATTCAAATAAAGTCAGCTCTCTTTTATATAATAACTATATAACACATCAAATGTGTTGCATTTAAGGTAAAGCTAGAAGAGTTTGTGGAGAATTCAACAGAACATTATAATAAATCAAAATATTAAGTTTTTGCTAAACTATTTGTGCATACATTTGAATTGCACCTACTTCCATGCATTTCCATTACCATTTTGTTGTTCTGCTATAATTTAAAACAACAGCTGTAACAAAACCAAGATAGCCAATTTGCGCAATATCTTCTAATAGGGTAGGAGTAATGCTTAATTATAACTACAATTCACTTCCTCTCAAAATTAAAACTAAATTATAAATAGTTTTACTCACATTTTTATTTTGATTTAATCATTGGTAATTCAGTTTTCAGTTTTTGTAAATAAATATTAACGAAACCACCTGTTATCTTCCCTTTTTTTTTTTTTTTTTTTTTTTTTTTCCAGAGGAACTGAATATCTGCTCATTCTATCCCCAATTACTTTTTTAATTTACATGATACTTGTTCTGGCTTTTTATATGTAAGTCAATACATTGGGCTATTGCAAAAATTATTTTTTTTTTTAAATTAGGCATTTGTAGTAATATATATATATATATATATATATTAATAAAATGGTTATATTTCACAAGATATTTTTATTTACGCATTCTCATAGCTGTATACTGTGTCTAATGTAATATGCCGAGTTTCCTAAAAGTGGCTTTGCACTGTGTCTAACACCTTATGTGTTATAATAAAAAAAATGGCATTTTCTTTTACAATTTTTAAAAGAATCGTTATAGCTTCATGCATATATGTGTTAACCGCATAAAAATTTATACAGACAATTAGATGAATTCTCATAATCATATGCTATACCCGAAGCTCATTTCGGGTGTTACTTTTTACAAGGTAACCAAAAACGTTTTGATTTATGTTTAATTTTTTACTGGTACGCTTTTCCTCTTCGACAAAACACTTTTGCTTAAATGTATGAGGCAATAATATGTTCTTAAGACTCTCAAAGTTTCAAGGTAATTTCTAAAGAATTTGTACAGATATTTGACAAAACATTTTCGAAAATATCCATGGTAGATTGTGTATTATTAGAAGGAAATCCTTACTGTGGAAAAGATAGCTAATGAGAGTTAAAGCAATGTCATTTAAAGACAACTAAAAGTGACATACATGTTTGATGACTCAGTTTTTTATACGTATTTGAATATTTATAAAAAAAAAAAAAAAAAATTAATAAAATAAAAATTACTAACATTATCTGGAAATAAATAAAAAACATAATTAGCATGTCGAAAAGAGAGAGATGACGATTCAGCTTTTTGTGCTAATAAAATAATATATAAAAAATATATAAAATTTAATGACTTTTACTAAATACCAAAAAAAAAAAAAAAAAAAAAAAATATCACATTTAAAATAGTGTTTTGTGTTCGGGGTTCGTGAATTTCCGTGAACAAATGGCACATCTCGCACAGGCTTAGGCCCGAAATGAGCTTCGGGTATAGCATATGATTATGAGAATTCATCTAATTGTCTGTATAATTTTTTATGCGGTTAACACATATATAGAATATTCCTGAAGATTACAAATCTGTCAATTAAGTATGAGCTCAACTTCTCCAGAAAACACAGCTTAAATAATAGATGACAACATACGAATCATAAGCATAACATACACAGCATGTGCTGTTTTCACCAGCATAAGCCTGATCGAGCAGATCTTTTTATGCCACAATGACTTCGCTTAAATCTGAGTCAGCAGCCGGAATGTGATCCATTTATATAGCACCGTATATATCCAGAATGTTCTCGTATTTCGGGAAATATTCGATTTAGAGCTTACAAGGAAACATTCAAAAGGTGTCATCCTTGAAAATTATTGAAAAAATTATATGTGATTCTACTCTTCATAAAACACCAGAAAATGAAAAATATATCGGCTGAAATTAATTACAGCGACCAGAAAAAATTATCAAAATTAAGCATATTTGGCGATTTAGCGCTGTTAGGCGATACGTTTGCTAGCACCGAGATTGCCGTGTAAGAACAGAACCGTGTTTTTCTTTTCAGCTAAGTACTCAAAATCAATCTCCTAGCAGTGTGAAATCGCCAAATCGGCTTCATTTTGATAATTTTTTGTGGTAGCTGTAATTAATTTCAGTCGATACTTTTTTCATTTTCTGGTGTTTTTTGAAGAGTAGAATCACATATATTTTTTTCAGTACTTTTTGAAGATGACACCTTTTGAATGTTTCCTTGTTAGATAAACCATATATCGATAATAAGGGTTTTCCAGCCACAGTCCCCAACGGGAGAAACACTCCCCAAATTCATTGCCAAGGCCATTGTCTTAACTGATGAATCTTTATAATAGATTTTTAAAGCAAAATGATCTATTTTAATGACAAAACAAGTTAAGAGTGCAGAAAATTAACATTTTGTAACTTGATTAAGCCTTCTTAGATGAAACTATATAACAAATAATGACTACTATATACAAATTCGTAACAATAGATTTTACAGCCATAATAGTAAATAGAAGCTATGTATTATAACTGAAATATGATATACATGATTTGATTTTGGTTAAAACAAATGATTTCATGTGTTTTCAGTGCATATGTTTATGTGCACTAAAAATTGAAGAGGGAAAGGCTAGTAAAAATAGAGTTTACGATATGAATTGGCGTGCTTTTAATAATCACGAATCTTGCGCTATTTCGTGTTGTTTTCGAGACTTGCAACACTTCTGGATAGACCATAAATGAATCAATATTAAAGATGGTAGAAAATAAAATCATTGTAAAATACGTCCTACAACAAATAATTTCGAAACAAAAATGAAAAAAAAAAAAAAAAACATAAGATTTAAAGAATTTTTTTTTTCAGTTAGCTGTCCAAAATAAAAAGCAATCATATTTAAACAAAATGATAAACATTAATCATAAATTATGCTTCCTTAATTTGAATGTACGAAATTTGGTATCGCAACAATCATTATTACAGATTTAAATAACATATTTGAAGGAGGAAAAAAAAAATAATATTATGGCATGATGCGTTTATCTTATCATATTAAAGATTATAGGTGATTTCTTTTTACTGGCTACTTTTTTTTTTTTTTTTTTTTTTTTTTAATCAAATGAGACAAAAATAATTACATTGAAATAATGCAATCGTTATTGGCAAAATATTCTGACAGAAGGTCTAATAAAACTAAGATGTTATAAATGCATTATAAAGTTAATTATTTTAAATGTAAAATAACTAATATATACCAGATAAATCAAAAGTCGCGAGTTTCATTGAAAACCACGAAAAACATGGGATTTTTAAAGTAAGAAAAGATTTATTGCCAAATTAGTTTAGGCATCAGCTGCGTCTTAAATGTAAAATTGCTTTTTACAGTAACACAGTTCATTCAACAACGCAAGGAGTGCTATTAATATTAATTGTGATATTTGTCATTCATGAGAATGGACATCAGACTTTTCGCATAGCAAATTATCTAAAGTTCATCTAACAATACTTTATCTCTTAAGAATATCATGAATTTATTTTTAGTACGATTAACAATGATAATAAGAAAGGAATATTTAATATAAATTTTTGCTAAACTGTAAAATCAAATGCAGAGCGACAAAGTCAGATTAATGAGCATTTGCAATATGGCGTCATTTGAGATGGCGGATTTGTTTCAAAGATAAGAGAGTTCTCCTAATACAGCACCATCTTTCGGGTAAAATACAACTAATATATATTTTCATTATATAAAATATCCCAAGTTTTCTGGTATTTCTGTGAAAACCGCATAGTGGTAAGGTCAATATTTTTTTTTTAATGCTATATATATATTTTTTTTTTTTTCTGTGACTTTTTGATTACCCGTTATCTATATAATTTTATTCTGACAATTCTAATGAATTATCCAATATTGATAATAAATTTTGATTTAATTCTTATTATTTATATTAATGATTTTTCGATTCGTATACTATTATACGATTTAATAAAAATATTCTCTGCAATTTGATATTTTAAATGTTCATTTTTTAAAGCCTTCACCAATAATAAATCATTCTATCACAACTTATGTATCTGATAATTTATCTTCTAAATTCTAAATTTAAAATCTGCATTAAATTGCCATAAGAGAAATCTAAGCAGAATAAAATCTATCCTGAAGAACTGTGAAGAAATACATTTTGTGTATTATTTGCATAACCTTTCCGTGTACTTAATTTTTACTTTTGTGGACTTTTCTGAAGTAAAATTATATTTAGATAGCTACTTTTAAATTAAAAAGATTCAAATTTTTATTAGAAATACATTAGGCAATGCAGTTATCGTTAATTTGTAATTATTAATTTAATAACCATATAAAATAATACTACTGAATAACTAACTACCCATTTATGAAAAATATTTTTACTCCTTTTTTCTTGTGTATTATATATAACGTAATTCATACTACTTGTTAGGCGTATTTTTTTCTTTTTCCAAATATAACATACTTTAAAATTTTGCAGTTTCGCACTAATTATCATTTCTTTATACTGCATCATTATGGAGTTTACTTAAATTGTGACGCACAAACACTCAACAATGCGTGAAACATAATTACTATATTAGTGACAATAGATACTTTCTTTCGTCAATCTTCATTAGTCTTTAGCCAACGGCAAAATTTAATTACGCATGTCAAATAACTTTTAAGAGAAAAACATATTTCTCTTTAAACTTGTTTACTCTACGTTGCTGTTCTTAGTAAAAATTAATTTTCCAGGCTTTAATCAAATAACAATTCACTTTTATTAAATATATTATCCTTACTTATTAATTTAACTCCCTTTAGGCTGTAACAAGAAGCATTAATTTACACAAAGAATTATTCTACAAAGTGTCAGTTTATAACTTTTTTACTCCTTTGAAAGAAACTAAAATAAATTTAAAAATTACCGCGTCTATTTCTGTATAAATAAAGTTTCAGATTATATATGCTTAGAAAATTAGTACTTTATTTAATTAGGCGTAATTTAGATAATTTATATAATTAATATTTATTATAGGATAATTTGCCTACAGAGGCTTCATTATTTATTAAAGAATCAAAGAAAACAATATTTATAAATCTCAAAGAAAAAGAAAATGCTTAGTAAAAATATCGAAATCGAATATAACTAATTGTACATTTACAATTGATAAAGTTTATTGATTTTAATCAACTTTTATTAATGGAATTAAAAAAAAAAAGAAAGAAAGAAAAATGAATGTATATTTGGATATAGTGCAACTATATAAAATCTTATTAAAAAATAAATATTTTGAAACTGTACATAAAATAAATAAAATTCAACATTTTGCAATACATTTATGCATTTTTGCAATAAAATGTAAATGGATGATGGACGTATATAAGTAAATAATGAATATTTATTACAAAATGCTAACAACTTGATTCAATAAAAATATTTACGTGCATGAAATCAACACTATTTATAAATTATGTCTTGAATTCCATATTATTATAAAAAAAGATAAAATTTTAGATATAAAATAGCATCTTAAATCAAATTTTCACACGTGAAACATTAATATATTTCTAATAAATGTTGCATTACATATTTACCTAATGAATAAATAAGTATTTAAATGATTTGAGAAAATTCATCCGTTCAGAAAGAATGAAGTAAGTGTGAAAAACTGAATGTGCATTTTTTTTTTTTTTTTTTTTCAGAATGAACGGTTTTACACTTATTGCAATGTTTCTGTCACTTTTTATACAGAGTAATTGTAGTACACTATCAATAGAATAAATTGGACTTAGGTGACGGTCTAACATTCCTCCCCCTACCCTAAGTTTGAATTAGAGATATCACGTTCTGACACTGCAGCTACGATGTTCTTTATGTATAAAAACCACCAGTAATGTAAACGACGGAGACCGACTCGAGTGTCGAAACAGGGATCATCAAATTTCGAACTAGATACCAAATGGTATAACACAGCTCCGAAATAATTTGTGTAATTTTTATTCTAGACTACTTGATAGACTCGTCTCTGTTAAAATTTGTTAATTAGTAGTACAGGAATTTGAAATATGCTGCTGCATTTGTTCGATAACGCTAACTACTTATTTTAAATGGTCTATGATTTCCAAAAATTTATACACAACCATGCGATACACACTTATTTTTCACAAGGACGCATTTATTACTAATCACATTATCGTATTGTGTATTTTATATCTCAAAAATCTAATCATGTCATTTTGTAATCTGAAATATAGAAAAATAACTTAACCGTTATATCAAGATATCGACCAAAATGTTGAATTTCCTACTTTGAAATATTTGAATGGTAATATTACACATCAGATTATCCCATAAAAAATAAATAAATCAATAAATAAAAAATAAACTATTTGTACAAATTTTTATTTTCTTTTTTGTCGTTTTTTCCTATTATATCATTACAGAAATTTTTATTCACAATTTTTATTTCATATCCGATATATGTACTGTGAGTATTTTCAAATAATTTAAAACATCTATTCCGCATATTTGTGGCTAAATAAATATGTTAAATATGATGAAATTTTTAAAAAAATCATTAAGCGAAACTTTTTTTTTTGTTGTTGTTGTTTAAAAAATAAAATTTTAAAATTTATTAATCATGTGGTTAAAATTATATTGACATTGAATTTTCTTTGAAATGTGGAACTAAAATAATAATTTTTATATAATGTTTTAAGGATATAGCTAAATTTCCGTTTTTATCTATTGAAAAAAAAAATTACATCCTCAAAATAAATTGATGAAGATTAGTACTTTCCTTATGAAATAATAACAAGCTTCTAAATAAAAGAAGATATTTTAATGTTTTTTTATTTTTATTTTTTTATTTTTTTTTATTATGTTGTACTCAATATACTATACTGTATGTTTCATTTATTAAAGATTTTTATTTATTTATTTATTTTATTTTATTTTATTTTGATTTTTTTCGTAGTTTCAGTTATAAATTTTATAAATGATTTTTTTTTTTTTTTTTTTTTTTTTTTTTTTTTTTAAATATTGCAGTATAAATTCACACCATTAATTTAAAAGAAAGTTTTACTTTCATTACATCTTTGACATGAAGCAGCAATTATGCGCATTACTGATTTCTTCTTCTTCTTTTTTTTTTTTTTTTTTTTCATTTTTAAATAATGTTTTATACTAAAGAAGATAATCATATATTAAATATTTGAATTAGGGTATTTTAATGCTTGAACAAAATAACTGTCAAGAATGATAAATAAAAATGTTCAAATATAAGAGTAGTGGAAAAAAAGAAATAATAAATAAGTACAATAATACTATAATGAGAGATCATAAAATTTATGTTTAATTAATTGCTTTTAACATTTATTTTGAAAAATTAAATTTATTAAGAAAATATATATATCTATAAATTAATCAACTTATGTATCTATCTAACATTCATTCATCATTGGTGTTAACTGGAAATCAATAAATGGTTATGACCGAAAATTATGACTATTGAAACAAAACGCAATAAATTAATTAATTGTTTTGGAAGAGAATCTGTGAGGCTTGGTTTATAGAATCTTGACTGTATCCCATTTTAATTCGAAGAATTGTCTAAGAAATTTAATGACGACAACTTGAATAAACTAAATTTATCTTTATTATAAAAATTAAATAACGGAATGCTGAACTTTAACACGTAAAAATTAACTCTCACGTAATCAAATTTAAACCATTTCTTAAATGTAAAAGATCAGTAATTTTTCTCTTAGCCGAACTTCCTGTCAATCTACTAACTCCAATTTTTATTTTACAATGAGAAGCACAGTCAAAATACATTCACGTTTAATAACTATTAAACATCTAAGGCTCAATCTATCGTAGTTTAACGAGTAATCTAAAAAGCACGATCTAATAACACAGTTCATAGCCTCCATCAGAAAAATTGAACTTCCGTTATTTCGGGAGTTTCCTTTAAAAAATAAACTAAAGAAAAACTTCACTTCAATTACCTTAAAATATTTAACCTTGAAATAAAATGAAATAAATAAAAAGAAAAAGAAAAGAAAAACTACACATCAAAAGCTCAGTACTTTCTCTAATACTTCACATTTTTCCTCTGAAACTAAATGGCTTGTTAAACTAAACAGGCTGACAGTCGTCTCTTCCAAAAAGCCAGTTTTTCCATGCATAACCTTGCACTTCCTCTGAGATATAAGACTAGATTCAACTGGTAATTTTATTTCTTAAATCTTAATACTCCACTGACAACTCAGCGCAATATCGCAACTTGAAACCCAAAGAGAATTTGTGAGGTCTCACAAATCTACACAAGATTATTTTTCTGTTTCCCCATTTTCATAGACTTATAAACATTCTGCAGCTCACGTGTATCTTCCTGGAAGCGCTCAACACCGCTCTTCGAGCGGTGAGCGGGGGCTTCACCCTGTTAAGACTTATTTACATTGTTCTTGGATCACAATTCAAAATTATTATTATTATTACTATTTTACGAAATATACAGTAGTTTAAATTCTATAATTTAATATATATATGTGTGTGCGTGTGTGTGTGTGTGTGTGTGTGTGTGTGTGTGTGTGTGTGTGTGTGTGCGTGTGTGCATTTGTGTTACAATTATCTATAAAAAATAAATAAATAAATTTCAGTCTTTTAAAATATACGTTTATTAAATGTAATAATTATTGGAACAGCAGATTGTTTTTATTTCCATGAAAATTTCTCTAAAATCCTACACCATTAAAGGAAAAAAAATCTCAGTATATTGAGAATTTAACAAGCAAAAGCAAGAGCTGTTATTTGCACGCTAAAATGATAATAACTAATATGTAATACATTTGAGAAATACAAGGGGTTTCAATTAAAACATTTTTTGCGAAAAATAAATTTTAATAAGGTATCATGGTTACGTATATATTTTTAATAATTTATAAAAAATTAAATGTAAAAAATAGTACATTGTGATCATCGCAAACGTTTTCCTATATTAGTTCCCCATCATACTATAGGTATGGGGAACTTAGGTAATCGTGAAAATTTTCGACCTCGGTTTTTTGACTTTTTTTACACGACTTCAGGTGTGAGGAATCCGAAAATGACAAAATTTGTATGGTGTCTGTCTGTAGGGTGTCTGTTAGTGTGTCAGTGTGTCAGTGTGTCAGTCCGTTAGTGTGTCAGTGTGTTAGTCCGTTAGTTTGTTAGCCTGTTAACACGATATCTCACGGACAAATGATCGCAGAGAGGTCAGATTGTTTTTGAAATATTACTTTCGATACTGGCAAGAACCCCTTTCCTTTAAAACATTCGAATTAAAAAACTTCGTAAGTTATGAGAAATTTACGATTTTCTTAACATGGGAGAATAGGACAAAAATTCACTAAAACGTGCATGAAATGGAAACTTTTGACTGTAAAAATGACGGACCAGTTTTAAAATATCAGGTTTGATGCCGGAATGAACATTAGTAACTATAAATATGCTACTTTTTGAAAATTTCGCAAGTTATTGGAAATTTACGAATTTCTTAACATGGCAGTATAGGGCAAAATTTCACATAAACGTCAATTTTGAGAGATATTTTCATCGTACAGATGTCAGACTACTTTTGAAATATTATTTAGGACACTGGCATGAATATTAATGACTATGAATTATCCAATATAAAAATTTCGTAAGTTATTGGAAAATTAGGAGTTTCTCAACATGGCAGCATAGAGCCAAATATCACATAAACGTCAATCTTGAGGGATATTTTCATCGTAACGATGCCAAACCACTTTCGAAATATTATATAGGATACTGGCATGAATATCATAGACTATGATTTTTCCAATTTAAAAAATTCGTAAGTTATTTGGAATTTAGGATTTACTTAACATGTCAGAATAATGCAAAATTGAGCATAAATTTCCATTTTGAGGATCATAAATACATTCGACAACTTCAAAATTATATTTATGATATTTGTTTGAACATGATTGAATACAAATATTCTAATAGTAAAATTTAGTAAATCATTCGTAATTTACGATTTTATCAATATAGCGAAATTGTAAATTTTTCATATAAATATGAATTTTGAGGATTATTGCATTGGAAATAGTAGCATGAAAACTAAACAACGGAATTGACCCTGATAAAATAAATTAATAGATTATAATAAGATATATATATCGAAGTGAACGGTGGATAGCCTATTAGGGGTTTTTTCATTCTGTCACTGCGTCAAGCTTTGGTCAAATAAATTTCTTTTAACATGATTATAATATGTCTCGCACTAGAAATTTATGAGAACATAAATATGATGGGGGACTGAGCAGAGTCCATCTATGCCAACTAATTTCTCTATAAAATTCACTGAATACAAATAGTTTATTAAAGTAATAAAAATATTATTTATTAAAATTAGTGTTCATAATAAATGGAGACGAGTTTTTCCTATAGAAGTATAATACTGAATATCTAAAGGTAGTCTATTTTATGTTCTACTAAAGATAGCTTTATTTTTTTTTAATAGCTAACTTTATTTTAAATTATTATAAATGAGAGATCAAAGGTATATATAAGAAGTTTGGCAGTGCTAGCTTTTTTGTTTTTCCTATTTCTTTGCTTATCATACTAGTACCACTAATTCGCATCGCAATATAAAAAAAATATACAGTTTTTATACATTGCATTCAAAAGTTAGTACTATATGATTAGAACACAATGTTATGATTATATTCAACCATTCATTTCAAAGGTAATGACAAGTTCTTTTCAAAGAAACCCATATTGAAAATTTGCTGCCTACTCGGGGAGTTACCACCCCTCACGGGGGAAATAGATCTTTTTAATTCTTTTAATTTCATATTGATTCGTTAAAAATAATTCTCATTATGTAAATTTATAGAAAATTTTGTCCTATACCTCCATGTTAAAAATTTAGAAAAGCGTAATGGCAACACCTCGTTATTGGACGAGTGTGACCAAAAATGTATAGTCTCTAATTTATGTTAAAGTGCAACTAGTTAAAATGAAATTCTGTTCAGTAGTTTCTGAGGTACGAATGCAAAAAATCTTTGTCACACACACAAACAGACATTTTCTAAAAAAATATCAAATCGTGTTATCCATCTCTCAAAATGTTTAAATCTTTCTAAATCTTGATGTTGAAAATTTTACGAAACTTATACTTTTTACGTTGCTTATACTAATTAATTATTCTACTGAAGAAAGTACAATATTTAATGATCTAATATACATATTTTTTTTCACTTAGAAGCTTTTTAGATTGCCAAAAATGTTACTTAAATATGAACATAAATATAAATAGTGTTTTATAGTATTAAACGTAATTTTTATCGGCAAAAGTTGTTTATTACAACAAATGTTTTTCTTTTTCCTTACGTAATTACATGTGATAATTGACCATGGTAGGATTTTGTTTAATGAGTTTAGTAAATAATGTAATCCAAATTTGTGTTTTTTTTTTTTTTACTAAATGGAAGAAAGAAAACCATTTGAATGACATTTAATGGAGTTTCTTGTTGTTTAATTTAACTTAATTGTTCCAAAAGCGATAAGGATATAAATAGAATTCTTTGTCTAACATTGTTCTGAAAATTTCACTTAGGTTTAAAACATTAATGAACGTGTGATGAATTTATATATATATATATATATATATATTGTTAATTATTTATCTTTCAAGGATATGTATGCATGCTTAACTTTAATTCCGTGATCTGAAATGTCTAAATCTAAAACAAATTTTAGTTAAAAAAAATAAAAAAATAAAAAGATATCCTAAAGACAGAATTTTTAACTAATTAGAAACCCAGTGCACAAAATGTGCAGCGCACATTTTAAAGCAAAAACCATATTGTATTTCAATATTATTTCAAAACCATTTTTTTACAATAACTGGAATATTTTTTCTGCATCTTGTCTATTATATAACATATATAATTTTTAAAAAATTAACAACCTTATAATTTGTATATTATATTTATTGTTTCTAATATTCGAATCTTAAAATCGAATGATACATAAGCAATTGAGATACTTTGTAATTTTATTACTTTATATTATTTCCCGAATATTAAAAATATTATCTATCTATATGTATATATCTTATTATATACATCGAAAAATAATTATTTCTTTGCAAAAAATGATATGTTCTAATTAGTTTAATAAAGATATACAGTAAATAATAGTAATAATTGGTAAGCAGATTTATTTATATCAGTATAGCCTAGTGGTCGAAACTCGATGAATTAGATTAATTAGCCGAATAATAAAAATAAAATAAAATAAAATAAAATAAAGAAATTAAAATAAAGAAATTAAAAAATTCCGTAAAAGCAATGTTTTTAGTAAATATTCTCCTTTCAATTATAAATAATAATATAATAATAAACAAAAATAAATAATAATAAACTAATATAATATAATTAATAAAATATATAAATAACAAAACGTAAAATTACTGCCGGTATATTTCTTCACATAACGATGAATAGCCTCATAAAATTTGCTATGCATTTGCTTTTCAATCCGACTGATAAAAGTCCTTCTTCTGCGCATTTCAGTAGCAAATAATCCTGTTTTATTCGAAATAATATGTCTACAGTTTCGAAAAAATTAATATCTTATTCACTTCTTTTTTTCAGAAAAACATTTACACATACTACATACACACAGTCACACAGAAACAGACACACACACACACACACACACATATATATATATATAGATAGGTAGATAGATAGATAGATAGATAGATAGATAGATTTATATATATACACATATTGCTATAAAAATTTGCGCACCAAGAAATAATTGTTGGACCTTAATGAAACTAGGCATGAAGGTACGTGACAGGCAGAAAAGCAAATGATTATAAATGCAGCGTGATTGCGCATTGTGTAATGTCACCAGAGGAGTAGAACTTCATTTTTCTTGGAGTATAAAATAAATAAGCAGAGCTTGTTTCGTGTACATAATCTGTTGCAATGGGACGCTTTTTAAATGGAGATGCCGTTACGCCGTCATCGAAGACAATATGAGTACCTGTTAGATTTAGAAAGAGGAAGAATAATCGGTATAATGAAATATGGGTGATTAGCTTGGTGAGTATCCAGACACCTAGACCGTTCTAATTTTACTGTGCGTAGGTGTTCGGACCAAGGACAAGAGACAGGTCGCTTACAAGGTGACCAATAATAGAAAAAAAACCAGTCACATCATACCAAACATACGCATAGCACCAACTGTCTCGTTGTCAGCCATCTTGACATATACAGCACCTACATGACCAGTTACTGTGTCTCTGTGTACCATTGTAAGGCACCTGGCTGAAGCACATTTGCTATCGCGGCGCCCATGACGTGTGCTGCCAATAATACCCACACCATCTCCTCCGTTTGGATTGATGCCCTTCTCGACTGAGTTGGATTGCAACTGGATGAAACCAAGTCGTCTCCATCAACGAATCCAGAATACATTTGGGGAGTGATGACAATCATGTACGTGTGTCGTCGCACCGTGGTAAATGCCTCAATCCTGCCTTTCCTTTACAGCTGCACACCGCACGCACTGTGGTGTGGTGGTATAGGATGACATTGCATACGACATACGGTCATCCCTAATATTGATCCACGGCACCATGACAGCCCAGCAGTAAGTTCGTGACACTCTTCAACCATAGGTGTTGGCACCCATGGCAAGGATCCATGGAGCCATTTTTCAACAGGGCAATGCTCAGCCACACACATAAAGGGTGTGACAAGACTGCCTCCGCCAGAATACCACTCTTCCCTGGATTGGTCAATCACCACATTGTTCACCAATCGAACATATATGGAATCACTTGGGACCGCAAGTTAGCTATCTTACGATTTTGGACGAATTAGAGGTGCGTATACATCAAATGTGGACCGAGATTCCCCAGGTCATCCTACGAGACTTGTATGCGTCGATGTTCGTGTGAATTCCATCGTGCATTCGCGCTAGAGGTAGCCCAAAAGTGTACTAATTCTCCATTCATTCAGAATTTTTCCTGTAATAAATGACCATTTCGTTTTCATTTTGTAATCATTTACTTATATCAACATCGCACTTACATCTCTGAAATTTCGTTTCTTTCTGACAATCATTTCTTTGTGCGTAAAGCTTTAAGGCAATGCGTTTATATATATATATATATATATATATATATATATATATATATACTCACATCCATTGCCCAAAGACGAATGATGGTGCGTTCAATATAAATCAACCATTTTTAGAAAATGTCTGTTTGTGTACATAATAGCAAATATTGTGGACCCTCCTTTTACTGAACCAACAGACAGAATTTTGTCAAAATTTAATATTTCGTAACATCTTTAACTAACATTGATGCTTATTAGCTTTTAAGATATGCTGCCCAGCAGTTGTCGTTTCTTTGCCGCAATTTCTTACATTAAATGTAATAGCATGTACCAAATTTTTTTTTCTGCAAAAACTTGATATGAAAAAGTAATTTCGTAAACTCTGCATATTCAATTTCGATGCTGACAGATGGCGCTGTTTTTCTCAAATTTCTTCTCATTTAAGCGAACTCTATATCAGAAAGTCTAAGCTATAAAATTACACCAATAATGGTATTAGTAAAAGTATGCTGATTGATATTGCGTATTTTATCGGCTAAAAAGTGACACTTGTATAGTCTTAAAAGTTCCAGTACTCCAACTTAAAGAACTCGTGTCTATGATTTTTTTTTTTTTTTTTTTTAATATTAAATTTTATCGTCTGCTTATTATTGCATCAGTTCTTTAATTTTTATAGTTTGTTTCTTTTCTCGCTAAATTGTGTGAGAATAAAGTTTTACGTTATTTTGTTCTTCATAGTGAAATGTGTTTATCACGCATTCAGAGAATTACGCTGTTTGAAGCTTATTTTAATGTAAATCGTATGAAAGATGCAAAGATGTTTGGCGATATAAATATCCAGATGATGCAATACCGAGTAAAAATATGCTATATCAGCTCGTTCGACAATTTCATAATACAGGTTTTGTGCAGGTGGGTACAAGTTTCTCTAAGAGAAGTCACTCCCAGCATGTTAAAACGCGTTTCTAAACACATGCGCAAACGAGTTGAGCATTGCCTCCTATAAAAAGGTGGACATTTTGAACATTTATTATAAATGCAAGTTCTGTATTTTTTCCTCCGTTACTTTAAATGTGCCTTTTATAATTAGCATAAAAATAATCGTTTAAGGTTTGTTGTTTTGTAAATAAAAGATACATCAGCGTCAGTACTGGAAGTTTCAGGACACCCTGTATTACCTTTCCTACCAAAAGTAGGAAAGGTAATACAGGGTGTACCGCTTTTATCCTCCTATTAAGTAGAAAGTAAAGACAGCACCACATGTGTGGCGATATGAAGTCAAATTTAATCAGCACATTTCTTCATACGAGTTCTTGCATATATAACACATAGAAGTTGCTTTATAAACTTTTCGCACATAGAATTAAAGTGAATCATAGCAGTATTGCCTTTCGTCCGAGATGCACCTTAATTGAATCAATGTGCTTTTGCAAATTATCCATCTCACATTCAAATTTTGTTCAATTTATATATTTTAAAAATGGGATATCGCCTTTTCGCGAACAAAAGTAAGTTTAACTTATCGGCGTCACATGTCGTCCGATATGCATCTATATTGAAGCAGCACAGTTTTGCATAATATCCCCCTTATATATTAAATTTAATTCTTTTACACTTTACAGAAATTAAGGTATTGTCTACGCATAAGAGTCGAGAGTTCCAGCAAATCTGAGACACATAAATGGGGTTTCTTGAAAGAGCTAATCGACGTCAATTTACATCAAGGTTTAATTAAAGATCAATTGTTCTTAAATGTCTCCTATTGATACGTGAGATTAAAAAAAAAAAAAAAATGAGATAGTTAAAAATTACTTCGTGAGATTAACCAATCCAAATAATTAAATACGTTATTAATAAATGTATGCCGCATTACGAATACATAATCACACAAATAATATATAAAAGTTGGTTAATATTGTAGCAACAATGTACAGCCGGGAAAAAAAAAAAAAAAAAAAAAAAAAAAAAAAAAAAAACGCAGCACCCGCTGTAATTTCGTTATTAATTGACGCAGTAAAATCTAATAGACATAATTCAACAGGAAATTAACAGCACTTTTTAAATATGTCGTCAATTTGAATTAGGGGTCATCTACATATTGAAATGAGAGCCAACTTTGATTTTTTTCAATAGCAACACTGAATTTTGACTTCATTTTCGAATTTCCGAGAGTCTGGCAGTGCGGAAAAGTATCCTGTTTGTATAGTTTATTTTTAGCATTTATAGAGTTATAATCAAAAATGTGTTAGGGGGTTATCTGTAAATGTAGAAAAATAAAATTAAGATCCTACAAGGAATAGACGAAATTTTAATATTTCACACCGGAAATCTTTCAGGAAAAAAATAATTATAAAAATTAATAAAACGTTGCCTCTTTTTCAGTTCCTTAATTATTCTGAATTCAATTTTTTAGATTTGTATATACTTTAGTACTTTTTTTAGATAATTTTAGGTCTATTTAAATACATTACACTTGCAATTAGTCCATACAGTACTCTTTAAAAAAAATGCAATATTTTTCAAGTGAAAGTGTCTATTATGGCTGTACCGATCAACAATAAAGCTTAAATTTTCTTTCGTAGGTGTAACATAATATACGAAATGAAATAATATAGATATATTATATATACAACAACGCATAAACTAAACCTTTTCGGATAAATTATTGTAAGGGTTCATGAAGTAAATATTAAACAATTTGAATCGCACTTAACTGTTTTGGATCAGTTGAACTCTTTGGAACTGTCGATTCGTTTTATAATTTCTATGAAAATATAATTTCTTAATTAACCCTTTCGCAACTGATGACGTAGATTTACGCCATTTGAAAATCTGTAACTCTGTCACTGGGCGTTTCTTTCGTAATTTCTGTGTTACATATTTCTTAAATGTGTACCCAGTGTTCATATTTTTCAATAAAATATTCTATGGATAGAAATACATTGATTAGAAAGAATATAATTATAATGTATATCCATTTGTAATATAATTGTGAATACAGAAAATTTGTTCTGAAATATTTTATTTTTATAGTATAACACCCGTAGGAGGGTCTTACTGTCAAAAAGGCAAAATCCTGCGTTCGCAAAATGTGTTAAAATATATTTATAAAAGTTAAAGTATGTTTTTAAAAATGTATAAAGTTAAAATGTATTAATAAAATTATAAAGACTAAAGTGTCCTTAAAATAATAATCCCCCCCTACAAAATAAATAAATAAGTAAATAAATAAAATAAAGCAATATATGAAGCAAACGATTAAGCCTTTTGTAACTATGACGGTAGTTAAGAAATTATTTTACAAGTCTGTCTTGCATCCCAATTCTATAGGTTTTTTATATTTGACAATTTCATATTAAACCTATTTTTCTATTTAAAACAGTAAACCCCGCCTATTTAGTTAATTTTTTTCTTCTAGTTTGCGTTTAAAAGATTCAAATTTTATCACCAATTAATCAATGAAATAAATACCACTTGTACATATTTTTGTCAACATAAAATAAGGGGTTTAACACGAATACTCAATGTCGCATTTACATTATTTTTCTGCATTGTTTTGTTTTGAAGAACGATGAAGGCGAGGCTTGTCTTCTTTAGAAAACAGGAATTCTTGATGCTAACACTAATGCTTAAAAATCATCATTTTTGTGTCATTTCTTTGCGTTTGACATTGTTGTTATATAATTTGACCCGTAAATAAAAAATAAAAATATTTTGTTTATTTTCCTTTGTTATTTTTTAAGATTTGATTCGTTATCTCATATAAAACTTTATAAGAGACGGCCCCCTAAACCACTCTAAAAGAAAGATTTATTTATATCTCGAAAACTAATAACTGGAATGAGCTGCAAATTTGCCCACCATATTTTTCAGCATTAGGATTCATTTTATGTAAAAATTAATATAGGTCATAACTCATAATTTTTATGAATATGAATTTATTAATATTTTTCAGAATTAAAAATATTTTTCAGAATCAAAAGTAATGACGGATTATGTTTGGGTTTCTGCACTGTATCTCGTAATATATATATATATATATATATATATATATATATATATATATATATATATCGATAAAGTTATTTTTTGTGAAGATATTAATGAAAGTTTGAAATATGAATTTAACATTAGCACCTTCAAACTTTAAACGCTTATAACTCTGTGAAAAAATAAAAAATATATACAACCAATATACTTTTTCGCGTTATCGAGATACCAGGAATTCAAATATAAAATAAAAATCGACCATTACCATTGAAAAAAATCAAAGTTGGTGCGCGTTTTACTATGCAGACGACCCCCAATTAAAAATTTCAGTTCATTTTCTGAAACTACTCACAATTCCCCGTCGAATGATACCTATTTTATTTTTCTACATCGATTAGCAACGAAGTTACGTTGAGTGTTGCGTTTTTTTTTTTTTTTTTTTTTTTTTTTTTTTTTTCCCCGACTGTACCATTATAGAAGAAGTAAATTTAAAATAAAATTTTATACGCCTAAAGAGACACAGCGCTTCCCAAGCAGCACGGAAACGTTCTCTGAACGTTTAAAAATAGTTCTACTAACACGTTCTATGAACGTTCAGCTTGAACGTTTTATAGACGTCTATTTGTCCATCTTGAAGACGTCGAATAGTACGGTACAAAACACGTTCTGCACACGTGTAAATATCACCATTGTTTCTATAGACACGTTCTCAGAACGTTCTTCATGCACGTTTTTGCAACGTCCTGAACGTTGTTTGAACGTTTTAAAATCGTTCTTTGAACGTTTTAAAACGTTCTTTGAATCGTTCTTCGAACGTTCTTTGTACGTTTTAAGGGGACATACGACCCTTAGAACATCGATTTAATTATAGTCTTTTTTAAAGTAAATCATTGTTAACTACGCTTCATTGAACATGTCTAATTGTTACATATAAGTTTATTATGTATTTTGGAATATAATTTAAATTCTGTGGTGAATTATTTAATAATTTATGTGTTAATAATAAATGCGTTTTTTTTTCCACCTTACGCGCAAGATATCTCTGAAACTATTTAATTTTTTTTTCTTGAAATTTTCACAGATTATGTAAAATATCAGATCCTTCAAACTGAATCTAAATTTGTATCCCCCCCCCCCCATATTTTTTTATACAGGTGATACTTCAGATTTTATTAAAAAATAAATTATCTTTGAACTTTTTTTTTTTTTTTTAACCTAAACTGGAACAAATTTAGGTTCAGTTTGAAGGATCTGATATGTTACATAATCTGTGAAAATTTCAAGAAAAAATATTAAATAGTTTTACAGGTATCCTGCGTGCAAGGTGAAAAAAAAAACATTTATTATTAACACATAAATTATTAAATAATTCACCACAGAATTTAAATTATATTCCAAAATACATAATAATCTTATAGGTAACAATTAGACATGCCCAATAAAGCTTAGTTAACAATGATTTACTTAAAAAAAGACTATAATTAAATCGATGTTTTTTGAAGTTCTAAGGGTCGTATGTTCCCTTAAAATTGTGTGACGTGTGTACTTTATTTATTTTTTTTTCTCTTTTCCTTTACTTTCTTTCTTTTTTTTCTTTTTTCTTCTTTTGTGTGTGTGTGTGTGTGTTTGTTTGTTTTTGTAAATTACTGTCATAGTATTATGCAATTTTACATAAATGCATTGAAGTATAATATTATTACATAGAAAGCAATTTCTCGAAATCTATTTAAATTGACAATAACAATAATTTTTTTAATTTCAAAGTTTTTTTAATACTTTAAATGTATATTTTAACAAAGACATTGTTAAAACACACTGTTAACATTTAAAGACACTGTTAAGATTTTAAGATTCCTCTTATCAAAGTTTTATTTTATTTTTCCATCGATTGTGCATTATTAACGTTTAGTTACATAATTTAGATATTTCTGACTATTAATTAATCATTCATAGATAAAATTTAAAAAATATTTTTTTTTGAATGATGAAATTTATTCCCAAGTTTCAGCATTTAAATATAAAAATATTTTTAAAACATTAACTTATGAATAAATTTACCTAAACGTGTGTAGATTCTATTTCGAAATTATTATAATGCACAACAGATGGAAAACTAAAACAAACATTTGTCAAGAGGTACATCTAAAATATTTTCAAAAGACTAAAATTAAAAAAAAAATTGCTATTGTAAATTTAAATAGATTTCGAGAAATTTTAATATACTTAACAATATTATATTTTAATGCATATGTATGAAAATTTTATTTAAATTATTGACTTACGAAATTATAAATTTTCCATCTATATGCGCTGAAATAAAACAAAATAAAATTTTAAATTCCAGAAACGTACTCTTTTTTTTTTTTTAAGAACTTCCTGCCAACTAATTTTTAATATTATCCCTTGATTTTGCATTACTATAATGTAATAATAACATCTAAACATATCTGATTTTTATTATTTTTATTATTTTAATTTTTTTGTGGATTCATTAATAAGTTAATGTTTTAAAAATATTTTTATGCTTAAATGCTAAAAATTAAATTTCAGCACTCAAACACAAAAATATTTTTAAGAAGTATCTTACTTATCACTCTACTACAAATTAATACTCAAATATATTTATCGTTAAACTATAATAATATAAAATTAACGGAAAAAAATAAAAGAACTAAAATGGAACATTTTAAAATTTTGAAATATATATATATTAGGTTAATTTGGCTTTAAATTTAAACAGTTTTCGAGAATTTTTTACATGCTTAATAGAATTGTTAAATTTTGATGTATATATATAATGTAAAATGAAAAACTTATCTGTGTTCTGTAGTTCTCTTTTTTCAACGTGTCGGGTGATGTGATGTTAAACACTCATTTCCAATTGCCATATGCCTATGCCATTGACTTTGCACTTTGGCTCGCAACATAGGCTGGCAACCTAGAGGAAGTTTGGCGACAGCGATTTGGCGTTTGGCGAGATTTAACAAAACACACTATTATTATTTAAATTTTATTATTAAAAAGGAATTAATTTATTTTTAGTCTATGTATTTTTTTTTTTCAAAAATTTTTAATAATTTTTTTTTAATTGATCGTAGTTAAAATACTAAATGCCTGTTTAATTCGTTTGCTTAAATGAATTACACGCACTGTTATTTTTATGAAAGAAAACTGTTAATGAAAATTAATAAAAATTGCATAGAAAAACTATAATCATAAAGAAAGAAACACAATAAAATTGTTAGCTTTTTTATTTGTTCCAGACTGAATATTTTAAATTCATATGGAATATTTAGAAATTTATATTTATTCTTGCTGTTGTGTTTTGTTTTTATTACTTTTTTTGGGACGTTACTTTTTTTTTTAATAGTTTTAGACAATGTGATAATGAAAATATAGTTTTAGATAATGTATTCTGCCACTGTCCCAGAAATAAGACGATCTGCGGTAGTATGCTTAATTTCTTGAAATTTGTTATAATTCTTAAATAGTTTTTACTAAAACTTATAAAACTCACTAATTAAGAAAAAATTTGAAAATTAGTTTGGCAAATAATGGGTTAATAGAAAAATCTGTTTAAACAGTATGAAACATAACTATTGTATTATGTAATTTGAAAACAATAATAATAATTTTATTCAATTATTGCAGCAATCACACATGTTTTACCAATTTATTAATTAATAAAAGAGAAAAGTTTTGCAGTTTGTATAAATTAGAAAACTCTTTCCAAGTACACTTTGTCCGTTATATCGTTCAATCTGAAGTGAAATTTACCTCAATGATGATGCCTTAAACTGTATAGTGTTTTTAATTACGGAGAAAGAAATCTCATAAAAGCTTGCTTTATACCTTTATTATTATTATTACTATTATTATTATTATTATTATTATTACGAAAGGGAAAGCATGAAGTGGATCATTATTTTTTTATAAGCTTGTATATTGTTTAAAGATTCCATACGTTCTACATACAATACCAAAGAAAAAAGAAAGGGCGAAAAAACCTTTACAACACTGAAAGTTTACATGCGCAATTTCGACTTATATCTCATAATGTATCTGAAAAGGATTGTAAAGCCCTATAAACTTATTAATTTTGCTAATCATATTCTACAGGAAACACTTCATTTTACAGCAGAATAATATATGCTAATTCTGTTATTTTGTGCAAAATATACAACTTTTAAAATATGCTTTAAGGAAAGACCTCCCATAGATCCTAATGTGTCGGAATTGTTTTCTGAGTTTCTGTGCATAAAACAGTACTATTTTTATTATTCTCAATAAAAATAGAGCCAAAGTAAACCTGAACAACATATCAAAAATATAATATTCTAAAATTATTTACTGAATAAATGAGCAAAAATACAGATAGACAAACAAACCCAAATCACAAACGCTTTTTGATTTTGTTAGATTGTTGAAAAGCATAAAAGAACTAAATATGAACTCAGAAATTCTCACATATATCCCCCAATGCACCTTAATATTTTATTTGTCGCAAAGTGAATATTATGCTAATCATGCCACATTTTATACAAAGCATGTATTTAGGCATATGAATTACATAAATTATGTAATATAAGTGAACGTATGTATGTAATATATGTTTTCTTATGTTTTACGCTGTATAAAAATATAATAAAATAAGTTTTACTGAAATATCTCTGGTAGACCATAATATATCAGTGTTTTTTTCAGGCATCACCGCATCTAAAGCACTAGTGCTATTTATACCATTTTCAGTCAAGAGCAAGACATAGTTAAATTGAAATATATACATATATTTATATAGGTTTTGTAGTATGTTAAAAATATTTATAAAATTAAAGCGCGAAGAAGCAGATCAAGAGATAGAAAAACTGGTATCATATAAGCTTGTCAACTTTGCTGGGAAATGTTGAAAAATAAAAAAAATAATGGCTTGTGTATTGCTAAATAAACACACACAAACACATATCTGGGATCGCACAGCGCAAGTATTATTCAACACAATTAACGCTCTATCTTTTTTAACACTTTCCAAGAAAACTGAACAGCATTTAAGATTTCGGTTCATCTGTCTGTCTACTCTTTCCTTTCCTTGATTATTTTTAGAATAAGTTTAATCTGATATACTGATACATTATTATTCAGCTGATTATGGCATGTTCTTTATTGAAAATAGTATAAAAATACGACTAGATTTTATACAAGGATTTACGAAAGAATTAGGATATATTGCGTTCTATGACGAATATTTTCTAAAACATCCTGAAAATTTCGCTGTAATATCCTGAATATGAATGGAATTTGATCGAAGTGCATTTCTGTTGAGTTATCAGTTATGCGTTTTTAAAATTTTCAAATAAAATTGAAAAGAATTAATAACTTTTGTTTGTCTGTAGAATGGTGTATCAATCTGCCTGCGTTCTCATTTCCATAAATAGTTTTAGAATTCATTGAAATTAATATGTGTCGATCAGGTATTTAGTTTTATTAGAAAATTCCTTATTAATTATCTTGCATGTGGTACGAGTAATTTCTGTAAAAGTATAAAAAATAATTCGAATAAATATTGGTCTAAAAGAGATATTTTTACTAGTTAAATTCTAAAATACTACGCTGCAATAATCATAAAGAAACTAACATACATATTTCTGATGAAATAAATTAAACCAAGGTTGATTAACTGTAATTGATTTAAAGGGCCTTAAAAATATTCGATATGATTGAAAATTTGTTGATGCGCATTTTCATAGTCTTATGCGTTTTAAATGACCAGTTAAATAACCAGTTATTATGAAAAAAAAAAAAAAATCCTTCTTTAATCCATTACCGTTTGAAAAAATGAATAGCAGCACATGGAATCGTAAAAAGTGTACGATTAGCTGTTTATGAAGTTGTTATTTTTAAGCTGATGTTTGATATCAAATCAAATTAATAGCAAGAAGATTAAAATTCTACAGATTGTTTTGAAAATCTATTTATTTATTTTTTTATTTTTCCAAGTGCAAAACAAACATTTTTACAGAAATGCATTAAATTTGCTTAATAACTGCGAGTGAAGGTATAGAAAGTAATGAAAGTGGGAATACCTTGTATCAAGTTTTATTCATTGCTGAAGTTATACGTTTTAAGTAATTCTTCAAAAGATATTAATCTATATTCTGATAATCGGTATTCTTTTTCTTAAGAATGATGTAGAAAAAAGAATTTTTACTTCTTTATAAAGAAAAAAAAATCTAAAATATGTAATATATAAAACTTATATATAAAAAAAAACTTCATTATTTAATTAATTAGAAATAACTAAATAAAAATACCTTTTTGCACTGAGAATTGCGTTGCATATTTTTATATATTTTTTGTTATTAATAAGTGAAAACTAATGTCAGATTAATAAAAATAAAAGTTTATAATTTAAACATTATTAAAGATTACAGTTTTATATTTACTGCCCTATCTCTAGTAAAAACTTTTCGCTTTTAAAATTGACCATTTGCTATTTAAAAGCAAAAGGGAAAAATAACAAGTGAGAAAATCGCCAAGAAGCGAAATACGCGCATAAATTACCAACCGTCTCTGTACCAGAGCAGATGTTTTAGCGAATGCAAATAATTATGAGTTTCCGGTTTCAGCTCTAACGTTTCTAATAGCTAGAATTTTACATTCAAAAATTAATCCTTTAATATATTTCATATATATATATATATATATATATATATATATATATATATATATATATATATATATATATATAATTCAAATTTATTTTATTATTTCAAATTATATTATTTTTTTAAATATTTTCTAAAAGGTAGATTGATATAAAAATAATGAATTTGTAGATTCAAGTAATATTATAACATTCAGTATGTAAGTAGTTCAATATTTGAATAACTTCTAAATCAAAGAATTTTTAATCATCAAATATATAATATGTGTATATTATTATATTAAGATATTTTTTACGATTTTTTTAAACAAAATAATGAAGTGAAATTTGAAAAAAAAAATCACGAATAGTGTAAAATTTTTAAAAAATATATATTTTTTAATTTGTAACAATATGACTTCCATAATTCACTACTATACATATTATATACTCTTTTCAGATATAGTGCGATCAGAATACATAAATTGGATTTAACATATTAAACATATAACAATTTTCTTGTAAAAAACCTAATGCATGCGTCATGAAAAACACATAAAAAGGATTTTACATAGCAAGTTAAAATATATATATATAAAACCTTTTTTTGAAACACCAATTTCCGAGCTACTTAATTAGGATGCCTGTCAATTTTCTTGTAGTAATTAGGTAATATACGTGGAAAGATATCTAAAAAGGGTTTATGTAGCAAATTTGAAGAAAATCGTTCGAGCCCTTTTTGATAGAATTATATATATTCTCACTTACGATTTTCTACAAATTAACCTTTTCACCGTAAACCTTAAATTACATACGAATGTACATCTAGATGAAAGGTAAAATGGCGAGTTTGAAGAAAATCCGTGGAATCATATTTACGCACTTGCGAGGTTTAAAATTTCCATATTCATATAGAAGGCTTATAATTTTTTATTTTTATTTTTTTAACTAACCAACTAATACATACGGAAGGGCATTTAAATCGCGTGCATACACATATACACTGACGAATTGCAAAAACCATTTCTTTGTACTCTAAAAACATATAAATTAGGTAAAAGTGTAATATCGAAATACTTGATCGAATTAAATAATTCCATTTTATTCCACAATATTTTCCAATACAGCAAACTAATATAACAATCAAATAATAATTTTATATAGAGTAAGTCAACAAAATTACATGATTATGCGTTCATTTTAATTAGAGTTTTCGCGAAGAGAAATTCAATTGCAAATATCAGATAATTATAATTTAAAATTATGTTAAAAAACAAAACCACCTCTTCACTTTTATTTCCCAATGAATATTATTATAAATTGTATCAACAAAATCAAGTTCTGCCTTGTTTTCAAAAATTTTATACATTATAACGGAAAATAGAGCACTTTGTCATTTTCGTTATAATTGTGCTGAAACAGAACGTGTTACGACGGTGTTTCCCTTAACGTTTTTTATAAAACTGAAATTGCACGTTTTATGAATGGTACAAAACACACCTTTTTAGAACGTTCTGAATAATACTGCTTTTGAACGTCGAGTAGAACGTTCTTTTGACACGAAACACGGTGTTTGAACCAGTGTAACCGTTATTAGACGTTCAGAGAACGTTCATGTGCTACTTGGGTTATTGTCGTATAAGATGAGCAGTCATTTAGAGATTAAATTTCCTGTGACTTCTCATTTATCAAATAATTATGTCAGAAAATATTTATTACGATGCGTACCATTATAATATTTATTATTTATGCTATTCACATTAACAAGAAAAAAAAAAATCGCATTAACATACAAAATTCCCATCGCAATTAATATTTATTTAAGTATCCAATTCCTATTTATGACTCAATATCATTTTTAAAAAATACAACATTTCATTAAATAGGTAAAGCGGCCTTAGTCTTGTTTGCACAAATTAGCTAATTAAGTTGTCTAACAAAGTAAAAATTTTAAAAGAAACATTACAGATACACACGTGTTCATGAATTTTAAATTAGTTTTTACTTTTGTAATTCACTATTAATTAATTAAGTTTAATTACTACCGGTTGTTTTGAGTTATTTGGAGAAATATTCGCTTTAAAAATTTGAAAAGTTAGGAATTTGCATAATTAGTAAAAAATAAAATAAAAGAAAAATGTTTCTGGTATTAAATGAGAAAACATTGTAAATATATCACATTTAAAAAGGCTTTTACTTTTATTTAATATTTTGGATAACTAATTTAATTTTCATGTTTGTTGAAGTAATATCTTCTTGAATTGACTCTTCACTTTTCTATTTTCTTGTATAATGAAGATCTTGAGGAGTTTAAAAAAATGATTTTATTGGCTATTTACAATATTAATTAGAAATTTGAAAATGAAATTTAAGGCATGTTTTGTAAAGAAAATGCAATTTACTTTATCTAAATTTATTTTCATATTTGTTCCTTCACATTACATGATTTTTTATGTGGATAACTTTTTTAATGATTTATAATTAAATATTTTCAATTGCATATCTATACTGATTAGGTCAATAAACATTATATATTTTACATAGAAAGATTTTTGAACTAATTTCCAAAGAGACAATTATGTTCTATATTGGGGAATAAAAACCTTAGTCATTTTTCACAAAATCTGTATTTAATAAAGTAAATATTTGTTCATATGCAAATTTTTGTTGCTTTCTAAGTTAACTTTTTTAACTATTGCATTTTAATTTATAATGCAAATGAACTGCATTTAAAATCATTTAATATATTACCAAGATACTACGTAGGTCAAATTTAGAAACATGTTTTATGAAGGAAAAAGTATGAAAGTTAAATCATCACGTGTTTCATAATTATATTTCCTAACAATATATATTCTACTTTAACTTCAGAGATTTCTTATTTTTCTAAAGTATCGTTTTTATTTTTAGCGAGAACTGTAATTAATATCATTTCGTTAAATACTTCTGAAGCAATCTTATCACTGATGTGGAATTTTGATATATTGCCTTGTTAATTTAAACGCAGATATCATCTCTTAAAAGTATAGTTTTATAAATATATATTTTTTCTTATTTTTCTGAAACATTGTAAGGAAACAAATTTTATTTGATAACATCTGTGTAAGATGTAAATTAATGAGTAATCTTTAAATGGAATTATATCTCTACTTAAAATAAAAGATGTTTGTGCGTGCGTATATGTTCGTCACGTTGTATACAAACGGCTAATCGCAGATCAGCAGAATTTAACGGAGGTTTGTACTAACTACTCCTAACGCACCTCGAAGCTCATTTTCAGAAATTTTGATTAGTCCCTTAAAACTAATTAAAATCTATAATTTTTAAAAGATCGGCTCTAGAGTGGTAGCATAAAAGTGAAGAGAATCGTCGTGGCCCACCAGTTCAAATTGGTAGAGAGTAATGCTAACAACGCGAAGGGTGTGAATTCGATCCTCCAAGGGCAGTGTAAAACTTTTTGAAGGTAATTAATAGAAAAGATACAAAATTGTTAAAAGGACATTTTTCTATGTCTTCACGGTATCCTAAATCGTAAGAAAGACGAGAAAGTGACAAAAAACAAAGTTAAACTTCGATGTTCATTGGTCGCTTTTTAGAAAAGTCGCTGATCGTAGAGCTACAAAATTTAGCTTTACAAAATTTTAGTTTTGGCCTCTATCGATGTACTTTGAGCACAGCTTTTTTCAATTCTTTGGTTAATTTTTTCTTAATTAATTAATCTTTTTAGCTGAATAGATTCCCTTTGGCCGACATTTGTTGTTATAGAGTGAAAGTGGCAATCTTTCCGAGATATATTTGCCCGAAAAATATAATTCTTAAATGATAGGAGCTCCATTTGTCTTTCTATTAGTACCTGAATAGAAATGTGTGTTAAGGTGTAACAGTTGGAACCCGTAACTGTAGAACCCTTAGAACGCGAAGACGCTTCCAAGGCCAGTGAAGACCCGAAGCGATGTTTTGAGTAATTTCAGATAATTGTTTTTTCAGTTTTTTTTCTTTCCTTTTTTTAATAAAATGATTTAAAATAGAGTGACTATTGTTTTTTGAAATTTCTTATAAATATAGTGACTAGTGCAGCGGGCAATGTCTGCAAGTATACATATAATAGTTACATATATTATAGTATGCATTTAAGCGGGAAACGGAACATTGGATTATTTCATTTTTTTTTTCAATTTAGGTGAATCGAGGCTTTAACTAATAGATTTATGAATGTTTTGGTTTTAGCTTTCTGACAGCCGCAATCAGATATATCCGTTCACCGATTTGTTATTTTTCTGAAATAAACTGATAACACAGGTCGACGTCTAAAATTTTGATTTTATAATTTAGACTGATGTTTATTTATTTATTTATTTATCTATTTTTTTTTTTTTTTTTGGTGTGCTGAAACTAAAAATGAAGTCAGTTTTTCTCTCTCACCTATAGATTTTTGTCAGTACAGGATACCTACCTATAAAATTTCTTTCATTAACCTTCCACTAATATAATTATATGTTAAGTTTTATAATGTGTTTTCATGATTAATTAATCATGGATAACTATTGTTGTAATAGCGCAGCACTAGTGCGATGTAAAACCATACCAACCAACCTATTGTTATGATGGTACATGTAAGGAATTGTGTCGCAAAGCACACTGTATTGGCAAAAATCTATACGTGATAGTGGAAATTGAGCTGCATTTTCGGTTTTAGCCCATCAAAAAACAATTTCATCTGAAATAATCAAATCAAATTTTGTCAGCATCATTTTTGTAGGCCTGTGTAATTTATATTTCTCAATTAAGAATCTTTTGCTTGCATTAAAATTTAAAAATAATACATAGGGTTTTAATAATGTTTTCCTTTCAAAATATGCAGATATATTTTTAACGGCAATGCGATATAACCTTTCTTTTAGTGAATAATATAAAAAGACAGCGAAAACAACATTATTGTTTTAACCTTTTACAAGGCGATGATGTAGTTAATAAAGTATCATTTTTATTAATAGTATAAATGTAACACAAAGTAACATATTTAGATATTTTCACATAAATGAAGCTAATTATAAAAACAGAAAGAAAATCGACAAAGTTCTGTTTTTAGTAAATTATAAAAATATATGACGTTATTTTTTTTTTTTTTTTTTTTTTTTTCATTTCGTATACAACTTATTTACTTAGTTAATTCTTATACATTTTTTTTCTAAAATCTTTTTATTAAAAAATAGCATTTCTTGTATAAATTTACTTTTAAAAATTCTTTTAACTCACATTGAATCACACTTCATAATATCAATTTAATTTTACTTTTCATTTATTTATTTAGTTATTGCTTTTTCTATATTTTTAAACTGAATTGCATATCGCAAACATCAGAATTTCTACACATTTAAAATGTACCTTTAGGAACTAAAACAAAGAGCAAGAAACTTATTTTAACAATATTAATTAAAAACAAAATCGTATAATGCAAAAGGTAAATTTTTATATTTATAAAAATAATAATATTTCATATTATTTTTAAAACGAATTACTCCACACATGTCACATTATTGAATACCCAGCGTGTGTTCTTCCGAAATAACAAACCTCCTTTGTAGGAAATCAAGCACCTTTTTAAACACAAAGAGTGTTGTTTTAAATCAAGTATATGATCGATAAAAGAATCTAAATAAATAAAAATCAATTTAACATTAAAAGCCCAATTTTCTAAAAACGGATACCATTGATGCTGTAACAACATTAAACTAAAGAAAATATAAAATATTAGCTATATTTTAAAAAGTTTAAATAACTAAAAAATTTATTTAACAAAGAAAATGACGTCACAAAAAAAAGTAAATAATAAATAAATAAAATAAAATGAAAATATACTTTTAAAAGAAAAAGAAGAAGATTAAAATAAATATGCTATTAGTTTTATGTTTGTCTAAGTAGATTTTTTATTTAAAAAAATGTAATTACTAAAAAATATATATATTGTGCGAATTGATGATAAACTATATGTATTTCCACAAGAAGAAAAGCAGTACATGTACAGTATATATATACATTTATACATTATAAACTAATGACGATTTAAAGGAATTTGCGATGAACTTGATTTTTAAAAATCATTAAGTTTAAATTACATTTCACTTCACGAATGTCATTATTTTAATAATAAACACAGTTAGATTTTAAATATACATTTTTTAACTTTTAAAGCTAAAAAATATATAAGTTATTTACAAATTTTAAATACGTATTTTTTAACTATTGGCTATTTATCATGACATTTGATCACTGCTTTTAATTTGGAGAATATGTCTCTCCGGTATAATATGCAAACAGCTAATCTGGAAATAGGTTCATTTAGAAATATCGATCGGTAGGCTGTCGAAGTTTTTAGGGCGACTACCAACAGCGCTCGCTTACGCCCCCCCCCCCCCTGTTAAAAATGTACCAACTGCGCTAAGACATGTAAACGCATCATGATAACTGAAACCTCCGTTATGAACTTCGATTATTCCTATTGAAGTATTGAAATAGAAATCGAAAGTTGTAGTAAGAATTCAAGCGTATTTTCATAAATAACTACATATTATCCCCATGCCACTGGATAATCGTCAAATTTAAAATATATATATAAATGATACAGTAAAATTATAATTAATTATTGTTTATAATATTTTTTATTTACTGCCACATTTTTACACGTATTAACGGTGCTTTACAGCACCAGTACAATGGTACTTGCATGTACCAATACATTTAATGGTATTTGGCTGAGCATGATCTTCAAAACGCACAAAACTCGTTTCAGCAGCCACCACCATCATGAATGTACGCTATGTACGCTATGTACGCTTCACGCGCATGATAAACAAACAAACAATTAAAAAATAAACAGATTAATATATGAAACATCCCTGGGTGCCGCTGACTTACTGTGCATGTATTTCAAAACGCACATAACTTGGTTCCGCAGAAATAACTATCACGCATGTATGTACCTTTTATGCACGTAAATGGAAAGAAAATCACTAGATGTCGCTGCCTCGCTGTTAATGAATAATAAAAAATTGTGAAAATCAGTTTTGCAGAAATCACTATCCCGCATGTATGTACGCTTCGAGCACATGGGAAAAAAATAATGAAAAATAAATTTAAAAAAAAAAAAAAAATACAAATGTAACTGGCTGATTGTACCTCGCTGTGCATTAATCTCAAAATACACAATACTCAGCTGCGTAGTAATCATTATCACGCAATAAAATAAAAATAAAAAATAAATAAAAACACTACGTTGACTTGCTGTGCATGAATCTTAAAATGCACACAATTTTGTTCCGTGACAATATCTGTCACCGCGTACATGCAAACAAAAGACAATTAATAATAATATTCACTGAATACTTCTACCTCGATGTACACATGAAAAGAAAAGCATGAAATTACGGTACTTACATGTTATCTCTCTGTAAAAATAGTCTTATTTAATTATAATTAGTTATAAATATTTAATATGTTATAAATATATATATACAAAATATATAGATATTACATAACACATCGTTCAATAATCTCGGGACTAATCACCAGATAGCATCGTAAATGAGCTATTTCTGTGGGGTAAAGTAAACCTAATTTTCTAAAGATAAACGTTAAAGTTTTATGATATTTCGATTGTTTGTTACCGATATATCAAAGTTTTAGTGACCCTTCTTTTGATGTTTTCAAAATGAGGGACAAAGTTGAATTTCATGAGATGATTAACCATTGCTTTGTGATAGGCAAAAATATTGTTGAAATTTAGCAGTGGCTTAACAGTTTTAACATTATTTTTGTGCATCAAAAAACAATTTTTAAACAACAAACGAAATTCATCTTTGTCCCTCATTTTGAAAACATTAAAAGTAGGGTCACTAAAACTTTGATATCTCGTCAACAAACGATCGAAATTTTAGGAAACTTCAACGTGTATCTTTTAAAAGTTAGGTTTACTTTACCCACACAGAAATATTTCATTTGCGACTCTATCTGGGGATTAGTCCCGGGACTTATTGAACGATGTTTTATAATAATTTATTATAATTTTTCCGTATCACTTATATAAATATAAAATTTGCTATCTTTGTCGATTATTCACTGGCATGTGGATAATACACAGGTACCCAAATGCACTTAAAAAAAATTCCCATTAAATTTTTCGTTTTCTATTTCATTAAAGGAAGGATGGAAATTCATAACGGGGGCTTCAGGTGGAATAAGGCGCTTGCATGCACAAACGCAATTGGTACTTTTTAAAATAGGAGAAAATTAACAGAGGGAAGTTGGATAACATCCGAATTTTATATTTAAACGTAAACAGCACACGATTTTCTCTAAATGTGTATCATTTGATTCAAGATACTAATGCTAATAAACAAAAGATTCTATTTACATATATTATAGAAATTTGTATAGACACATATAATATCAATAAGGTTTTAAGAAAAAAATATTTCTTTATTATGTATTTTTACATTAAACAGCATTGTGGGGAATAGCTTAAATAGCTTTATTTTTAGGGAATGTATTATATATAATCATTACAAGCGTACTATTAAATATTTATTCATGCTGGATTTCTTCTACTAGCGATATGAGAGGAATAACAAACTATATCTTTGCAATAACTCTACTTCTGAAAACTAGTATGTTGTGGCCACCACAAGACTTTCTTCTATATTTACCTATACATATTCAATCAGTAACAATATTAAAAAAAAAAAAAAAAAAAAAAAAAAAAAAAAAGTACGATTTTTTTTTTTTCTAAGTTTTTTTTTTTTTTTTTTTTTTTTTGTTAAAAGTGAAAAAAATCAATAACTTTGTTTTAAATTATCACAGATTTATAGTTCAACCATTCGTTTTAAAGGTATTGACGAGACCTTTCGAAAGATACCCATCTTGAAAATTTATCCCCCCCGGGGGGGTACTTCCCCCCCAGGGGGGGAAGCGATGGCCCCCCATGAAGAATTTTTTTTTCCTAGTTACATACTACTATTATCAATAATTCATATTAATTTTACAATCACAAGTTAAAAACAACTCTAATTATGCACATTTGTACGAATTTTTGTCCTATGCTGCCATGTTAAAAATTTAGATAAAATGCTATCACAGCGCCACCTGTTGAGCTATTGATCCCCAAACATAATCAGCACCAGTTTATGTCGGGGACCGACTAAATACCAAGTTTGGTTAAATTTCGTTACAAAAAAAAAAAAAAAAAAAAAAAAAAAAAATTGCGATATTTTTCTAAGTTTTTTTTTGTTAAAAGTAAAAAAAATCGATAACTTTGGTTTAAATTATCACAGATTTATCGTTCAACCATTCGTTTTAAAGGTATTGACGAGATCTTTCGAAAGATACCCATCTTGAAATTTTGCCCCCCCGGGTGGGAACTTCCCCCCCCCGGTGGGGGGGCAACCGATGCCCCCACATGCACAAAAATTTTTTTCTAGTTAACTACTACTATTATCAACCTGATCTTTCGAAAGATACCCAATGTGAAAATTTACCCCCCCTGGGGGGGTATTTTTCCCCTAGGGGGGGAAGCGATGCCCCCCCATGCAGAAATTTTTTTTCCTAGTTACATACTACTATTATCAATAATTCATATTAATTTTACAATCACAAGTTTAAAACAACTCTAATTATGCACATGTATACGAATTTTTGTCCTATGCTGCCATGTTAAAAATTTAGATAAAATGCTATCACAGCGCCACCTGTTGAGCTATTGATCCCCAAACATAATCAGCACCAGTTTATGTCGGGGACCAACTAAATACCAAGTTTGGTTAAATTTCGTTAAAAAAAAAAAAAAAAAAAAAAAAAATTGCGATATTTTTCTAAGTTTTTTTTTGTTAAAAGTAAAAAAAATCGATAACTTTGGTTTAAATTATCACAGATTTATCGTTCAACCATTCGTTTTAAAGGTATTGACGAGATCTTTCGAAAGATACCCATCTTGAAATTTTGCCCCCCCGGGTGGGAACTTCCCCCCCCGGTGGAGGGGGAACCGATGCCCCCCCATGCACAAAATTTTTTTCCTAGCTAACTACTACTATTATCAATAACTCATATTAATTTTACAATCGCAAGTGTAAAATAACTCTCTTTATGCCCATTTATACGGAAATTTGTCCTATGCTGCCATGTTAAAAATTTGCATAAAATGCGATCACAACGCCACCTATTGAGCGATTGATCCCAAAATCTAATCAGCACCAGTTTATGTCAGGGTCCAACTATACACCAAGTTTGGTTCAATTTCATTCATCGGTTCGTGAGATACGGTGTGACATACGAAATTTTGCGATCACAGCGCCACCTGCTGGACGATTGATCCCCAAATCTAATCAGCACCATGCCCCGTCAGGTTCCAACTATATACCAAGTTTGGTTGAATTTCATTCATTAGTTCGTGAGATACGGTGAAAAATACGAAAATTTGTCCTATACTGCCATGTTAAAAATTTACATAAAATGCGATCACAGCGCCACCTGATGGGCTATTGATCCCAAAATCTAATCAGCACAATGCCCCGCCAGGGTCCAACTATATATCAAGTTTGGTTGAATTTCATTCATTGGTTCGTGAGATACGGTGAAAATACTAAACCACAGACAGACAGACAGACAGACAGACAGACAGACAGACAGACAGACAGACATTTTTTAAAAACTATCAATTCGTGTTCAGGACACCCCAAAACGTGTAGATCCGTCAAAAAACGGAGGTCGAAAATTTTCGCGAATCCAATACTTTCTCTATATTACATATAGAAGAAAGTAAAAATTCTGTATTTCCTTTCCAAACTGCTTCCTACATAAAGATGTTTCACAGCAATTCATTTGTAGTAACTTTCTTCTAGAAATTTGTTGCTACATTCAATTCAATCTTTTTGCCATCTGTTTATTTTTATTTGTTGTTACACTCGACAGCTGATTAACGCTCTTGGTGAAAATCATGGATGATAAATATAATTTAACATCGTTCTTCTCGTTCCGATCCCACATCATTAATATTTTGTCAAATTAAAATTGTTCATTAAAAGTTGTACTTTTTTTTCCCAGTAGTAATTATATTTTGAGAACGAAACATCTATTTTATATCTATTATTTTAAGATTAAAACTTTCTTTATTTATGTATTTGAAAATGGCATGTTATTCTCTTGATATCCTAAAAGAATTACTTTTATTGAATAGTAGAAATTTATTTCAGATAGATATCAAAAAGGACTGTCATTAACTTGATATTCTTATAAAGATAATCTCAGATTCATCAAGTGGGTTTTTTATTATAGTTACCCATTAAACTACGCGTATGGGAACTTAGGTCTTCTTTAAAATTTGTATCATAATATTTTTAGAAAGGTAGTATAGAATGAAAAAAATTATCAAATGTCATCTATTTGCAAACAATTTACATGAACAAGAATGATTTAAGAGTAATAAAAGCTATTCAAAATTAAAGTTATAGAAGCTGAAATCACGCTTTTTAGTGATTTAGCAACATTGATTAATATAAATACAATAAAGAAAATAATCATCAAATCATGAACAAATATAATCACAATAACGTCACAAAAATATAACTTCATGCTATAACTGTAGATACGCACAGACTCACACACGCACAGATGTATATATATATATATATATAGATGGATATATAGATGGATATATATAGATATATATAGATGTATGGATATATATAGATGCATGAATATAGATATATGGATATATATAGATGTATATATTTTTTTTTATAAAATTATCATATTGTAAAAGTTACAAAATTACATAAATTCATTAAAAAATATATACAATACAATAAAGAATTACTGAAGGTAAAAAAGAAAGTATAAAATGAAATAAATATACAACCCTTCATCTGGAAAACAAACTATCTTCGGTCGACGGGGCTACTCGTCGGTACTTAAATATCGCCCTTGAATGAGGAAGTAGAACAAACCGAGATAGGAAAACTCTGGAAACTCACAGTTAAAAATTGGGACGGGTAACAGTTAATTTGCAGGGTACTTTTTAGAAGATTTAAAATATGCTCTTGAAAACTTAAAAAGAACCCTGCAAATTAACTGTTACCCGTCCCAATTATCATTACACAGACTTTGTCCATAATGGTGAAGGTATAAGTCAGCTAACAAACTCGAGCTACTTCCACCTTGTGGGGTACCAACTTTTTGGATATAAATAGTGTTATTATGTAGAATGTAATTATTATGAATGATAAAATTTAAGAGGATCTTAAATAAAGCTGCACAAAAGTATTTAGGAAGAGAAAGTTCACTTTTAAAACGCACATAAAGGTTGTAAATGATTTGATGAATATCTGTAAGATTAATATTATTAAACAAGTCAGCAAAATCATATGTAATAATATCAGTAACATTGTTCAGAGTTTGAACCTTATCTTTGAGTTTATAGCTATTTTTAAGAAAGTAGAAATTGTTGGATTTACTATTTAAGTTGTAAATTTGTTTAAGAATATCTAGGAGGATTTTACTAGCATTATTGTTGTATGTATTACAACCAATAGTGACAGTTCTAAATTTAACAGGATTTTTATGAAATTTAGGAATAAGAACAATATATGGATAGTTGAAATTATTAAATGGAACTTTTAATAATTTATAAAAGCTATAAATTTTTCTATTATTAATTTTAATGTCATTACAGGTGGGATGAAAGTTAGTACTCGAAGATATGGTTTTACCAAGAAGAGATAGATAATATTTCTTACATATTATGGCATAATTATTCAGAGATTTATGAACGTAAGTAATTACATAGTTATGTTGGAGTTCATTAATAGATTTAAATAGATCGGATTTACTCTAATAAGTTAAATTTGATCTATATTTAATTAATTCAGTTTTGATTTTCGAAATCACTAAAATTTTCCATTGACTAAAAAATTCAATAGGTTTATTATATGAAATGGATATTTTATAGATAAACAAATCAATATCAAAAGTTAATTGCTGTAAAATCTGTGAAATGTTAGTTTTTGATGGAAGTCTAAATTTTGTGTCATAGTACATACTTTTTTTTTTTTTTTTTTAACTGGAGTTATTAAAAATTCAAGATCTCCAGTAATAATATGTCCATGGTCCCTGTCATCACAATTACAAGATACATCAGCAGAAATGTTAAACTTTGATACTGAATTATAGTTGAATATCAATCGACGAAGAGTAATAGGATATTTAAATGTGTGAGAAATATGTAAATCTTATATATATTGTAAAGGCAGAGACTCCGACTCCAATATATCATTGAAAGAGACATTTCAGTACAAAGAAGCAGACAGTCTGGGGCCTAACGGCTCGCAGCGGAACATCTCTCCTTTGTAGAAAGGTATGTCCGTTTCCCTTTGATGAACGTGGGAAGCCGCGTGCCTTGAGAACTTTTCCTTCGAGAAGAATTCAACGCGTCAGAACCGATGATGGAATTTCGAGCGATTCAGGGTCTGCATCTGAGATTTTGTTTTCAGAAAAACACGCCCAATACGAACTGTAATTTTTACGATGAGAGACTGAAAACGGGAGTTCACTGCCGGAGTTTGGAAAGGCAGGATTCCCAGAGCAGGTCGGGCTAGACCTAGGGAAAGGTTACGAACTCATATTATTTTCCAGAAAAGACTGCAGAAGCGGTCACGGACTGGTGAAAACCACTGTGGACTTTATCTGATATTCCTTCCAGCCATATACTGTAGAACTCACTATCTTATTGAAAACCCTTTCATATAGATGAAATACAGCAAAATTTGTATATATTGTAAATTTCTAAAAATTAATCTAGTTAAATTAAAATTTGGAAAAAATATAAATTTCTGGTTCTGATTAGTCAAGTCAATAATTCTCTGCCACTCTCCAAGATACTACAGACTAATAGAATAAAGAAAATTTGGTGGCAGCTCTATCGGATTACAGTATATAGAGAAGAGTGAATCTAAGCAGAAGCGAGGAAAGAGATTCCAGAATTCAGAAGAGATCCTCAGCGCAGACCAGGCAACAACGGAGGCAACGACCGGGGTTCCCAGTACCGAAAACGCACTCGACCAGCGGAGGCATCGTCGTGACATCGACCGGTTCCTAGTACGGAAGCAGCGTTACGAAGTCCTTCGACGTAGACGGGAGAAGCCAAACAGCGTACGGAGAGCCAGTCTAGCGCAGGAGTGACGGAGTGCCCTTTCAAAAGATCAAGGAGAGGAGCATCGATCCCTGGAGTAGTGGTCTTGTGCCTGCTAAAAGAGTGCTCAGCGGAGATGTGCCCACCTTAGATGAAAAACATCAGTAAAGGTAAGGATATTCCGTTCATTCTTGAGAGGCAATTAGTAAAAATAAAAAAATTGTTTGTCTTTGTATATTGTTGCAGAAAATTTTTAATGTTTGAGCGAAATGCTTAATGTCTAAAATTAACAGGTTAGTTAATTAAATTAAATGAAATAATTCATTATTTAAAAGTTTAGAATTGACAAAATAGTTAATTTGTTAAGAGAATTTTAAATTTATGTTGGAAAAGAAAATTTCCTTAACCTTGAAGAAAATTAAAAGGAAGTAAAATTGTAAAAGAAATTGAAATTTAAAAAGAAAGCAGAAAAAAAAGGGTTCTTGTTATTCCTAAATAGAAAATTCTGAAAATTAAGTAGATATATTTATTATAAAATGGAAGTTTGCAGAAAAATAAACTGTGAATGATATATTTAAATTATATTCATAAGAGAATTTTCAGAATTTTAAGTTGTGTGTATTTAGTGTATTTATGGTATAATCTATGGTTGCACAGTGTGAAAGAACTCCTTATTTTTGTGTATATTAATTGTTCTCTTTAAATTGCTTGTAAGAATAAGCTTAAATTGGGTAAAAAGTATTGCAAAATATTGCAGGAATCCGAAAGCCAAATTTGGTATTAAAGTGTGTACTATTTAGTTATCTATTTAAATTCTGCTTGTATTTGAAATTTTAAATAATTGCTAAATGTGTATTGCGAATAATTAGGAAATTGAGAATATTTAGTAAAATTGTGTTAGGAAAATTTCAAATCAAAAATCATGGCTGCTTTGCACGAATATTCGAAAGTGGATTTAAAATTTTTAGCAGAAGAATGGGAAGTAGATATTCTGCCCACCGATGGGACAAGGTCCATAATAAAAAAAATTGAACAATCTGCAGAATTTAAATTAGAGGTGGCTTTGGCCCAAATTAAATTAATCAAGGAAGAACGATTAGCGCAAGAAATAAAAGAGGAACGTTTAGCCCAAATTGAAAGTGAAAAAGCACAGAGAGAATTCGAATTAGAACGTCTCAGGTTATCTCAAAGTATAGAAACGACAAGCTTAAACTCTAGCAGAGAAGAGCGGAAATATACTCCCCCACTTAAATCTATTATTCACAAATTTGATGAGTTAAATTCTGACATGGCTTTATATTTAAATCTATTCGAACGTCAAGCGAGTAAATTCGGGTTAGAGAGCTCAGACTATGTAAATCAATTACTTGCTTTGTTACCCACCAAATTAGCAGAACAGATATTAAGACAACCGGCGGATAAATTAGAAGATTTTGATTACATCAAAAATTATCTGTTAGATCGATTTAAGGTTGACGCTGAGTCATTCAGACAAAAATTTAACAACCACCAGCGATCAAGTGGAACGTCATTTCGAGATTTAGTTTATGACTTGGAAACATTCTTGTTAGGTCGGTTGGAAAAACTAAAAATTGGGGACTTTGAGAGCTTGAAGAAATTACTAATTTGCGACCAGATAAAAAAAAGGGCTAGCGCAGAGATGAAAGAGAAGTTTCTAGATTCTTGGGCGAAAGAGACTGATCCCGAAGAATTAGTTATTAAACTAGATGAATTTGAATCCGTTAGGAAAGCCATAAAGAAAAATTGGGTCGGTAAAGAAAAAGATGACCGAAAACCCGATAAAAATAAATTTACATTTTCAAAAGAAAACAAAGAAAAAAAGCCATTTAATTGGCGCGATAGGACAAAATCGCAGGAAAACAAAGGAAAAGAGAACGCCTATGAGAAAAAGAAAGAGATCCGATGTTTTTATTGTTCCGTTGTCGGGCACTACAAAACTAATTGTCCGAAATTAATTAAAGATCAATCAACAGCAGTTGTAAATCAGATAGGAATTACAGACGATTTAGGATCTTGTTTCGCACCTTATTTAGGGGAGGCCGAAATAAATGACGTCAAAATTGTCACCCTTCGTGACAGTGGAGCAAGCTTCGATCTTATAGGAAAACAATACATAAAACCGGAGCAATTATCCGGAGAAAGTATTTGGCTCAAACAGCCGTTGCAGAAAGAATTACACTGCCAGCCGATCGCTAGTGTTACGCTTAAGATTGCAGATATTGGGACTGTTAGCACGAAAGCGGCAGTAGTTGACGACTCACTCGAAATGAATCATTATCTTTTGGGTAATCAAACGCATGAAATTATCGAAGGCGCAAAAATGAAAAAACCAGAGTTAATCAACCAAGTAGTAACTCGCGCGAAAAAAAGGCAGAGCGAAAAAGAGGAGAGAGAGAGATTACGAGAATCCGAAACCACCAACGCAGTAGCCGAGATACGGGAAGAAACCCCTATTGTCATTCCCCCCTCTGAGAAAGAGAAGTCTCTAAGCCTTCTAGGGGTAAATAGAGAAAGGCTGAAAGGATTACAGCGTGAAGACGCGACTTTAAATCCGTGTTTTGAAAAAGCGAACAAAGATAATTCCGAGTTCATTTTAGAAAATGAAATCCTTTTTAGACAATCTAAAACAAATCGCGGGGAGGTTAGAAAACAAGTGATTATTCCTGTAACACTTAGAAAAGACGTAATGGAATTATGTCATTCGAATGTTGGCGGACATCTCGGAGTCACAAAGACGAAAGATAAAATCTTCAGGTATTTCGCGTGGCCAAATTCGGTCAAAGAAATAGAGGAATTTGTATTATCGGGTCACCATTGTCAGGTGATAGGAAAACCTAGAGAGGTAAAGAAAGCGCCTATGAAAAGGGTTCCCATAGTAACCGAAGTGTTCACTCGGTTTTCCGCTGATCTAACGGGACCACTCCCTCTAAGTGAAAACGAAAATAGGTATCTTTTGACAGCTATGTGTTTGTCTTCGAAATATCCGGAGGCCATACCGCTTAAAGAAATCACTTCTCCAGCAGTGATAAACGGGTTCTTACGAATGTTTAGCAGATTCGGGTTCCCGCGAGAGATTCAATTAGATTTAGGAAGAAGTTTTACGAGTGAATTGACCGAGACCTTTTTCGAAAAGTTTGGAATAAAAGTGATTCATAGCTCCATACATCATCCCCAATCCCAAGCGATTGAGAGATTTCACCGCACCGTAAAGCGATTATTAAAAGTGTTATGCTTAGAAAACGGAGCAGATTGGGAGAAAAATCTTCCATTTGCATTATTGGTGTTGCGTACTACCGTGCATCAATCTACCGGATATAGCCCTGCCGAACTCGTTCACGGCAAAAATCTAAGAACTCCCGAGACAATAATTTTTGAAAAATTATGCGGAATCGAAAACGAGGAACAAACGCCCGTTACTGAATACATTTTTGATCTTATAAATCGGCTAAAAAAATGCCAAGAATTAGCTATTGAATCGATGGAAGATGTGAGAGAGAAAAGGAAGCTTTGGTACGATCGGGACGCAGTTGACCGGAAATTTAAACCGGGAGACCAAGTTCTAGTGGTTGCGACGTACAAGCCGAATAAATTCGCCGTAACTTGGATCGGACCGGGAAACAAATCTCGAAACAAATCTCGGAGACTAACTATGTTGTGAATATTCCAGATAGGAGGGAGCCCTCTCAAGTATTCCACGTTAATATGCTGAAACCTTATAGACAAAGGGCAGAGATGATAAATGTTTTGTTTAGTGAAATCACTAGCGTGGATAATAAAGAAACAGATTTAGAAATAGTACATCCACACTCTGACCCAAATGTTTATGATTTCAACGAAATCGTAAGAAATGGAAATTTAGAAATGAAACATACTACCGATCAGATAGAGAAATTAAAAGGGGTTTTGGATCGCCACAGGGACCTGTTTTCAAATGATCCAGGGCGCACCGATCTCATCGAGCACGACATCGAATTAATTTCCGACAAACCGGTTAGAATTAAACCGTACAGAATGTCTCAAAGACAGACAGAAATTCTCAAAAGAGAGATCAAAAGAATGCTTGAATTGAAAATAATCGAAATAGGGTAGTCGGACTATAGTAGTCCTTTAATTTTAGTAGAAGCCCCCCACAAACAGCCACGCCCATGTTTGGACTATCGCGTTTTGAATTCCATAACCAGAACCGAATATTTTCCAATACCGAACATCGAAGATCGTTTGGACTTAGTTTCAAGTGCTAAATTTATCACGCTTGTAGATCTAACGAAAGGATATTGGCAAATTCCACTGACACCTAGGGCGCAAAGATATGCGGCATTTTCCACTCCTTGGGGAAATTTTAGACCCTTAGTAATGCGTTTCGGATTAGTGAATGCCCCATATAGGTTCAGTAAATTTATGTCACTATTATTAGAGGTCTGTGAAAACTTTTGCGTACCGTACTTAGACGATATCGCCATATTTTCAAAGACTTGGGAAGCGCATATGGAACATTTAGACATAATTTTAAAAAAACTAGAGGATGCAAAGTTGAAAATAAAACCTTCTAAATGTCAATTTGCGCAAGACAGCGTAACATACTTGGGGCACGTTGTAGGGAACGGACGTAGGTCGCCCGCAGAAGCTAAAATCCAGGCAGTCTTGGATTTTCCGATCCCGAAATCTAAAACAGAAATTAGACAAATTCTCGGAATGGTGGGATACTACGCCCGCTATATCGAAAATTATGCCACTATTGTTGAGCCTCTAACTAGAGCGTTAAAAGGGAAAAATCGCAAAGAAAGCATAGAATGGTCCGCTGAAATGCAAAAAGCATTCGAGGAAGTAAAACGGAAATTAACAGACCAACCTATTCTTTATGCTCCGAACTACGAGCACCCCTTTATCGTACAGACCGATGCATCAGACTTAGGGGTTGGGGTAATCCTCGCTCAGAGAATAGAAAAGGAAGAGCACCCTATCTTATACTTGAGCAGGAAATTTACTGCTCCCGAAAGAAATTACACTACGACAGAAAAAGAGAGTTCTGCGATAATATTCGCTATAAAAAAGTTAAAGCACTACTTAGATGGACAAAAATTCACTATTGAAACAGATCACGAACCTTTAGTCTGGTTGAAGAGAAATGCTGGGAAAAACCCTCGATTAATGAGATGGGCATTAACTCTGCAGCCATATGATTACACTGTAATACACCGGCCAGGGCGTGAAATAGCTCACGTAGACTGTTTAATTCGAATGTAACTTTAAAAGCAAAAGAAATTTTTTGTATTGTAAATAAGCAAGTTAAATTTTCAAAATTAAATTTTTTTCTTTTTGGTGTTTTTAAATTAATCAGTATAATCAGAGAAGTATATATTTTAAGTGTAAAAATTATTAAGGTAGTGTTTAATTATTTTGGTTTTGTTGAAAAATCAACATTATATTTTTCTGGTAGATATTCCAATTTGTAGGGACTATTGCCTCTTTTATAAGTGAATTTGAATATCCTAATTTCAGCTTCTTCTGATGAAAATTCGGCCCCAAAATGGCCCCGAATTTTTCTTTAAGGGGAGGGGAGCTGTAAAGGCAGAGACTCCGACTCCAATATATCATTGAAAGAGACATTTCAGTACAAAGAAGCAGACAGTCTGGGGCCTAACGGCTCGCAGCGGAACATCTCTCCTTTGTAGAAAGGTATGTCCGTTTCCTTTTGATGAACGTGGGAAGCCGCGTGCCTTGAGAACTTTTCCTTCGAGAAGAATTCAACGCGTCAGAACCGATGATGGAATTTCGAGCGATTCAGGGCCTGCATCTGAGATTTTGTTTTCAGAAAAACACGCCCAATACGAACTGTAATTTTTACGATGAGAGACTGAAAACGGGAGTTCACTGCCGGAGTTTGGAAAGGCAGGATTCCCAGAGCAGGTCGGGCTAGACCTAGGGAAAGGTTACGAACTCATATTATTTTCCGGAAAAGACTGCAGAAGCGGTCACGGACTGGTGAAAACCACTGTGGACTTTATCTGATATTCCTTCCAGCCATATACTGTAGAACTCACTATCTTATTGAAAACACTTTCATATAGATGAAATACAGCAAAATTTGTATATATTGTAAATTTCTAAAAATTAATCTAGTTAAATTAAAATTTGGAAAAAATATAAATTTCTTGTTCTGATTAGTCAAGTCAATAATTCTCTGCCACTCTCCAAGATACTACAATATATATATATATACATTAATTATAATTTTGTTAAATATTTCACAATTTTAAATTTAATTTTTAAATATTTAAGAAAATGAAGAACTAAAAAGTATTATGTCTTGAAATTAAAATTTCTGACAGCAAATTACATAGAAATTTAATAAAAGAATATTAGTTGAATTTTTTTCAGCGATTTCGTAACTAATTGAATCTATGATTACTATTTTTTTCTCCAATAATACCAACCTATTCATATTATCCTTCTAAATATTTATTCGAGAAAATATACCCTAGTTTAAATTTCTTCAAATTTTTATTTACTTATTTATTTTTTACACAATTAGTTAACTTGATTAAAAAACCGTCCATTAAAGGAATGTTTATTGTCTCGTAATATTAAGAATTTTTTATACGAACTCCATTTCTTTCATTAGCTTTCTACTATTATGGTGAAAATTAAAACGTCAAGATGACATTCCAAATCTTAATGGCATTTTGAGATAAATTCTTTTTTTTCTGGAGACATTATTATAATTTATAAATCAAAATTGCAAATTTTACTTAGATTAAATAGGTTTTTCGATGTCAGCATTTTTTTTGTTTTTTTACTTATGTTCCTTTACTCTTACATTTCTTTTTTATCCTTTTGATTTTTAATGGAATAGTTTTTTTTTTTTTTTTTTTGTGATAACTAAAAGTTTAATGATTGTTTTCTCTTATTCTTTTTTTTTTTTTTTTTTCAAAAATGCATTTTTATTTTAAGATTTCCCACACAAATACAATAATATAAATCAAAATTATAGAAAATACATCATTGTAAAATATGGTCATGGTCAACTATAGAGAATCTAATAGTTTATTTGGATGGGTTTTACGTCACACTAGTGCTGCGCAATGAGCAATTGACGACTGTCTGGGATTCACCCCTAGAGACATGCCATCACAGTTTAGGTCCTCCACGGAAGGGATGGATCTCCCGCTTCGGTGACCCCAGACAGATAACTTTGATGGGAACATGGAGGACATTGCGGCCACGACAGATTTTACGTGCACCAGCCACCATTAGTGTACGCGACGGTCTACGAGTACCGAACCCGCAATCTTCCAATTACGAGGCCGGTGCTCAACCGACAGGGCTACCGCGGCCCAAAAATCTATTCGGAAAAATGATTAGCGTTTTTCAGAATTAAATTTTTTGTTTTTAATAGGCAGAAATTTCAGTTATATACAGGTAGATAAATATATATAGATAAATGTAGATATGTGATAATTATGTCATGTCTGGAAAACTTGACACAGACTAGATAGAGCATAATCGAGATATAAGAATAATAAATATCTAATGAATTATGAGCAATTATAGATATCAACTTTAAATCGCGTGTTCGAAATCACTAACAAAATGTCATTTGCATAATTTCTTAAAATATTGTTTTGAACAACTTACAGAAAAATTTCGAACATATATTGGAAAAATTCAAAATGTTATTTTAAATATAATATTATTTTATTCAATATCCAACAATAAACTTTAAATATAACAGTTGTCTAATCACTTTGAATGTTATTCGTCCATTTTGTTTAATATCACTTCTCAAAACTATCGGTGATGGTTGATTAAAAGGTTTCCTAAATTTGGCAACGCCGTTTAGAACGTTTTAGAGTGTTAGGGCCGGGAAAGGGTTTTAATGGTAGAACAAAATTTTTTTTTATATTTAGAATGCAATTTGCTAATTTGATTCCGAACAATAAAAAACTAAATGATAACCAAAATTATTTTATCTGTTCTTTTCTTTAACTGGTAAAGAGAAACATCTAAAAAGTGCCGATGATGCATTTACTTCTTTATTTAATACACTTAAAAAAGATTCGAATATCACCGCATCTTGGTAGACACCCACCTACCAGCGATGATGCATAATGAATAATTCGTGTGGGGATTTTCAAATGAGCTGAGATTTTTTATTGACTGTGTAAATAAAAATATAAGTGCACTGAGCGTTCCAGCTTATAAAAGAAATAAGCTATCGGAAGCAATTAATAATATTATATTACAAAAGGTGCATAGAAACCAAAAAAATAGTTTTAACATTCACTCAAAAAAAAAAAAAAAAAAAAAAAAAAAGCAGAATAAGCATAATTCGAGGAATTAATATCATATTTAGAGAAATAGAAGCGCTACTTTGTACAGCTTAACTAGAAATCCCGTTGAAAGAAAATTAAATATAAACAGTTTTCTTTTTTTTAAACGACAACTTTTATGATTATTTTTGCATGTAATTCAAAAGTGTAACACTGTATTTTATGTAAAAATTTTTTTAACTTAAACAAATGCCTGTTTTCTTAAAATGATTACATATCAAAAAGATTTGATTTTATAAAATGCAATAAATTCTGTACTAATATCTTTAACAAATTTCATGTAACATGTTCTTGTCTTTTAAAACACAACTGAAATATATGTTATATGTGTCATCATTCGCTATTACACAAACAAACAAACAATCCAAAGAAAATATAACAGTAATAGTTGAAAAGCTTAAAAGTATATCTTTATCACCCCCCCCCCCGCACACACACACACACACACTGCGAAAGCTGCGTCTTTCTCCCCCACCGAGGAAGAAGGAAGATCGAAGAACAGTGAACCGTTACGAACATTTAGTAATTTGGAAAAAGGGAAGAATTTTTGTTCAAGATAAATTTGGCCAAAAAATAAAAATATATGTGTCATAGATCCTTGAATACCCTGAAATATTGGGATTGAAAAATAAGAATGTGAATACTCCAATGACTGGTTTGAATAATTTTTTTATAATGTTAAAAGATAAATTAGTAGTACTATTTAAAATGCTGATAATTTGGTACTTAATAAATTTCAAATAAAGTTAGATGTATATAAGTAATATGTGAGTAACTTTCTCCCATATTTATCCTCACACTCTTAGAATTTAGTACGCTGTACGATCAGTCACAGCCATGCGGATGAGGTGTCTGCCGACTCGTGCCGTTGCTGTACTGCTCACCCCACTGCCAGCTTTTCGGCTCGTTTAATTCTGCTCTGTTCATTTATTTCAAACACGCATCACTGTTGTGGCATTACACAGTGTGAGGGCTGCGATTTCTCGATAAGAAAATCCACCCTCTCACATACCAACAATGCTGCCTCGTACGAACTCCGCTATTTGCTGGTATGGCACCCTCCAATTTTAACGAGGCATACTGACCACCAGTGAAACATTTACCTCAGACAAAGGATGGTAGACAGACTTCAACGCGCATTTACAGTCCTTAATATACCTAGAACAAGCGACTGATAAGGATTCGGTTTTCGTTCCAAGCATGTGCAATCGCTTTGTAATTATAACCATTTTCGTGCCTTATCTCACTTTACATTTCCTGTAAGTTTGGTTCAATTTGCATAAGCCCTTCTTGGTATTGCAAATTTCACAAACATGGGTGTTTTTAATCGTTTATTATTTTATATTTAAGTAAAGACGCAGGTCATTTATGTTTTAATGAATGTACAGACAAAAAACCAAATTTCTTTCCTCATTTAAAAGCTTTAATTAAAGAGATTCTGTTGAGTTTAAAATTAGTTTTTGCATTTTATTTCTTGATCAATGAGCAGCAGTGGAGATATATAATGAGGTCGCACAAGACCTTTCGCCACACATGTAAGTAATACTTTAAAATAATATTATCTGAAATATTTTCTACAGTGTACTGACATTTGTTAGGTAAAAAAAAAAATAATAATAAAAATATATTTATATATATATTAAAGTTTTAATCTGTCAAAAAATTTCCCAATTATCCGAAGCATATGCCGGACAACTTCATCTTATCAATGGGAATAAACATGCTGTTCATGCTCTGATGCTTGAGGAAAGCATAATTCATATTATATTCCAAAATCTTATGAGAATGTAATTTTTTTCACTTATAATTTTTGAAAGGTAATTGATGTATTTTTCTTTTATTATTTACGTAATATATCTTTTTGATTACTTAATGCAATATCCGCTATATGGATACGTAAGTGTTAAATTTGCTTAAGTTCCTCAATTTTAACTACATTATTGCAAAAGTCATTCCTTAAATTTTAGAGATCTCTGTATTATGCAAATAATAAAATTATTTTGATTCTTTATATTTTTACTTCTTCATAAATATTTAATTGTGTTTTTGAAAATAATGGGTTTTATCAAAGTTCGTTGTATTAAAATGGAACTTCCTGTTTTTTCTTTCATAAATATTGGTATTTATATCTAATTAACTTATTTGATTATGCCATATGCACTGAATAGCTTAATAATATATAATATTAAAAATTTAGTTATACATAAGATTTAGTTTAATTTAAAAGTGTCAAATTTTGTGGGGTTCATGCACTTTTATATATTATATTAGTTACATATAATATAGATAGCTAATACATTATGTTTTCAATAATGGCTCGTATAACTTACTGTATAATTTTATTCATTAAAAAATATTTTTCTTCCCGAAGGAAGTTAATTTTATTTCAATTTCACAAGCTTTAATTTTCTTTGGGAAGTAGAAATTCGGGCTGTTCATTAAAAAAAAAAGTTCGGTATAAGCATTTTCTTCTCCAGACTTTCGATTTGATTTTCGTTAAAAAACAAGCACTCATTAAAATATATTTTGTGAAAATATTTTTCAATTTCTATGCAAATGAACTCATGTATTGCTTATATATATATATATATATATATATATAACTTAAAAAAAATACTATTTAGAAAACACAGTAGCTATTATATGTGAAATCTAAAATTAGTATCTATTATAATAAAATGCAAGAAATATACCATAAAAATCGGAAGGAAAAAAATAAGAAAGAATGTACAATAAAATGCTTAAAATTGATTTCCTCTCTTCAATGCACGAAAATAAGGAAATATCTTTGTCCTAGGATTTATTATTGTTATTATTATTATTATTATAGGTAGATAAAATACGTCTTTTGTTTGAACTTAAAATTAAACCATAAAATACTTACAAAAAATGCATATTTTTTAAAGAAAATTTTGTTTTGATTTAATGAATAAAATTTACTATATTTTAAATTTTATTTTCAGAAAATAATTTAAAAATAAATAAATATTTTATCATCTTATATACATATAAGATATCTGAAGACTAAATTAATAATGTAAATTTAATTTTGTTGCAAAGAAATTCATTTATATTAAAATTTATGTGTTGTTAATGGTAAAACTACACATAATTATGGTCTTATTGATGAAAGAGAAAATTATTATTATAAATAGGCTTCATTGTTTTTCTTTTGTCTAGTTTCTTTCTTTCTTTTTTTTTTTTTAATGAACTTTATTTATATATTATATTATTTTTTTTCAAGATTACATTTTCTTTTAAATAACTGAATATCATTTTCTTTTAAGTAACTGCTGTTCATAAAAAAAAATTTTTTTTATGTTTAGAATGCAAAAATTCAGAATTTCAACTTTAATGTAAAATTTTGAGAATTTAGACATCATTTTTCTTTTTTAAGCATTAAACAGACATTGCTGATTGAAAAATGTATCTGAAATTAAAGCGACAGGCATTTCATCTGAAAGTAGTATATTATATCCATTACAAAACGTTCTGTTACGGTTCCAATAAATTCTATCAATAAAGATCTCATATATGCAGCTTAGTGCAATTTTAATAAACAGATAGTGAGACGCAGTTATGTAATTTCCAGGAAGTGAGTAATAGCAACGTTACATGCTGACTCATTTACGATTAAAACAAGTCAGAATTTATTCTTAATATGGTTATATCTATAATATTAAAACCCAAAGCATTCTCTCCAAAATCGTACGATCTGGGCATGCGCGAGAAAATTTTGAACCAATTCGGAAAGGGAATATTCCTTTCTCTTTATGCAGCGCAATACGAATATCGAGCAGTTGACATTATTATTTCATATGTCTATTCCATGAAGCTAGAGGGTAGCTTCATGGTCTATTCTATGGAAGACGCATAATTAAAACTCAATCATAAAAGTATTTCACGCGATTATTCATTGATTCATACTTTCCAATGAAGTATATTAAAAACAGTGCAATTCGCGAATACTTATCGGTTACATTTATCTAAAATCGGTGTACATTTTCTCCGAAAATTTCTTTATTCAAACTTTTTAAAATTAATAAATTGTTAGAATTTATTGTTCTTTAAAAAATAACTTTTAACATTTGAAAACTTTGTTTAAGAAAGATGGAGATATATATTTACAATCAAAGATTTATTTATTTATTTTATACTCTAATTATTATAATATCTATCCCATACTTCATTTCGATATCATATTGCAGTAAAAATATTTTAAAACGAATAACATTAAAATATTTATATTATATATGAGTAAAATTTCACATAGTATTATTTATTATTAAAATTTTAATGAGCAAATTAATTTACTAAAATATTAAATTCATTCTTATTTATTTATTTACTTATTTTTTTTTTATAATATACTTTTGCTGAATTATACTATTTTGATAGAATAAAGTCTACCAATAAAGTCTACCTATTCCAGTAAAAACAAATTTTAACTTTATTCCGATTTGCAGTTTATTTTTAAAATACAATGAATTAATATTTTTGATTATATCTAAGTGGTTTTACAAATATGGGAAGGGAAAATCAGAATCAAAATTATTATTTTACATTTAAAATGCACTTATTGTTTTGGCAAATTAGAATTAATGATATATTTTGCAAGTGAATGAAATCTTTGTCTATCATGTATGTCTTTTATTAAAAAAAATGTGACCTGTTATCGTTGATAGTAAGTTAATATAATTATAATCTGGTAGTAAATCTTTGTATTCATTCATTTTGCCTGTAAGCAACGAATAAATTTCACAGTAAGCATAAAACGAGTGCAGTTCTATAGATTATTAGTCGATTTGGTGTGACAGGGAGGAATTCTATTGTGGGATTAATATACATGCTCGATGTTTTGACAAGTATTAACACAAATATTGATACAATCTCATTAAGAAATATTGATTCTTTCGATAATTTATATAAATTCTGCCTTTTTTTAATTACTCCTAATATTCTTTTGGTCATATTTAGAGTAAAATTAGGAAAACCTTGGGATTTTGTTTTTATTATATGGAGTATGCTTAAATTTTGTATATTATAATTTCATGAAATTTATCTCTCCTTCCTCCAACCAAAATATAATTGGTTAAAGCAGGGGTTTTTTAACCCTTTCATGGTCATGAACGTGTATACACGGTCAGAGTTTTTTACTTCTGAATCATTAATTCATTGCTAAGGATTTGCTAAACAGAAAACAATCTGTTTCTCAGTATTCGTGATAAATTTGTAATATTATTAGTACTTAATGACTTAAAAATATATAAAACACATCCCACTGAAATGGCTTTGAAACGAAAAAATTAAAAATGGCGTGACCATGAATGTGTTAAACCAGTTAAGAGCAATGCGAAATATTAAAAAATGGGTGTTTTAAACTTTATGCCGTGAGAAGATTTTAGTTGCACATCTTCCGTTAAATTTTGACGGGTATTAACTAGTATTATATTACATTTGGAGCATTCATATGCAATAGAAGTTCAGATTTAAACTTTCTATTCTAATTGCAGCCCTGCAACATTATCTGCCGGTCACTATGCACCCAAATTAATGTTTCATTATGACCCTGACACAAAATTTCCTTTATACACAAAATAACCTGAAATATAGCCTTTCATTAAATAGAAGAAATCGCAGTATAACACTGCCAACTTTTGAGCAATTTGCAACAAAAGTTGATAGGCACCAATTTATATCTAGAATCAACTATATATAAATTTCTATGAAATTCTGTGCAGTAATTTTTGAGATACTCTTGCAACAAATTTTTTGCCCCCTTCACCACTCACACACAGACAGACAGATATTTTCTAAAAATTGTCAAATCCTGTTCTGAATTCCTCAAAACGTGTAAATTCATCCAAAACAGAAGTTTAAATTTTTTTACGAAATGTTCCACAGTCCACGATCCCTATGAAACTAGATTACGACATTCCATGTTCATACACTTCATATATGTGCTCTTTCTTTTTTCTATGTTGTAAAAAATTTAAAAATTACAAATAATTATTAAGCGAAAGAAACTACTATATGATAGAAATTCAGAATGCATTTAAAACAAAAAAATATCAAACTTAAAGTAACACCTCAGAAATGCTGAAATACAACTTACTGAAATAAAATTGCTTCATTAACACACTACAGTGCGTGTTATAGAATTTTTAGGATTACTAGGGTTTATATAGAAAATGAAAAAAATGAATATTTATAATTAATATTAAGGTAAATTATCATGGTCCAACATATAAAAAATACATCTATTTTAAGTAAATTTGCATTTGCATTGATCATATCATATATTTTATAAAAGTTGCTTTTAATTAAATATTTTTTGGATTTTCATAGGACAATCTTTAGTTAACTGCTATATATGCAACTCTGATATCGAGATATGGAAAACTTGAATTATTCTCAAATATCTTCTTGATAAAAAAAATTTTAAATTGCAATATATTTATATATATACTAGAAGTTTATTTTTAATGTTAAATAATACTTAAAGATGATTTTTATAAACATATTTCATGCGTTTATTTTAGTATTATATTATAAAAAATAAAAATAAATAAAAATGTCGTAGGAGAAAAGATAATATCCTTTCTCAATGCATTGACAATTAACTAAAGCTGTACTCCTTATACTTATCGAATCCAACGTTGAAAATAAGTAAATGTGATCTAAGTATAAGGATTTGTCACATGTAATTGGTAAGCGAAAACGTTTCCTACCTATTGATGCATCCTTTATATAATTTAATAAATCGGAGTGTTCTTTTAAGTACAAGAAAGTGTTGAACAAATTTTTTCTTTAGATCGTATAAAAAGTGATTTTAAATTTTCTGGTGTTATATTTTTCGAACTTTACATATTTGTTAGAAATTATATTTATGAATTAATTTATTGTATACAGTTAAATTTTAAATCATACTCTAAAAAGATACAATGATTTAAAATATTTATGTAAGGATAAAGAAAAAAAAGTGAATGATAAGTTTTAGCATAAAAAAATAAAGAAATAAAGAAAAATAAATAAATAAATAAATAAGATAAAATGAAACAAAATAAATCTAACCAAAGGTATTTTCTTTATTTGACTCTATTTACAATATAAAAACTAAAAACATAATTTAAAACATTGATTTGTTATTCAAATATATGTTAATTGTGCATATAAATATACGTTTTCTTTTCTTATAAAGATTTTTTTCTACTTAATAATGTAGCACTGCAGTCTTCGTCTAATAAGTAAAATGTTTATTTTACGTTCTTTTTAAAAATAAAATAATACAAAAGAAATGAATTTTTTCCAAAAGCTCTTTTGAAAATTCCTGAGCAAATGACTTTAAATATCCTTTTCGAAAAGGATGATTTTTAAAAACTGGTATTTTTAAAGAAAAGGAAATGATTTATTTCCTAGTTTTCTTTCTTTTTGAGGAGAAACTTTGACAAAAAGCCTAACGATTCCGACTTTTTGTGACACGGTAACAAAGTAAAATGTATTTTTGTAATGCTTTTCTCAATCCAAAAGTTTAATGATATGCATTATCAATTCAAGTGCTGTTTTCTGTTAAACAACAGCATAATTTAAAGTAGAATATTGAAAATTTGTATTAAATTTTAAAAAATTCTGTTTTTTTTTTTTTGGAATGTAAACTAATGAATGATAAAAATATTTTTTGCTAAATTCTATAACATTTATATACATGGATAAGTTAGAATAGTAAATTAAATTGGATTTACATTAAACTCATAACACCGGCAATATATATCCTATAAAATTATACCAATTGGCAAATTTTGAATGTAATATTTTTCATTTTAGAACCACAGGACTATTGCTTTGTATCAAACATTTGCTATATTTCATTTTGAATAGGTTTAAGACCGCCACCAACATCCAGTTTTACCTTTTTTTTTTCCTTTATTGATAATGGCATGCCTAAATTGTAAACATTTTTATACATTTAAAAATCAACTGTTAGCTATTCAATTATATAACAGAAAGAGCTAGAGAAGAAAACTTTCTTAATTCCTAGAAAAAAAAATAATTCAATCAAAAGTTAGATAAAGTAAAATAATAATAATAATAGTAACAATAATAATCAAAATGAATAAAAAAATAAAATAAAATAAAATAAAAGTGTTCAAATTAGACGCTTTCCTTTTTTTTTTTTTTTTTTTTACGTGCACTATGAATTATAGCATCATTTACCTTAACTGACGCTACTTTTAGACAATCGGATTCTAACACAAGAACTGAACTATTTTTTACACATTCTTACAGTTAAATAAAATAAAGAAAAATATAAAGAAAATTTGAATTTAATTCATTTGATTTATTTTCTGTTCTGAAATAGTATACATGTAACATAATACCTTACTAATGCTTCTTTTTTTTTTTTTTTTTTTTTTTTTTTTTTTTTTTTGAAGATACAAAGACTTGAGTTTTTCTTTATCTACTCGTATCTAATTCTTTTTTCACAATCGTATATAGCATCCTTTGCTATTAAAGAAACTTATAATTTAAAAAGAAAGTTGATACTTTTTTCCCGAAATATATCAAGATCTACATATTAATTTTGTAATATACAAACTAGTTTTGTCCAACTAAATTAAATTTTGTCTCTGACATACTTTTATTTATTAATTTGCTTAAGGACGCAATATTTATCCTCGATTTGTTTTTAGAGTGACTCTTATTACTTGATAATACACCCCTCCTAACTCGAAAATGAGTCGGAATTGTAAAAAATGGCGAATACGTGTTCAATGAATTCGAGAGGGACCTCTTTTGATGAAAAAAGTTTGGGCCCGGAAGGCTATGAGGGCTGCTAGGAAGGACAACATTAAAATTTCAAATAGGAAGGTGTGTCTTATGGTACATCCCTGGAACCAGCTCTTCAAAACAATGAATTTAATATAAATAGTTCTGCCATAAGATGAATATTAAGGGAGATACATGAGTCTTTAGACTTTAAAAATGGGAATTTTATACTTACCCTTTAATAATAATCGAAGGATAAAACTGTTTACATCAAATTCATTGTCTTGAAGAGACGTTTCCACGGATGTATCACAAGACATACTTTGCCCATGAATGTTTGGGCCCGGGCAAATGTGTAGTAGTAGTAACGTCGATATGGAGGGCAACTTTAAAATTTCAAACAGGAAAGTTAGTCTTCTGATGCATCCCTGGAAACGTATCTTCAAGACAATGAAATTAATATAAATAATTTTATACCGCAATGATTATTAAATAGGAAGCATAAGTATAAAATACACATTTCAAAAGTCTAAAATCTCAAGTATCTCATTTAATGATCATCGCAAGGCGAAACAATTTATATCAAATTCATTGTTTTGAAGAGATCTTTCAAGGAATGGATCACAAGTTATACCTTCATATTTAAAATTTTAAAGTTGTCTTCCCTAGCAGCACCCCTAGAACCCCCGGACCCAAATTATTTACACAAAAAGAGGTCCCTTGCGAATTCATTGAACACGTGTTTCACCATTTTTCATAATTCCAACGCATTTTCAAGTTAGGAGGGGTGATAATATCAATAATTGTATCTCCCGGAAGGCTATGAGGGCTGCTAGGAAGGACAACATTAAAATTTCAAATAGGAAGGTGTGTCTTATGGTACATCCCTGGAACCAGCTCTTCAAAACAATGAATTTAATATAAATAGTTCTGCCATAAGATGAATATTAAGGGAGATACATGAGTCTTTAGACTTTAAAAATGGGAATTTTATACTTACCCTTTAATAATAATCGAAGGATAAAACTGTTTACATCAAATTCATTGTCTTGAAGAGACGTTTCCACGGATGTATCACAAGACATACTTTGCCCATGAATGTTTGGGCCCGGGCAAATGTGTAGTAGTAGTAACGTCGATATGGAGGGCAACTTTAAAATTTCAAACAGGAAAGTTAGTCTTCTGATGCATCCCTGGAAACGTATCTTCAAGACAATGAAATTAATATAAATAATTTTATACCGCAATGATTATTAAATAGGAAGCATAAGTATAAAATACACATTTCAAAAGTCTAAAATCTCAAGTATCTCATTTAATGATCATCGCAAGGCGAAACAATTTATATCAAATTCATTGTTTTGAAGAGATGTTTCAAGGAATGGATCACAAGTTATACCTTCATATTTAAAATTTTAAAGTTGTCTTCCCTAGCAGCACCCCTAGAACCCCCGGACCCAAATTATTTACACAAAAAGAGGTCCCTTGCGAATTCATTGAACACGTGTTTCACCATTTTTCATAATTCCAACGCATTTTCAAGTTAGGAGGGGTGATAATATCAATAATTGTATCTGTCAAATACACACACACACACACACATATGGGATTCCCCAAATTTTTGTTTATTCACTGGTAAATCAATAATTGTATCTGTCAAACACACACACACACACAAAGAAAAAAAAAACTCTTATTATTATTATTTTTTTAAACAAAAGACAATAAAAAATTTCGAGGTTGGGTGGCGTTGTTGGTTGGATGGTTCGGTGAGATGTTGAATTAAACTAAAATAAAATAAAGGAAGGTTTGCTGCATTTAATTTTATTCCAGAAATTAATTGGTTGAAAATTGGTTATTACATAAGTTATCAAGGAATGATACAACTCAACTTCTGAAATGCCATTTTCTCCTGTTAAGTTCTCTGTTTTGCTCGTGTTTTGAATTCAGTTTTTGTGGCTCGTATTTTGATTTCATTTGATATTTTCTGGTTGGTGTTTAAATACATCAGGAAGGATTGTGTCTAAATTGCCTCTCTTTCATTTCGGGGTGATGTTTTCTTGCGGGTTTAGGTTTTGGTTTTATTACTTTTTAGGTTCATGGTGTGTTTTTGTTTTCTGGAGGGATTTCTGTTTTTTGTTTTTCTGGAAAATAATTTGTCATTGTTTCATTTAATTCATTTCGGGGTTCTTTTTTATTATGGATTCGTAATCAATCAATAAAATTCATAATTTCATTGTTCTTTATTTGCTATGGGTTATCGCTTTTTTTTCTTCATCCAAGTGTAGGCTGGGGGAGTGTTGCCGGCGTAAAACTAGTTTAACGCCGCAGGCAAGTCACAACGCTTGCCGCTTGCCTCCTTCCTTCCTTTCTTGGGTTGTTCTTTCCCTGGATTTCGATTTAATTTGAGTTTTTCTGTTGGGATTTGGTTGAGTTGGTTTGTTGTATCGTTTGTTTTGCGGGCTGTTAAAAATTAAATTTGGTTTCTTTGGATATGTGTATTCCATACCCTGATAATTTTTTTTCACCTTTCTGGGCTTCTTGGTCTTTGTAGTTTTGGTGGTCTTGTGTCTGTTGCTTGGCTTCTACTGCACTTAATGGTTAATTATTGTTCATTACACGGTTCTCTTTTTCCCCTTGAGATATTGTCCTAGAGTCAACCTTCTTTTCATCAGAGTCTAACTAGACAGTCCTATTTCAATTTTCAACAGGTATTGTTGTACATTGGATTGGCGTCAGTGCTATTGTTGAACTTGATAATTGAATCAATTTGGGAAATCTTGGTGCTTTGTTTGGCGTGTGTATGTCTCTTTGGTAAATTGTTTGACTAACTATACTTCGTTCTCATTTTTTGCTTCTACTATCAAAATGATTATATATATATATATATATATATATATATATATATATATGGGTGATTCAAAATAGATGTTACAGCAATTATATCGTAAACTAAGAAAGATAGAAACATACTTCCAATTACAGAATTAGAGCAAATTAAGAGTAGATTTCAGATATGGCATTTTTTTGTCAAAGGGGCTGTATACATATTAAATACGAAATTTAATTTTTATACGGTCCCTCCTACCATGTGACTTATATTAAAAAAATATTCTCCTAGCTCTAACAATCAAAATAAAAAAAAAATCATCTCTCTAAGTCAAAATCTCGCTGAGTTATTGCAATTTGAAAATGATGACTTACACCACTTTTTTTTCAATTTTGGCATCTATTTTTCGAAGCCAACGGGCTAACTTTAGGGGGTTATCTATGAGTTGAGAAAAATTAAAAAAAGATCCTTTATTTTAAAATAGCAACTAAAATCGTTCAAACGCGTGAAATCAACAATTTTAAGAATTAATGCAAATTTACGTTATTTCGTATTGTTAAAAAATTTAATAGTTAAATTTCTGAGGGGGTCACCTGCAAATTAAAACACGTTAAGAGAGGGAAAAAACTAAAAGACTAGCAAAGCCGTGTGAAATTTTCGCGCTTTATTTTTAACACTTTCCATCATGGTTGATAAATTTAAGGGAACTGGGACGTTCTCGACAACGAAAAAGTAGTTAAAATTGCAGTTTCAAATAAAGGGTTTTCCCCAAGTAAAAGTTATATTTGAATTAAAATAGTATACATATAAACAGAACATAATATTTTCATTATAAAACACTAAAGAAATCCTTTTAATTTCAAGCATTTATTTTTTAATAGCAAATCGAATATAAGCTCTGATGCAATTGTCTGTAAATACATAACCACAAATCGGTACGCTCAGAAAAAAAAGTTTTGCATAAAATCACATAAAAATTATCAAAATACATGAGTAAAGGTTCAATAATTATAGTGAACATATTTTTATTTTAATATACACAAAATAGAAATAATAATTAAAAAAAAATTAAATGCTATATAACTTCAAATTCTATAAATTATGATTTCTTTTAACATAAACAGCACCCCCCTAAAAAAACTGGTGCCCACAAATAAATAAAAATATGTTTAATAGATGAAAAATGATTAAAAATATTATATCACAAAATTGCAGATTTGTGTGATGCATAGAATTTTATACGAGCGTACCTAAATATGGAAAGAACATGTTTTGAGAAAAATGCAAAAAACTGTTTATTTACTTAAAAAAATATTTTTTTTTCTACTTTTAGAACCTTCCTGGACCATATTCATCTTGTTTTGATATTTCTTGAAGCTCAGACATTCTTTTAACTTGCCGATTTAACTCGATTTTTTGAAGGTTAAAACGTCCCAGTTCCCTTAATGACTTCGGCTCTTTAACAATTCCAGCAAGATTGAAAAGTGTTAATGACTTCGATTTGTGTGTCTATCCATCCGTCTTTCTGTGTGTCTGCACTCTAACTCCCGTGAATATTCATAGAATTTCCTGAAACTGATATATGTTATTGGAGGTCACTATCGGATGTTCCTTATTGAAAATGGAGTGAATACATCTGCTAGCTTGTGTACAGGGACACCCGAAAGTATTCCAAAGCATTGTGTTCTATGAGAGGTATTTTTATAAACCATATTTTAATACCTTTAATTTATGCATATATTAATAAAATTGAAATACGTTATTATAGTTTTCTATTGGATATTTTCTATAGAAAATGGAGTAAACACCATCACTGGTTTGTATACAGGGACACCCGAAAGTATTCCAAAGCATTGCGTTCTATGTGAAGATATTTCTATAAACCAAAATTTAATTACTTTGCATAAATCTTAATGAAATTGAAATATGTTATTCATATGCACAAAAGAATGCTTTCTATACTGTACAGTACAACTAACATTAGATTTACAGGGCACGCAAAAATATTCAGTTACGTTAAGGGTTATTATTGGACATTTGCTGGAATTGTATTTTCGTTTACATTAAACATTTTCTAACAATTTTTAACTGTGAATAAGATTTCAATTTGCATTTTTTTTTTTTTTGTCTGACTGTCCATCTGTCCGTCTGCCCGCCCCCAGCGTCTGTAAATATATTCAGAAATTTTCAGAAATGATATATGTTATTCAGGTTTACTATATGATATTCCCTATTTAAAATGGCATTATTTAATTCTTTACAAATGGTTTATGTACAGGAACGCACAAAAGGTGCCAATGTATTGCGTTTTGGGACAGATATTCTTATGAATTACATTTAAATAACTTTATACTGTAAAAATCATAAGGAAATTCATATTTATTATTAATATTCTAAAATAATGATTTTTATAGAATATGATACGGTATAGATGTATAATTCTATGCCAGGGGGTTACCGCCCTTCTCAACCCCCGTTTAATTATAGTGCCTATATTTATCAAAATAAATATCAAGTCTGTTATCAATTTCTTTGAAACTTGCAAACCTTCATCAACTTTTCAAGTGGCAACTAGATATGGAATCCAAAGTACCAAATTCGCATTTCCTGTACTTATTACTTTCTCATACCCATAAGGTAGAGAAAGTATTGTTTTTGGGCCAAATTTTCGAAAGTAAGTTTTTGTTATATTTAGACGTTTTGAGGTATCCTGAATATGAAAATCGTGTTTTTAGCGGTTGGTCTGTGTGTGTGTCTGTCTGTTATCAGTTTATCTCAAGAACAAATAGCAGCAGACATTCCAAACTTGGTATTTTAAATATGTATCATATAGGGATGCTACACTAAGCTTTTCATTGAGATGAAGCAAATAGTTCGTGTACAGAGACACTCAAGGATATTCAAATACATTACGGCTATGGGGAAAATTGCAGGTAAGTAGAGTTTAACACCTATAGACTGCACTAAACCAAATGAAATGAATATGTATTTTTTATATGCATAAAAACATGCCTCATGTAGAATATGGCAGGGAAATCATTCACTGTTCATTTACAGGGCTACACAAAATAACTAGATTATAATGCGACAATAGCTGAAAATTGATGGAAGTGCATTTTAGGTTGTGCCGTATATTATTACTATAGGTTTATATTTAGGTGCACTTTGTGGTTTGTACATATTCTTCAAAAGATATACATGGTTGCAAATATTTAAGCTATAATATTCTTTTTTATTGTTAGTGAAAGTGTTTTACTATAACATTTTACCATGTCCAGGAAAGCTGCTCAGGAATGGAAATGAATTCCTCATAGACATATGATAAATAATGTATGTTTTTAAGCTAAATATGCATCGCTTGTGTTTTGTGTATTTACACGTTTTAAGGCTTCCTTATTACCAAAGCCATATTTTTTAATGTTTGATTATTGCCTGCGTCGAATAATTTTAGGAAACGAATAATTTCCGGAGATCCCCCTCACACAGAACTAATTATCATTAAAAATCTTCCGAAGCCTAATTTGAATTATTTTAACGTAGGTTTACATAACAGTACCCTTTATGTTACCTCTTAATTTCCAACCTGTATTTATGGTATTAAATTTCAGGGTAATAGAAAGTCGTGTGAGTGGCACACCAGATTATTTGTTGTTAAATTATGCTGATAATTCATATATATACAGATCAACGATTAAAAATTTACCTTCCGTATTCAGGAGGCCTCAAAATGTCTTATTATACAGAAAAAAAATCGCTCTCCAAAAGCTACTTTGTTTACAGTATGGGTATGAGAAATTAGTTTTGCGTTCTGTGTCAGCAGTGTTCTTCGAAAAAAAAAAAATGCAGCAAACACTTACACCAATTACATTTAATAATAATAATAAAAAAATGTTTACCTTAATTTTGGGTAGCCCTGTATATTGTCTATAAACTATATACATATGACTTTGTGTACGTAAATTTAGTGTTATATGTAAAACAAGTAGCCCAAAATGAAATACACTTCCAGCAATTCCCAAGTATAGCTCCAATATATCGAAATACTCTGGGTAACCCTGTAAATGAATGATGAATGGTTGCTATACCACAATCTACATAAAACATGCTTTTATGCGTATAAAAAATTTGTTCTTTTCATTTTGTTTAAGGCAGTCTGTACATGTCACACTGTACATATGAGAAATTTCGCTCACAGACGTAATGTATTTGAATTATTTTGAATGACCCTGTAAACAAACAATTGTCTGATCATAACGAATACTTTAGTGTAGCACCGCAATATGATACGGATTTAGAATGTCGAATTGGATTTTCTGCTACTATTTGTTCTTGAGATAATCTAATAACACACAGACACACACACGCACACAGAGAGAGACCAACCACTAAAAACATGATTTTTGAATTCAGAGGATCTGAAAACGTGCAAATATAACAAGAGCTAATTTTCGGAAATTTGACTCAAAAACAACTCTTTCTCTACACCGTGTATATGAGTAAGAGAATGTATAAAGAAAGAAAAAGTAATTTGAAAATTTCCTTTCAGTACATAAATTATTCATAAATTTTATTTGTTAAATTATCAATGAGTATTCTCTTGTGTATTCACTAGGGAAAATGAGACATAACAGGTTAAAATAGCCGTCTTTCCCTGAATGATTTCTTTTTCTTCCCCCCCCCCAAACGCTGATCAACGTGTGCCTTATTACAAAAGCAATAGTAATTCACTTTTGATACAACCCCTTAAGACTTGGCGAAAAATGCTAGAATTTTCAAATTGGAATAACTCAGCGAGATTTTGACTTAGAGATATGATTTTTTTTTTATTTTGATTGTTAGAGCGAGGAGAATATTTTTCTAAATATAAGTCATATGATAGGAGGGGCCGTATAAAAATTATATTTTGTATTTAATATGTATACAGCCCCTTGTACAAAAGAATGCAATATCTGAAATCTACTCTCAATTTGCATCAATTTTGTAATTGTAAGTTTGTTTCTATCTTTCTTAGTTTACGAGATAATCGCTGTAACATCTATTTTGAATCACCCGGTATACATATCTATCTATCTATCTATCTATATATATATATATATATATATATATATATATATATATATATATAGAGAGAGAGAGAGAGAGAGAGAGAGAGAGAGAGAGAGAGAGATGGATAGATAGACAATCTAAGTGGCTGCAATAGGACAGTTTCAAGAAATCAACATGATAGACATAAATTTGGTATCTAAGCACGATCGTCTCAAGGTAAATAATAATTATGCACATTATTTATATAAAACAATTGAATTAAAAATTGAAATTTGCTTTTTTTTTTTTTCTTTTCTTTTTAAGCTATAAACATTTTTTTTTTTTTTTTTTACTTATTATTATAAGACAGATTAGATTGCTCCTACCGCATTTAAAAATTCGAAAAGAATAAAATTTAACAAATTTTCTATTTTCTGTTTCGAAGGTAGTAGCATATAACTTAAAATTTTAAGATAAGATTTCCAAATAGAAAATATGTCTAAATACAGCTATTATTAGTTCAAAAGCAAAAGGATTAAAAAAATATATTTTTTTGGAAAAATAAATACGAAGGAAAATTTTGTATAAAGGGTGTCCAGGAATTACTGTCTGAAAATAAAAACTTACACATATCAAAAGTAAAGAAAGAAAGGTTAGAGTAATTATTTGCATATGAAAATAAATTTATTTAATCACAAATTAATATATTCGTTTGACACCGCTGGTGCCGTAGTCACCAACTAATCGCAAGCTCCACTTGAAGTGTCGAAACAGGTTTTTCCCATGCTTTTCTGCTACAAACTTCGAGATCTTTAGCTATTCCTTTCTGAAAGCTACTAAATTCGAGAGCTTTTTCCTTCTTCTTTTGTATTCTAACTTGCATAGTGCCCAGAATTTTTCTATAGGGTGACATTGCGGAACAATCGGCGGATTGTCTTCCTTGGGCACATATTCAATATTTTTCTCTTTCAGATATGACTGAACAATTTTGCAGTAATGACTTGATGCTAAATCTGGCCAGTACAACAGCTTTCCTTTGTCTCTCTGAGAGTTAAAAAATTTCAAAAAACGGACCTTGCAGGAGTTCTTTAGGTACCTTTCTCCATTCAAATTCTGCTTGGAAATGAATGGTTCGCTGATGCATCCGTCTTGTGATATCGCTTGCCATACGACAAATTTTCCTGGAAACTTTTCCTTTCTTTTAACTTTGGAATCATTTGGGATTTCCACACCAGGAATGTCATTCCAAAATTCTTTGCATGAAATCTGTTTATAATCATAGGGCACATAAGTTTCATCATCCATTATGATAAATTTTTCACCACCTGATTTCACCAGTTGTGTGTAGAGTTCCTTGCAGCCCCTTTTTGCCCTTTCAGCCTGATCATTTTTTTATAGAAGTGCAGAAGATTTACTCCTAGTTACAATACCCATCTTTTCCTTCAGTTGACGAACGCATGATTTCGATATTCCAAGTTTCATGGAAGCTTCTCTGTTTGAAAGTGATGGATCTTTAATGAGAAGACGCTTCAACTTTGCAGTATTGCGAGATGTGCAGACTTTAGGGATTCGACCTGATGATTGTGAATATTGAACACTGCATGACCTACTATATTGTTCCAATACTTGATTGATGAATAGTTCTACAAATCCTTGAGTTTTGAAATGATTTCTTGTGACTTTCCTGTTAAAGTTGTGAGCCAGGAAAAAGTCAATAATTTGATTTCTTTTAATTTGGTTACTTTTTGTTTTCATCTCGATCTAAAGAGACAAAATATTTTATCAGCTTAATTTTGAATGTTTCGCTTATCTTTTAAGAAAATAGAAATAAAAACTTAGCTATGAAAACATATATACATATGCCTTTTAATTTTCAGACAGTAATTCCTGGACACCCTTTATAAAGTTATAATTTCAAAATATTCAAAGATAATAATTATACAGTATTTTAAAACGAAAGTATATGTAAAGAGAGAAATTTCGAAAAATAATGAAGCCTGATATATTTAACTATTATGAGAACATTTATGATTTAGTCAACCTTTCTTTGGCAAATGAAAATAATTATACTGACATTTTACGAGAGATTTAAGTACTTTTTTTATGTTATGTACTACTTAATTATTCAAACTAGATTTTTCAAATAATCGTGTTTGTGATAAGTTTATTGCAAACAAATATTCACGAATATTATTTTTTTTAGGTTATTATTTTAAATGTATCAGTTTTAAAGAAAGGTGTAACAAAAAAAAAAAAAAAAAAAAAAAAAAGAAAGAAGAAAAAAGAAAGTAAGAAAGAAATATGATAATAATTTGTTTAAATTTTGCAAAATATTAAGTTACAAAATTAACTTTTAAAAGTTTAAAATAATTATTTTAGGAAGACAAACAGTTTAACAATAAAATTTCTGCGAAAAAAGGAAAAAAAAGCTTTATTTGCATTGCAATTACATTGTTTTATTATAATTTATTTACTTAAATGTAATAAAACTCCTTAATCTAAATAGAATTTTCTTATCTAAATATATATATATATATATATATATATATAATATCAACAACGCTACATCAATGCTGAAAAATGATAAATAGAAATATATGTATATTTACATAATTTACTAAATTAATTACAATTGTTTTTCTAGCAATAATTAAATTTTAAAACAAGCTTTGATAAATTTCGTCGTATTTGTTGGTAAGACTTCAATAAAAACATTAAACGTTTCATGTTGTTAAATTTCTTTAGATTTCTGACTATGTATCTATGTAATTTCTAAACTCACAAAGTTTAAATTTATATATATATATATTATATTATATATTTTTTTATTTATTTTTTATTTATTTTTTTATTTTTTTAGAGAAAAAATTAAAATAAATAATAAGACCATTAAAATAGAATATTTTAAAGAATCAAGTAAAAAAAAATGAATTCGATAAAGAATAATTAAAAAAATTTATTGTGAAAGTACAAGTAGTTTGAATAAATAAAAAGTCAAAAGCCTTAGATGTACTTTATGAACAACCAGGTGACAACTGTGTGAGCATGAAATAAGATTAATTTTAGGTAAAAAAAAATTCTGAAAATCAATTAATTGCAAAGATAATTAAACATGTTTTTACTTTTCTAAAACATCAATGCTATTTAAATTTCAATTAACAGTATGGCTGTATTGAAAAGAATTTTGAAAAGTCGACATTAAACATATAACCTGTTTTAAAAGGCAACAAGCCTGATTTCTAGTGCATGCAGATACCAACCTCTCAAATGTTAATAAAATTAGAAATCTAAAATAAATGGTGATATTTTCAATACATAGCATTTTTATCGACATATAATCCTTATTAATCTTTAATAGATTTATTTTAGAAGAAAATTTAATATTCACATAAACGATAAAAAGAAAACAAAATTCATATGAAATTTCTTTATTTTTCTAAATATTCGGTATGATAATACATTTTCCTTCTTTAATCAACAGCTTTTTTTATAAACTTAAGATAAAATAAATACCAAATGCTTTGATAATACAAATTAATAAAGACAAAATGTTTTTTTTTTTAAAAAGGGTATTATGTAAACGTTTCTTTTAGATACCTTTTAATTTATTTTTTATTATCAAAATAACATTTTTTATCTTGAACAAACATAACTAATTAGAACTTTATGATTTTTTTTTTTCAAATTGAAAATAAATTAACAGAACCGAATCTCGCTCAGATCATTTTAACGTGTTTTTCATAATTTAACTATTAATAATTATCTTTCTTTTTACTTAAATTTTAAGCATTTAATTAATAAAAACCAAACTAAACCAAATTTAGGCTGAGTGTATTTCACGTTTGCATATAGAGATAAAGATAAATTGTGAAAAAAAGAAAAAAAAATCCTATTATAAATTTACTTTTATCACAAACATTTAAAAAAAAATTTAATAGCATATGTTTAATTAATTAACTATTAATCTTTGATAAATATTCTACAAAGATGTAGCTTTAGTTTTTATAGAGTCAAGCATTTTTGTAGCTTTTTATATTTCAGCTGTTTTTTTAAAACCACTTTCTTAATTCAATTTTAAAATAAATATTTTTGTTTGAAATATGAACACAAATCGAGAAAATCCAAAAGGAATTCCAATGTTACCAAATAAAAATTGTTCAACAGAATTAAACATGTTTTTTTTTTTTTTTAATTATTATTATTATTATTATTATTATTTAACAAATAATATTTCTCTTTCGTTTTTATTAAATGTTTTGCTTTTAATTAACAAAACGTAAACCGAATCTAGGGTTTAGGCTGGGTATTAATATATGAATTAGTGTTATTTCGTATTTATATATAGAAATGAAGGCAAAAATGTTAAAAAATAGAAAACAACATTTTTTTTTAAAGATGTTATTTATACATTTTCAACAATATATTCTATTTTAAAAAAAATTACTTCAATGACCAGATAATTTAATTAATCACCAAAACACATATTGAATTTTAATCACAGAACAATAACATGGACTTACATTTAAAATTTCATTATGGATTTAGATTGCTATTATATCATTATTTAATGCGATATATCAATATTTAATGTATCATAATTTATGGAGATGAATCATTATTTAATGTACCACCAATATGTTATTTACATTACGACGCAAATTCCATATTATGTGTTTACATATCCAAATTTTTAGTATATGACTGTATGATTGTTTGCGATCATGTATTTATTACGCAGATATGTGTTTTGACAAGTAAGTAAATGTCATTAATTTTCCGTTTCAGATTTTATGCTACATAGAGTACTAAAAATGTTAAAATAATAACTGTTTTATGTTACATAATCTCAAATTTAAAATGGTAAATTACTATCTATATAAAATGTATTAATCATTGACTTATTTGTCAAGAAAATGATGTATTTTTTATTACAATTTCATTACCAAACTTAATACATTAAAATAATGGTATGATTTATTTAACTTATATAAAATTTAAATTTTGCTGTATATGAGAGAGTGACAGATAAAAATCATCTGGCAACTCTAGCTTAAGAACAACTTCAAACACTTTTGTATAAGTTTATATTTAGTTTTAACTTGACATAAATTGAAGCCTTATATATATATATATATATATATATATATATATATATATATTTTTTTTTTTTTTTTTTTCAAATTTCTAAATAGGTGCTGATGTTATGCTGCTATTTTTTTCTTTTTTTCCATTTGGGAAAAGGTTACATCTCAACTTTTGTTGTACATAATTGTACAAAAACTTGATATGTGCGAGTTTCATTTAAAAACACATACGGTAATTCAATTTAAGTGCATATGAACTGAGAGAGTGTTTAGTTCTGGTTCAGTTTTTCCCATGAAATAAACTGTCATATCTCAGTTTCTTTTTTGTATAAATTTAAGTACATATCGACTGACAAGTACTACTTCATTTTATCCAGTTTTCGCCGTGAATGTAAAGGTTATATCTCAACTTTTAATGTATATATATGCCCGGAACTTGACATGTGAGATAAACTTTAAGAAAACGAATGATGAATTAATTTAGATTTCTATCGGCTCGCAATCTGTGGCACTTTTATTATTTACCTTTGTTTATACACTTGCCTACATTTCAGAATTTTTGGGATAAAAATGCATCAAACTGCATAATTAAAATAATATTTATTAAGAGACATAATGATTACATTTTTGACCATGTTACACAATGTGTGGAGTTTTTTTTTACATAGAATGATATAGAAGAACGTTTCGTATTGACCACAATATACTAGGTAACTGCACGCGAACATAGCAAAAAAAAATCTCTTTACATTCTTTGTAAATATAATTTAATTTACCACGACGAAACTTATTTTAATCTCTTCTTCCGTATGAAGACATGCAGTAACTGTGTTTCATTCCTATGCATCGGTTACTATATTCATTTCTTAAAATTTCTTTGGTATAGCTTCTTCATAGGAGTTCTTTTCTGATTTTTAAATTTCGATATCATTTTGGTGATGAGTTAAAATGGCTATCACAATTGCGTAAGTAAATATCTTGGAGAGAATCTACTTCCGTTTGAGCAACTTCCGTGCCAGATTGCGAATTTCGCGAAGGGATTTCATACAGAAACTGTTCGTTTTCCTTAGCACGATTTTTCTTAGCTTCATTTTAATTTTTGAAAAGTAAAATATATTTAGTTATTTATTTACTTGTCTTTAACAGCATTTTTTTTTTCTTTTTAATAAGTTTAAAGGTAAAATGAGGATTTTATTTAATATTTTTTGAATCAATTACTCGATTGAACTAAAAATACGGCTTTATCTATATTTTGTCCTGATTATAAATGTGCCAGTTTTTGATAAATCTTATAATCCAGACTAAAATTACGGACAAATTTACTTATTTTAAATAAAAACAAAACAATGACTGTCCTTCATTCAATGTGATAGATAAAAATTGGTAACAATGCCGAAATCGCTGTCTTAAAGAAATTGTACGATATCTCGTACTAAGAAAAGAAAAAAAAAAACTTTTTTTTTTTTTTTTAATAAATTTATTAACATCATTAAATCGCTTTTTCATTAAAATCTGAATCTGAATCAAAATTTATATCCTTACCCCAGTTATTTAAATTATTTCCGCACAGTTTAAAAAAGCTGCAGAATTTTATAGTATTACATCTTGTCACAAAGAGAAAAAAAAAATTACTTAAATAAAATTACATTTTATTAATCAGTTTATTTTCTCTAGATTATATTTGCCTTTGTCATGAATTCACTTTTATCTCAAACAGAAATCTTAAGAAAATTTGAAAAAACGACGTCTAATTAATTGAGCATTAATATTAGATAAATATTCTACAGGAGTGTACCTTTGATTTTTTTTTTTTTTATATAGTCAAACATTTTTTGAGACATTTACGTATATGAGCTATTTGTTTAAATTCTCTTTGTTAATTCAATTTGAAAATAAATATTTGTTTTTTAAATATAAACAAAATTTGAGGCAATGAAAGAAAATTAATTGTTACATGATAAAATATTTATTTTGTGATTTGAATTTATACAGTGCTTGGAAAAGGATGTAAAAAACAATTCTTCTGTTAAAAAAACAAAAGAAAAAAAAACTTTTAGTAAGATTACATAAAAATCACACTGTTATTAACACTTTCCAACAACGATAAAAAGAGTTTATGACTTCAGTTTGTCTCTCTGTCTTTCTGTATGTCATTTAGTCTGTCTGTTAAAAGACAGACTATACGTATGATAACGTCGGCAAAGTACATTGAATGTTAAACGATCAAACTAGTACTTACTGTTGGAATGTGCTAATAATCTATGGGGACCTCATGATTTTTCGATTTTGTATTCACATTTTAAACGGTTTTTTTTTTTTTTTTTTTTTTTTTTTTTTTTTTTTTTTTTATCTTACGCAGACATAATTTAAATATGAATTTATATTTTTTGCTAAACGTGAGTCTCTTTTACCGAGCCGAATCTGCCTCAAGATGTTTGACTTTATTTTATAATATTTAAAAATTTATATTTATATATTTAATTTTTTAATTTAATCTGTAATTGACAAAGAAATTTAATAAACCGACATAAACTGTTTGTACTAAAAATGAAGTAACTCAAATTATACACTGTCACCAATTTATATCAGCAGTCCTATTTTCAGAAAAAAAAAAAAAAAAATATATATATATATTGGGATTGAAAATATCCGTATCCGCCGTAACATTTTATTATAATTATAGACTGACAATATAGATTAAGTTATTTCAATCTTTAGTGTATTATATGACTTGTAATGTAAATGTTACATCCCATACATTATAGACATTTACTCTCAGTGTCATATAGAAAGCGAACACGCACGGACAAATACGCACATTTGAATGCTGATCTTATTATATTATATAGGTATGACATATACGTTTTCAGGTGTATATAATACTGATTAGTATGTATATAATCTAGGAAGGCACACTCTAACACTAAGTAGATCGAGGAATGTGCATGTTTTTGTACAGCAATTAAATGCTAAAAATGTTCATCTACCATAAATACTGTCATATGGGCTGACGGTAATTTGCATGCACAAATATTAATTGATTTAAATGAATTAGAAGGGTTATTTTGACCGAAATTTCAATTTTTCTTTCTTTGCAGTTTAATATATGTTTTAAAATGTAGATCTGTGGAATTAGTAAAGACCATTCCAATTAATGACAAAGGCAGAATTCTGATATTGAATTATCGTCACTGATGCTTTTGAATTCATGAACATGTTATAATATGAGGCATTTTATAGAACAGTGTTCAAAATTAAATAAAACTACTCTATGAAAATAACCACTATTCCTCCACAGAGAGTTGGAATGTATCCACTTTTAGATCGGTATTATTTCGTATATAAATGTTAACCTTGAAATATTTCACGTTACGCACTTCTATAATCCATTCATATATAGCTACATAATAATCAAAATGCATTTATTATTTCACAATCACTAGCGATGAAGGACATAAAAAAAAAAAAAAAAAAAAAAAAAAAAAAATTGTACTGCAATGCATGTTTTTATTTTTATTAAAAATTGATAACTTGCATTAGATTTTTTTAATGAAAAAAATACTTGATTGCAAGATGTGTTTATATTTAAATCACCATTCTTATTATCTAATCAACATTTTAATGTTTTTTGCATTCTTTTTAAAAATTGTGACATTTCGAAAATGTATGATAATAAACATTTTTAATTGTTTGATGCAGTTGCTGTAGTGTTGTTATACGCAACACAATATCTCATAGCATAACTATTATACACAAAATAATTCAAATCATACTGCATTGGGGAAGTGGCTGTTTTCTGTATATGGCATTGAATACAAGATAGAGGGTAATTATAATTTATGTTACACTGTTTACATATATCTTATTCAATTTAACGTATTTTGTAGAAACTTATCATATGAATTAATGGACTATACTAAAAATAATTCTTCAATAAAAAATTAATAGTTAACATTTCAATCGATAGGTTGGTTTCTTATGCAATGCAGAAATGATGTTCTGCAATTTTCAAGTGTTTTAAAGAAGCAACAATCAATGTCTTAAAATCATTCTTCCACAAGTCTTTAAAAAACTAGTATGTTGTGGCCACCACAAGACTTTCTTCTATATTTTCCTATACATATTCAATCAGTAACAATATTTAAAAAAAAAAAAGATTTTTTTTTCCTTTTTTTTTTTTTTTTTTTTGTGAAAATTAATACATATTCAATCACTAACAATATTTAAAAAAAAAAAAAAATATAGAATTTTTTTCTAAGTTTTTTTTTGGTTAAAAGTAAAAAAAATCGATAACTTTGTTTTAAATTATCACAGATTTATAGTTCAACCATTCGTTTTAAAGGTATTGACGAGACCTTTCGAATGATACCCATCTTCAAAATTTACCCCCCCCCCGGGGGGGGAAGCGATGCCCCCCATGCACAAAATTTTTTTCCTAGTTACGTACTACTATTATCAATAATTCATATTAATTTTACAAACACAAGTGTAAAATAACTCTTATTATGCACATTTATACGAATTTTTGTCCTATGCTGCCATGTTAAAAATTTAGATAAAATGCTATCACAGCGCCACCTGTTGAGCTATTGATCCCCAAATATAATCAGCAACAGTTTATGTCGGGGACCAACTAAATACCAAGTTTGGTAAAATTTCGTTAAAAAAAAAAAAAAAAAAAAAAAAAAAAAATACGATTATTTTTCTAAGTTTTTTTTTTGTTAAAAGTAAAAAAAATCGATAACTTTGTTTTAAATTATCACAGATTTATGGTTCAACCATTCGTTTTAAAGGTATTGACGAGATCTTTCGAATGATACCCATCTTCAAAATTTAACCCCCCCGGGGGGGTACTTCCCCCCCCAGGGGGGGAACCGATGCCCCCCCATGCACAATTTTTTTTTCCTAGTTAACTACTACTATCATCAATAATTCAAATTCATTTTACAATCACAAGTTTAAAATAACTCTCATTATGCCCATTTATACGGAATTTTGTCCTATGCTGCCATGTTAAAAATTTGCATAAAATGCGATTACAGCGCCACCTGTTGAGTTATTGATCCCCAAATCTAATGGGCACCAGTTCATGTCAGGGTGCAACTAAATACCAAGTTTGGTTAAATTTCATTCATATGTTCGTGAGATACAGCGTCCACAAAAAAATGATACAGACAGACAGACAGACACACAGACAGACAGACAGACAGACAGACACACAGACAGACATTTTCTAAAAACTATCAATTCGTGTTCAGGACATCCCAAAACGTGTAGATCCGTCAAAAAACGGAGGTCGAAAATTTTCGCGAATCCAATACTTTCTCTATATTACATATAGAAGAAAGTAAAAAAACTGTATTACTGATGACGTCGTTTCACAAGAATGGTAATCATTTCATTTCAGTAATAAAATATCGATGATTCAATCGAATGTCCTCTGTAAGCATATTTTTCGAAAAATGTGATTATTAAATTTTATGAAACTTCAAAATTAAATAAGATGAGGAGAATATTTTAGAAACTGATTTCAAATGAAACTGTGAAAGTAATAATAATTCCGTAAACAAAAAAGGGTCTCATAATTTTCAATTGTGCAATGTCTCCATGTTTTTCCTCCCTTTATTTACAGTAGGAAATTTTCTAAAGTATATTATAAAATAATACCAATGTAAGATCCACGTTGGGGACAAGAAAAGTTGTAATGATTTTGTTTGGCAATTTTTGATAAAAATAGCTACACACAAAGCTTACTTAGGCTTTTAACGATCACAGCAATATGACTTCCACAGTTGCTTTTTTCAAATGAAATCCCGTGTTCTTCCTCGCAGCATACCAATTATCTAGTCTCTTGAACATTTATAGTTATTATTGGGTGAGTGCGAAAGTTTTGTCCGTTTTCGGATATGCAAATTTTCAATTGAATTGACGTCACACATGACATTGTAATGAAACAAATCGTGGGTCAGTTAAACGTGTGGAGGCCTCACATATAAATACATCGTGTCTCACAAAATTAATCATCTAATATATATATATATATATATATATGTGTGTATGTATGTATATATATAATATATATATATCAAAGGGGGTGTAACAAGGAAAGCGAGAAAAAGCATATAAGACATTGTTGAACGAGTTCTGTAAAAAGAATACGGCAGCCGCAGCATGTCGCAATGTTTGTGAATAGACGAAAGCACATGTCGTCGATGGTTTCGTAAATTTAGGGAAGGAGACAGAAACTGCCAAGATCACACTACTAATGGACGGTCATTATACGTTGGAGACGACGATATTGACAAAGCCATAAAGAACAACCCGATACCAACCATGCAAAATTTAGCGAAGACCTTCAACGTACACCAGACAATGGTCGAGAGTCGTTTGGTTAGCTTGGGTTTTACGAAAAAGTTGAATCATTGGGTTTCACATAACCTAAGAGCTAATCAATGGGATGACCGAATCGCCACCTGTGTTTCCTTGCTTTACCGATACAAAAATGACCCATTCTTGACACTAATTGTGACAATAGATGATAAGTTTGTTATGTACAGTAACGTAAAGTGTCGTAGGACTGTGCCTTGCCCTTCTGATATGCATGCATTGACTTCTAAATCTCAACACTATCCCAAGAAGGTGTTATTGAGTGTGTGGTGGGATGTGCGAGGAATAATTCACTGGGAATGCCTGGCACTCAACCAAACCATCAATGCTACTTTCTACTGTCTACAGTTAGACAGGCTGCATTCGAATTTGGTAGCAAAGTGGCCAGGTCTCATAATTCGTCACGGTGTTATCCTTCATAACGATAACGCCAGGCCACATGCTGCTGTCATCACTCGCCAAAAAATACTGGGCATAGGTTGGGAGGTTTTACCCTACCCACCCTATTTTTCTGACTTGACACGACCTGTTTCGTGCACTGAACAATTCATTCAGTCAAAAATTCTTTGATGATCTTGATGCTGTGAAAACTGCCATTCAAGACTTTTTTGATTCGAAACCGCTGAAATTTTACCGCCGCCGTGGGAATCATCTCCTACCAGAAACATGGCAAGAGGTTATAGATAGCAATGGGGATTATGCACAGTAATAGGTGCTGTTAATTTTACGTTTATTTGCTCATCTTTATGTTAAAAAAAAAAAAAAATCGCACAGAAAGTTTGCACTCACCCAGTACATTACATCGTGTGTTGACCTTGTCTGTGCCTTTTTAGTAAGATTTTTCAAGCGTTGATAATCTCGCACTGCAGTTGAAATATCAATAATCTTCTATAAAAAAATACTTGATTAGTAAGGATTGTTCATTTTTCCTTAACGGCAGGGTAAAAAATATTTTAAGGCATTAACAACCGGATTTTTAAATACAATACATTTGAATAACGTCTTTTCCCTTTTGCATAAAAACTGCTACCTTATCGGTAGAAATATGAACTATTATTTTTTGTTCCAGGTTTTTTTCACGTGTTCTTAATAATACATGCACCAAATTTCAACAAAATATGTCGACATGAAGAGTTCTACAAAGATCTAAATAACTGTACCTTTAATTATAAATAGCCGTCTTATATCTGTAATATATAAATATAATGTATTTATACACTATAATGTATACAGAGATGGAAATCTTGTTTGACAGATTAATTGAAAATGTAAATTTAATATACACTGCTAAGTAATTTTTTCTCAAACAATAACCAATCAAAAGTCAACTGGCTTTACAATTTTTGTTTTTCGAATAAAAAATAAAAAATCAGTAATTTAAGTATTCATAAAATACTGAAAATCATATCAGAAGCAAAGGACACGTGTTTAGATATATTGGAATAACTGTTATTTAAAAGTTTAATGTACATACGGAATTTAGAATTATAATATGTTTATGTGTTCACCACAAAGAAATGAATAATTCATAAATGAATATTGAAATATAAGATTTACAATATGGAAAAACATACATACTTATCCTGGTTAACTAACATAAAATAATATTGTTCCTAGACGTTTTGAATTAATAGTTTCATTTTTGTCAAAAAAAGAAATCAATATAACGACAATAAAAATACACATTTGTAAATAATAAATAAACAATAATTTTCTAGAAGAAAAGTAAATATTTTATATTTCACTAATATGCAAATTGCACTACCTTACGTAAAGCATGCAACACCATGAAAGAGTGGGTAGAATGTGATGAAACATTTTATACTGACAACTGATGAATATTTAAATAAGTGATGTTATTTACAAAAACATAATTATGGATATATCGGCTCAATACAAGTTGATAAGTACGAAGTGGGAACCTCTGTCAGTATGTTCAAACCCTACGACGTACAGATTTATTTAGCGTGCGGATAGAGTCTTGAGGAATGAAAGCTAATATGTTTTTACCTGTTTTCCATAGTTTGCCTTCTTATTGAGGCTGAGAAGAGCAGACAAATGACGGCTAATAAAGTGTTCCAGATTCTAAATTGGCAAGAGATAAGGAGACATTGGCGGCCCAAAAGGTTCTAGACATGCCGTAAGACATATCGGCTCATCGGTGCAATTGGCTGTTGCACGTTTGTGTTGCTGGAAAAAATCTTTTTGCATCCACTAAACTTAAGGTAGCATAACCGGCTGCAGCACCAAATCAGCATTTCGTCGTGCTGTCAGCGAGCTTCTCATGCGTATCAGGGGAGACCTACTATCTAGTGAGATGACACCCCAAAACAATATGCCACGTTGATAAGTGGTATGAAGTTTAAGAACAATGTTCAAATTTCCTTTATCCCTCAAACTCCCCAAATTCTCATCATTTGTCTATCATTCGACAAAGCGAAACGAGACTTGTCTCAGAACACCAGGTACGAGTCTCATTTCTCCTTGTCTAATGTTAGTCTCCTGGATAGAGTCTGGAGTCGCTGGGGAGTGGAGGGAATAAGAATACTTTTATTGTTTTAGGGATGCCATCAGAGCAGAAAGCAGGTGATATAATAACAGGTTTTATGACTGCACGACGATACGTTGATTTGGTGGTGTAGCTGGTTACACTACCAAATATTCTTTGGATGCAATTTTTTTTTTCTAGCACGACAATGCGCGATCACTTATGACAGTCATTAGCAGACAAACCTTTCAACGTGAGCACTTATTTCACTGGACTTGAAGATCCTCTAATCTCTTTCCAGATGAGACACAGTAGGACGTTATTTGCTCTCATTTGTTTTCTTTGTCCCGCTTCAATATGAGGACGAAGTACAGAGAGCAGGTGAGGTCATATGTGCTACGATTCCTCAGGATACTATCCGCATTCCTATGGAATCTGTAACTAATATGTTCGCTGCTTGTATCGCTGCAACACGGAGTCCTGTTATGTACTTATCCTATTTTGTACCTATATTTATTTATTAAAGCATTTATTTTGTATAACGCTAACGCCTTTAAGAAAGAGAAAAACATAAAGATTTTAATCTAAAAAAAATATTATTGTTCTAAATTGTAATAATATATTTTTTCAAAATAATATATGTACAAAATTATAATTTAAGTAATAACTTATCTAGAGAATATAAAAGTGAAAACAATTTGCAATTCTTTATTTTTTACAAAAATTTTAAATTTCTTGTTATGGAACTTCATTTATTTTTATTGCTTTATCTTTCGTTTACTGTTGAAAACACGTGTAACTCTTTAAATTAATTGTGCGTTTGTAACGTAAACTATTTCATCTGTTTTGATACATCACTAAGTATTTTGCCGGGAGCATTACTGACAAAAAAATGTGTTCTGTTACACGTTTAACTACTTTTAGCTTAATACCTCTTGAAAATATGCTTTATATTTTAAGGAAAGTTATCTCTTAATATACTTCTTTTAGCTAAAACATCATTATTTTCCATTATCACATTATTTTTTGTTCTTTTCTTTTAGAATTTTGAGGCGTAACAGATTTAAATAGAAATGTTTTTTAAATATGCTTAGAGAAATATACTTTACTTAACAATGGCAGTATAAATAGAAAATAATATAGAACATATTTAAGTAAAATTTGTTTTAGTATAAATATAAATTACAATAAAATAATTGTTGTACTTTGCGTTTTCTATTTTTAAATATCATGTTTTATTAGTAAAGTTTTAAAAGTATTTTTTTTTTCTACGAATTGATAAAATATTTATAATTTGTTAATCGGTCATAGAATACGGAATATATTAATTTAATAAAGGAAAGAGCTCAAAATTTAACTTATTTGAGATTTATGTGTAAGAATTAGGACACGTTTTATATATTCTAGTTGTTATCAGGTATATTATATTATTTTATTTTTTACTTTATTTTATATATTTTTTATTTTTTTGCACTCGAGTTGCACATTAAAATATAGAAAACATGCTGATGAAACGCATTGAATTCCTCATCTACATTTTAAATTTACTCAGTACGAAAGGTGCATGTAATTCTCATTATTCAACAAATTTTATAAAATGAAATGTTATAAGCCATATAAAAACAAAACTCAAGTTTTATCGCAGAAATAAAGTCTCCGCAATAAAATGTGAACCCATTGTCTAAAATGCTGATCCGCTCTTGTGGAAATGTAAAAAACTGATTAAAGTTGACATATTATTTTACGTAACCTTAAGTTAAAAGGTATCTGTTTTCTTTCATAAAAGACGAATATAGTCACTGAAGACAATTTTGCCCGTCAATTGTAATGCATTGTAATATTATCTGCAGATTCAAATTTTAAAAGATCATTATAGATTTTCAAACTACAAGTAATAGATTTTCGTTTATTTGACTTTGTATTTTTTCTACAAAATTTATAATACTGTAATACTGCAAATACATGTTGGATATAAAATAACTTTAACTGAATTGAGGCATCTACAGCTAATACTAGAGCACCAGATAGTACGAGTTATCATCTACTGTGAAAGTTATGCAGAGAGGATTTCTGAAAAGAAAGCAAATTATACCGAATATCGCCGATGGGGTATTAATTAACACGATTATTCACGTATCCAGTATTTGTACAATCGAAACGGAATATCCAACTTCCTTATAGCCTATATGATTTCGAAACTGTTGAAAACTAAATAAGTCAATAATTTAACTGCACATGCGGAAAGGAATGTCATGTCCTAGTACAGTATGGCATTTATTTCTTCATGTGCATTTATATTCGAACATTAATAAATACTTACATAACTGATTTTCCGTACATTTATTTGAAATATTGACTTATGCCGTTTTCATTTGCCCCAAACTCCCATATGGATTAAGAAAGTTTACCATTCTACCTCGATTGTACAAATTCAAAAATCTGCATGCGTTAACTTCACCAAAATCTCCCCTATCACTAAATTTTGGTACTAAGTTTTTCCTTCTATAAATCATTTTCCCATATCTTCCACAGACTGAAATTGAAATAAAGTTTCTCTCCGTTCATTGGCTTTTGTTGCAAATGTTTCCAAACACCAAAAGTTATTTTCTAGTCACTCTATACTTTTCTCACAGTTGTAACTAAAAATACACGTGATCTGTAAAATTTCCAAGAGTTCATGCACATATAACAAACCTTGTGCACACAAGTGCAGTCTTTAATATCAAAGAAACATGTATAAAAACATAAAAAAGACATTTTAAACTATAATGGGGCAAATGTGTTCATATACAGTTTAAATTTGAATTTATTATGCATATTGTAGTTTTTCTCTTTTCTCTTTTGGATAAATATTAAAGATTTTAAAAATAGTTTTTAATGCGTTCATTTATTTCTATATATATTATACAAAATGTTTTGTTTTTAAGGGATTATAATTACATTTTTGTAAACTTTCGCATAAAAAATAAATAATAATAAAAATAAATAAATAAATAATTCCAGTTAATGACGATACGAGTTTTTTATTTTATGCTTGGAAAATTTAGTAAACAAAAAAAATTAAAAGTATTTCATAATTTAAAAGCTTTAAACGAATTATAATTAAGAAATAGATATAACATTTCTACGAAATAATATTCTGTTAATATGTGCACTACGATTCAAGCCTCTTTGCATTTTATATTAATATTAAATATGATTAATGGCATATTATAATATATTAAATGATAAAATAAGTTTGATTGAAAGCTTTAAATATATTTATGAGAAGCTTGATTAAAAATGTTATGTATACATTTGTTACAAGTGTATGATGCTAGTGGAAAAAAAATATATATAATGCTTAAGAAGTATATAATAACAAAAATTTCATTTCGAAATTCCTTAACTTAAAAAAAAAAAAAAAAAAAAAAAAAAAGAAAGAAAAAGTTTAATGATATTACGATACTAAAATTTCTGTTTTATATCTTAAATAGTAAAATTTCATTTTAAAACGAAATTAAGTCATAAAAGTTCTTTCCAAAAAAAACACTTTCAATTTCGAATATATTTGTACTAGTTCCAGTAAAAATGATTTTGTTTCATATGTATTACGACACAAAATGATTAAAAAAAAATCATATACACAATTGTAGAATTTAGATCGTATATTTTACCGTGTTAAATGATAGTAAAATTACAGAAAAATTGTAAAAATGATGGGGCTGTAAAATTTTCGGAAACACGTAATCTGGTAAAACCGGCTTTATTGCAGTTTTTACTTGTTTAAATTTTTTAAAGACATTCTATAAAACATATCTCTCTTTATAGAAAATTTATATACTTCAAATATTAAATTAGGAAATAAGAGTAATTCCAATTTGAGTTCAGTGTGTGCAAATATATATTACTGTAAAATTTTCATTTTTATGAACTGTTTGTAGCAATTTTATAACGACACAAAAGTATTTTTATTATTAATATTTTTATACGACTTTTTCCCATAAAAAATATTTTCGCGTAATTTTATTTCAATAAAAAAATTATTTATTACCTAAAATGTCTAATAAAGTATTTTTGTAAGTTTTATAAAATACTATGTGTTTTATTATAGGTATTATAGGGAATTTCTCTAAAAACAAAAAGAATAGAGAACATTTCCACGTACAAATTTAATATAAATAGATAGAAGAGATTTAACATTTGGCAGTTTTTAACCAAGAACTTATATATATATATATATTAAAATACAAAATAAAACTTTTAAATCGTCTATATTCCTCTACAATTAATACTTAGAAAAACTAGTATGTTGTGGCCACCACAAGACTTTCTTCTATATTTACCTATACATATTCAATCAGTAACAATATTTAAAAAAAAAAAAAAAAAGTACGATTTTTTTTTCTTTTTTTTTTTTTTTTTTTTTTGTTAAAAGTGAAAAAAATCGATAACTTTGTTTTAAATTATCGCAGATTTATAGTTCAACCATTCGTTTTAAAGGTATTGGCGAGACCTTTCGAAAGATACCCATCTTGAAAATTTATCCCCCCCGGGGGGGTACTTCCCCCCCAGGGGGGGAAGCGATGCCCCCCCATGCAGATTTTTTTTTTCCTAGTTACATACTACTATTATCAATAATTCGTATTAACTTTACAATCACAAGTTTAAAACAACTCTAATTATGCACATTTATACGAATTTTTGTCCTATGCTGCCATGTTAAAAATTTAGATAAAATGCTATCACAGCGCCACCTGTTGAGCTATTGATCCCCAAACATAAACAGCACCAGTTTATGTCGGGGACCAACTAAATACCAAGTTTGGTTAAATTTCGTAAAAAAAAAAAAAAAAAAAAAAAAAAAAAAAATGCGATAATTTTCTAAGTTTTTTTTTGTTAAAAGTAAAAAAAATCGATAACTTTGGTTTAAATTATCACAGATTTATCGTTCAACCATTCGTTTTAAAGGTATTGACGAGGTCTTTCGAATGATACCCATCTTCAAAATTTAACCCCCCCGGGGGGTACTTCCCCCCAAGGGGGGAACCGATGCCCCCCCATGCACAAATTTTTTTTCCTAGTTAACTACTACTATCATCAATAATTCGAATTAATTTTACAATCACAAGTTTAAAATAACTCTCATTATGCCCATTTATACGGAATTTTGTCCTATGCTGCCATGTTAAAAATTTGCATAAAATGCGATTACAGCGCCACCTGTTGAGCTATTGATCCTCAAATCTAATGGGCACCAGTTCATGTCAGGGTGCAACTAAATACCAAGTTTGGTTAAATTTCATTCATATGTTCGTGAGATACAGCGTCCACAAAAAAATGATACAGACAGACAGACAGACAGACAGACAGACAGACAGACACACAGACAGACATTTTCTAAAAACTATCAATTCGTGTTCAGGACATCCCAAAACGTGTAGATCCGTCAAAAAACGGAGGTCGAAAATTTTCGCGAATCCAATACTTTCTCTATATTACATATAGAAGAAAGTAAAAATATTGCCTTTCGTGTTAAAATAGAAGAAAATCATCTTTCTTAGTGAAATATTCGATGAGTTTTTGCATCATGAAAATTATATCTTTATCGCTAAATTTAAAGGTGATTTCTCAAAACTGAGAAAACGTAATTACATTTTGGTCCTTTTTACTGGTTGTTACTATACGGCAGCTGACCACTATAAGATTTTTCCCTCTCTACTAATGCACATATAATGCGGGTTTAATAGTTCATAATAACATCGAAGAAAATGTTTCTCTTCGAATTATTTTGAATTATGTGTATATTTATTTTAATTAATTAATTTATTTCTTGATAATTTTTAAACGATTTCCAAGTCGAAAATCTGATCGTTTGGTTGTCTATTAAATATCCATATTTCGCTAAGTTTTGGACTTCTTTAAATCTGTTATACGTTAAGGAAATTATTTATTGCAATTTATCAGTTTAAAATATATATATATATATATATATATATATATATATTTGTAAAAAAAATAGAACCGACTCCAAAAAGCAACTACTATTCAAACAACTAAAGAAAAAAGAAAAAAAAAAAAAAAAATGGCATGAAATGAAACTAGAAATTGCGCCTAAAAGTATAAAATAATTTCCTTTGCCAAACAACCTATAACACTACAATTAATCATAACTTTTGAAGTCGGCGCAAAATGAAATAAAATTTAATTAGTTTTTAAAGGTTTGTTTTTAGATCGGTAGCAACAAATGCTTTTGTCTCGAATGATCCATTTTCATGTTTCCTTTATTATTTTATCACTGTATACAATTGGTCCATCAGTAGCATCAACATAGAACAGTGAACATTCTTCACAATGCGGTATTTATGTTTCTACGAAGTTAGAATTTCCTTTGCAAGTTTGGTATAACTTTGATAACTATCATCCTTGGTTGCTTTTGGATTTGGCGATCGAAACGTAATGCAAAAGTATACACACAAGATGTATATTTTCATAATATATATTGTACGAAGTAATGTTTCATATTCTTGATTACTCTCTTAATATAACTTATCAAAATAATTATGATATCCCAAAGAAATTAAATATGTTTGCCGGACGTCAGATACCAGCATCTTCGCCAACTTTTGCTGCTTACGAAATCTTATTTGTTTTTTTTTTAATCTAAGCAGTTTTCGGCTGCGTTTTTCAGGGGACAATGTGACATGTGTACAAAGGGCATTCCATAAAAACTGAGAGTAAAATCATAAAAAATCAAGAAATACATTTACAGCAAAAAATACATCATTCTTTTTCAAAATACCTTCCGTCAGATGATATGCAACGGTCCCATCGTTCAACCCACTTTTCAAAACAAGTAGAGGAGCCCTTTTCTGGAAGCTGCTTCAAAGAACCCTCCACTGCTGAAATAACTTCAGAATCTGTATTAAATTTTCTGCCACGGAGCTTCTCCTTCAACGTCGGAAACAGCCAGAAATCGCATGGTGCGAGATTTGGACTGTAAGGGGGATGTGGCATGATTTTAATATTGCATTTACTAAGATATTGCTGAACTGAGGTAGCGATATGCGGGTGAGCATTATCGTGATATAATGTCCAATTCCCTAACAGTTCATAACGCTTTCTCGATATGTGTTGTCGCAAAATTTTAAAAACTGAAACATAATATTCACCATTCACAGTAGTTTTTGGAGGCACAGCATGCTGATAGATTACACCTGTAGCATCAAAGAAAATAATCATCATCACCTTTCCAGCAGATTTGGTTTGTCGGATTTTTTTCGGAGGCGGAGAATCAGTATGTTTTCAAACACTTGTTGCGGATTTGGTAAGGGGATCATAATGATGCACCTAAGTTTCATCACCTGTTATTACAGTCTTTAGGAGATTTGAATCATTTTAAAGCATCTGTTTCCATTCACAACATTGGTGAATTCTTGTTTTCATTTGTTCTTTAGTAAGGCAATGAGGGACCCATCTGGAACAAACATAGCGAAGCTGTAAATTGTAGCGTAGAATGCAAAATATCGACGTTTTCGAAATGTTTGTTGATGCCGCTATCCCTCACATGCCATTCGCCGATTTTCTTGAAGGATTACCCACACAGTGTTAACATTTCGATAATTCACAACACTTTTTGGTCGCCCAGGCCTAGGAGCCAGTTCTGCAGACAAACGGCCTTTCTTTAAATCACCATGCCATCAAAAAATCGTAGACTCACCAATACATTTGTCTTTGTAAGCTTCTTTCATTAATGTAACTGTTTCTGGAGCTGTTTTGCCCAAAAGGTAACAAAATTTTGTGGCACAACGCATTTCATTTTTTAACTATGAATCACTCATCTCCATTTCTGTAGGGCAAATAAAACAGTTCTTTAAACAAGCACGGAAAGGAAAATAAAATTCGCTTAGAATTTTTTATAAACGTACAGTTAACAGTTTGAAAAAATCGCCTGCACTTCTATTTTTTAATTTCGCGGTGTTGCCACTACGTAAAAAAATAACTCTCAGTTTTTATGGAATGCCCATTGTATTTTGAATAGGATTTGACTTTTATAGTGAAAAAAGGTATCAAATTTTATTTAATTTTGCGCCGACTTCAAAAGTTATGATTAATTGTAGTGTTATAGGTTGTTTGGCAAAGTAAATTATTTTATAATTTTAGGCGCAATTTATAGTTTCATTTCATGCCTTTTTTTTTTTTCTTTTTTTTTTTTTTTTTAGTTGTTTAAATAGTAGTCGCTTTTTGGAGTCGGTTCTATTTTTTTTACAAAAAAATTTTATTTTTCTCTTTTCAGTGAAAACTTATTCATATAGCAAAACATCAGAAGACGTTTGACGACAGCTTCATTAACCACAACTTCCAAGAAAAGTGACATAACTCAAAAAATGGTTTATGTCACTGAAAAATACATGAAATGCACCCAATGTGAACAAAAAAGTTACATCTCCATCTAGAAAGTTATCCACTCGAGAGACAATTGTGCCAGTTTTATTCTAGTCAAGTTACTTTTAAGTGGATTTTTCTCAAATGCTGCATTTTTATGTGTTGTCACTTTTCTTGCCTTTATCGGATATGAACAAAAAACTATCTATTGGATGAACATACGTTAAATTAAAAAGTCTTTAGAAACGTAAAGAACGGATACGCTGTATTCGTAACCAAAAATTCTGTTAGGCATACATGTTGAACTTTAGAGTGAATACGTGTCACCCGCTGGACTAGAAATTGCGCAGCGTAAAGTTCAAACAATGAGCAAAATATGCATTGCAGCTGACGGACAAAAGTTTCAACATCGATACTTACATGCTGCTTTTACCAGTGTAGCTGCATGCGTTCAGCAGTTAGAGTGAGATGAGACTTTTGTGAGTATCCTGTAAGTTGTTTATATCTTAATGAAATCATAATGAAATCTTATTCAGGCCAAGATCATTACGACAGCAAAAAAAGTATTAAAATTAAATCATCTCTTACGGAGATATAAGCTAACAAATTTCAACAAGCACAATGAGAAACATGGTTTGTATTGAGAACCTCTACTTTTATGAAGTCGGTTTAAAACGTCTATGCGTTAATCGATGTGACCGCTTACAATAACCATACTTTGAATTTTACATAGCATACATATGCAATGTCGTTCAAGTGTGCACAAAATAGGAATTTGTGAACAAACAAATGCATGTTTTAAGCGTTCTGATTTTAGCATTAATGTCTAAACTATCTTTTCGTACTGAATCGATGATACTCTGCAATTTTATAATTCACTTTTTTCCCCTGTCTTGAACCAGTTTTCGAGATAGGAACGCTAACTCCACTGTTTTCCACCAGATGGCGCTGTAGGCGGTCGAATCAAGTAGCGCATGTCCACTTTACTATACCTACATACCACTTTTATCACAATAGCTGCTGGTGTTCAGCAGTTAAAATAGTCGGGACTGACTTTATTAGGCACCCTGTATTTTCTTTTGATCGTAAAGATATTACAATGGGACCTATTTCAGACCAAGACCGTTACAATAAAACAAAAAGTATCAAAATCGGATCATCCGTTCAGAAGTTATGAGCTAACAAACAAAAACAAAAACAAAAAAAAAAACATATGCTTTGAATTGAGAACTTCCTCCTTTTTGAAGTCTGTTAATTAGAGCATCTCTTACGAAGTTATAAGCTTACAAATACCAACAACAACGCATAGCTCGAATTAAGAACACCCTCCTTTCTGAAGTTGGTTGAAAACGACTTTGCGCTAATCGATGTGACCTCTTACAGTAACAGTACTTTGAACCACAGAGTATACGTGTCGTCCGCTACGCTGCAAAGTATGCAACGTAGTTCAAGTGCGCACAGTGTAGCAAATTGCGAACAAACAACTGCACGTTTTAAGCGTTCTATTTTTAACAATAATGTCTAAAAACTGTTTTTTCGTAGGAAATCGATGATACTCTACAACTTCGTAATTAACCTTTCTTCCATCTTGAACCGTTTTTGAGATAGGAGCGCTAATTCCGCTGTTTTTCACCAGATGGCGCTTTATTTTTTTTAGATTGTAAAGATATTACAGTAGTACCTACTTCACAAGATCTTTACAACAAAACAAAAAGTATCAAGTAACCGTATTTTGAACTATATAGCGTATGTCCCACTAGCTACGCTACAACGTGTGCAATGTAGCTCAAGTGAGCATAGTGTAAAAAATTGCGAACAAACAAATGCACGTTTTTAGCATTGTATTTTTAGCATCAATCTCTAAACTATCTTTTCGTACTAAATCGATGATGCTCTGCAGATTTATATTTTACTTTTTCCCCCTGTATTGAACCGTTTCCGAGACAGGAACGCTAGCATGAATGTCTAAACTATCTTTTTGCACTAAATAGGTGATACTCTTCAACTTTGTAATTCACTTTTTTTCTGTAGGAGAGTTTTCGAGATAGGAACACTATCTTCGCTATTTTCCACCAGGTGGCGCTGCAAGCGATTTAACCTGGTACTCCATGGCCACATTGCTATACTTACATACCATTTTTATCACTATAGCTGCAGCCGTTTAGCAATTAAAAGAGTTGGGACTGATTTTTTTGGGCACCCTGTATTTTCTTTAGATCGTAAAGATATTGCAATGGGACCTATTTCAGACCAAGACCTTTTCAACAAAACAAAACGTGTTAAAATCGGAGCATCCGTTCAGATGTTATGAGCTAACAAACATAAAAAAAAAACATACGGTTTGAATTGAGAATCTTCCTTCTTTTTTGAAGTCGGTTAAAAAAAAAGATATAAATAGCATTACGTAGTTGTGCAATGGAATCACAGATAAATACAGTCACGTTGCGACATACGAGAAATATTTTATTAAAGTATATTTTGATATTTTCATAAAAATAAATGATAAATTCATGATAAATTGCATGTAGTGAAAACTTAGGATTGTAGATGGATTAAAGCATAATTTTCTGAACAAAATTCCCTGATCAGAATTCTTTAAGCTTTTTTCAACGTGTTTTTACTCTTTGTTTCTGCGATTCACATATGTGGACTCCTAATCGTTGTTTTTAAAAATATCAACAATTTAATATTTTTGCATTTTCGCCACTACTTTGATTAAAATTTGAAGGATTTCGCGTAAAAAAATAATATAATAATGACAGCATATAACTACATATATTTTTGAAATAGAATATTATTTTACTTAGTTTCATAAACGGATTCAAAACACAGTGTGTAAAAATGTGAGTAATTCTAATTATAAAAAAATATAGAGAGACACTTTATTGAATATAAATTTTTAATGAGATCAACCTTATAAAGGACACAAAATTTTTAAATTGTGCTACATTTAGAAAGATAACGTAATTCAGCAATTTGGAGTATAGTCGTTTAAACGTCCATGCACACGCACCGTACAGTAATAATCCCCTTAATTACCTATTTCAGCAAAATGCACACTTCTGTAATATACAATGTGAAAGTATGGATCTAAACGGCTTTAAATGATATTCATATTGGCATTAAATCTTTCAGAACAAAGGAGTTATAGTGATTTAAGCATAAAAAATTTAAAATACATTTTCACATGTAATAAAGAGTATTCTACATAGTAATCGTAAGATTAATATTAATAATTCATTTAAGAGACAACAAAATATATCCGTGTTTATCACATGAAATTAGTATACTAGGCGAGTATGCATAATACAAAACAAGAAATATCTATTGACTATATTATATTATGTTATATTCATTAACTCATTGCTATTTTATAACTATAATACACTAATTTCATGTGATAAACGCGTATAATTTTTATAATAACAAGAGACTAGGCGTTGGAATATTAAAACCCGAATAAACTACTACGTCAGAAACGCCAAAGAAAAATATTGGAAATGCATACAGCTGTTTCGGTAGTCTTAAGCGTACCGTCTTCAGTCCAAAAAGGATCAAACAGCTGTATGCATTTCCAATATTTTTCTTTGGCGTTTCTGACGTTAATATTCCAACGCCTAGTCTCTTGTTATTATAAAAATTATACGCGTTTATCACATGAAATTAGTGTATTATAGTTATAAAATAGCAATGAGTTAATGAATATAACATAATATAATATAGTCAATAGATATTTCTTGTTTTGTATTATGCATTTGAATCATTTTCAAGGAAAGTTTAAAATTGTAATGGCTTCAATTTGGCTAACTGTCTTTGTGTGTATGCTCATTTCAGTTAATAATGTTAGTGTTCAATGAAATTTATATGTCATTCAGATTAATTATAGCATATTTCACATTCAAAATAGTTTATTTAACATTATTAATTTTTATTTAGTCAATCACAAAAATAAAAATATATAAATTCAGTGATGTATTTTTCAAATATAAAATTTATATCTTTAAACGAAACATAATATGACGAAAATAACAAAAATTAATTGGAATTTCAAAATGATTTTTTTTTTCTATAGAACTATTACCGATATTCATATTATTTTTTCTGTATTTTTCAGTAATTCTATTTTTAATTTCACGAATATTACAATTACTCCTACAATAATTTTTATTATTGTTAATGTAATTTTTTAAACATAATACACGGTAAGATTTGCAAATTAATGCAAAGTTATTAGCTGCTTTATCTGTATATGTTATGACAAAATATTCTTGAATTTTATCAGTATAATCTGTATAATATTTCTCTAACGTGAACCAATTCCGATTATATTTTGTTAAAACGATACGATAGTGGTGCAATTAATAAAATACGCGAGGATTTAAAATAATATTTATGAATGGATAATATTTAAGCACGCGGATTCAGCTGAATAATCTAATAAGAAAAAATGACGACATTTGTCTAATGAGATTATTTTATAGAAAAGTGTATTTTTAAAAGTTGGATCTTCAGCATCTTTCCAAGCGCTATTGTAAACATAACAATACTTTAAGGACAGATTATAAATTATTATCATAAGTGGATTAAAAACACAATCACGCAAAGTGTAATCATATGAGGAATTATTTATTTATTTATTTATTTAACAAAAAACTGTGCCAAAATAAATAAATAAAAATTTATCACCAACATGGTGAGACAAATTTAAAAGTCGTCATGGGGGTCTTGTACTAAAATTCACTGCTCCGGAAGTGCAAAAATTGTGTTGTCAACCATGAATTTTATTTTTAAATCTTTCTTTGAATGCTTTTGGTTCCACTGTTGCACATTGTTAATTTAGTTCTAATAATAATTTGGCAACTTATAAAGTAAAATCCTAATTTGGTGGTGAAATTGGTATGATATTTATAAGTTGACAAATTTTAAAGGTAAATAAGAAAAGAAATAAAAGTTCGAAAATTTCACAAGGGTTTGCTAGTTTTTAATATTTTTATATTTAATAGTTTTATCATAATTTTAGTTATGAGATGAAATTGACCTTAGTATATAATATTTCCATTCTTCAAAAGCCTCACTGGGATAATTATATTTAATAGCAATTCTATATATAAAATTTTCTATATCTTTTTTAACATGCTTCTGTGCAACATAAATTTCATCTGTATTTATTAATCTATATTTTGTACCATTTCTCAAATTGTCATTTCCAGTAAATTTGTCAACTATATTTAAATTTCCAGTAATTACATGTCCATGTTCTTTATCCCTATAATACTCATACTGACTACAAACACACTCGCAATCTTCTACATAATTATCACTATTCTTGCAATTAAATATCATTCCACCAACTGTTTTATTATATTTAAAAGATTTATATATATACCTATATACTTAATTGGCCATAAATATATATATCTTTTGAATATTATACCAAATTCTATGCCATTGTATTATTTATTGATATAGAGATGATAACATTATTCCTTCATCACCTGACCACCCACTACAACCTTATTTTTAATATTTCTAATTTCAAAATTATATTTAATCAAACCTCTCATTATATCAAATACATGTCTCACACCACTTTTCTCCAAACAACGATTTCCTTATTTTTCCTACCAAATATAAAGTTCTTAATAGTCCAAAAATAGTATTTTCCTTAAAATTCCTGACTAATATCACTGATTTTCCTTTTTGTATCCTCCAGAACAAGATCTACATTATAACATTTATTAGAATTTCTGAACCTTTTTCTTCTTACTTTTTTAACATTTCTTCTTACATTTTAACTACATATATATTGATTAAAATCTTTATAAATAGATTTATTTTCAATCTTCCTAATTACGTCAGGCATATAATTTTTATAGTAGTCCATATTCAATCCATATGTATAAATAGTGTTATGTTCTTTCATTGCAAGACTTTCTCTCCATAACCTCTTATTTTTACCCGGAACAATTTTCAAAATAGAAACCTCCACAATTTCAAAACCATGACTATTAAAATGTCCAGTTTCCATTCTAATCCAATCTCTACTATTATTCTTATTATATTTTTTTACGTCTTGTCTATATTGATTCATTCTAATATTAAATGCATTTTTTGTCTGTTTCATGTATCACATATTGCATGTCTTACATTTCATGTAATAAATACAGTTATAAGTTTTACAAAACAATTTATCACTAACTTCATCTATACTACCTTTCTTCTTCATGGGACGTCTCACATCTTCTAGCTCTACATAAATTAAATTTCTTTACACAATTACCTTTATCATTATCACTCACTATTTCACCAATAGCATTCTCAGTTACAGTGCATTTAAATAATCTGCTTTCTCTCTCCATTTCATCATTACCCTCTTTATAAACATCTGCATGTTTATCATACCTACTCATTTCTTCACCACCTACACTATTTTTTGACTTTTTATTCTTAATATTTATGTTAATGTATTGAGTATTTTAAATCACTCTAGTACAGTATACCCTTCTTTTTTCATCAGCATTGAGATAATCACAATAAAATGCAACAGATTCATTATTTTTATTTTTATTATTTTTATATGAGATTTCAATATATATATATATATATATATTTGTATCCTTTACCTCCCCAATAAGATAGCACTATCATATAAACCAATATATTTCACAGGGTGATCAATATTTTCCATATTTCACTTCATATATATATATATAATTATACAATAGCTAAACATCAAACTGTTCCATATGTACAAAACATAAATCCCATTTCAATCTAGTTCATATTCATAAAAATACCATAAGACTTACATTAAATGACTTATAACCAAGTACTAACCAATATTTTGAAATCAACCATGAAAGGCGTAACAAGTAGAGAAGTTTGTAAATATATATATATATGTATACAAAAAACATGATTTCTACTGCCATTTAAGTTCCGAAAAACGGGTACAATATTCAGTAAAAGAAAGGTCGCGAAGGGGGTTCTATACTAAAGCTGTACCTTTTCTTTAATATTCAACTGCATCGAAAATGTATTATATTTTCGGCATTCAATTTTCGTCAAATGCTAAATCTATGGTGATATGTGAATCCGAAACTGATAAAAGGGAATAATTTAATACATACGCGTTATAAAATAGTGAAAATAACTGTATTTTGCAGACTTTGCGAAATTTGATATTTGGCATCGAAGTAGCTCCGTCGTTTTTCGCCAAGGTCTGTTCTAAATTAACTGTGATAGCCATTTTAATTCATCGCCAGATAGGAACAAAAAATTAAATGTCAGCAAAATGATAATGTACTAAAGTTGTGCCTAATTCATTTAAAGAACACAGTGCTTTCTGGTAAATTAATATCACTTTACTTACCTTAGTTTTTTTTTTTTTTTTTTTTTTTTAAGTAGGAAAAGTACATTTTTTAGGGGGTGGAGGAATGTGAAACCTAATGTATAATAATATATGAACTTTTATCTATAGACATCATTGCTTTATTACTAGAATATACGCAATAATGTCAAAGGTGAGTCAGCTGATTCCAGAGAAAATATTTTGGCAATTTTCGTGTTAATATCAATTATTTGACTTTTTTTTTTTTTTTTTTTTTTTTTTAAGGTAAAGCAAACAAAACTTGCGAAAAGCAATATACTTACAGTTTTTTAGCTCTATATTATTTTATATAGTATAATAATCTAGGTATAAGTGTTATTTCCATTAATTATTATAAAATACATGATTTTTTTTTTTTTATTACGAAAGGAAAAAATATATATATATATATATATATATATATATATTTCAATATGCGGCATTGCTTAGTTGCCATTTGCAGTGTACCAACTTAAATTTTATATTTCTTTTTATATATTTATATTTCTTTTTATATGTATATATATATATATATATATATAAATGAAACAAAGAAAGAAAAGAAATAAAATTGAACGTGCAAAAATATTATTACTGAAAATAAAATTGAAGTTTCTGAAATAATGATTCTTTCATATAAATTAAATTAAATGGGAAAGGCTAAAAAGTGGTTTAAGTTTAATAAAAGAAATTGAAATTTCTGAAAACAAACAAATTTTGTGACATAAATTTCACTATTAAAATTTTAAAGTATAAAAACTGTGTTTCGAGAGATTCTATTGTGTATGAGCCAAAAAAAAAAAAGTACGTAAATACCTTTCTTTTTATATCGAAAATTTGAACGTGTCTGTGTAAACATTCTGTTTTAAAAATAATTAATAAAAAAATTAAGAAGTTCGGTCTAAATATATGGATAATAATATCTGCTTTAGAAATTGGATCTGAAATCAATGAAGATTACTTATTTATTTATTTATTTTATTATATATATACATATTTTAAAATTTAAACTTTTGTATGTGCAAGAATAAGTTTGTATTTTATTTGCGAAACGTAAACAAATATTTTCACTAAAATAAAATGACATTTTAAGAGTTTAGATTTATGATTTCTTGATATATTTTTAATTAAGTCATATATTGAATATATAATTATATTTATCATATAATCGCAGATAAAAAAAAATAAACACATTAATCAACTAAATAATAAGAGATTAATAATAAAAAAAAAAAAAAAAAAAAAATCAGGCGTTAAACAACAAAAAATGAACATACATTTATTGTACCGAATTAAAAAAAAAATGTGATTAACTACGCTTTTTTTTTTTTTTTTTTTTTTTTTTTCATTTCTTGACTTTAGTTCTTAATTTCACTATATTTCTGCAAATTTGACTGTGACATAGAAATAAATATAACAATAATACAAAGCTATCACAAAAATATCGATATAAATACACTAATATAACGACTTCAATGATAAAATTAGAAATCAAACATATTTTGTCTTATCCAAGTTTTATTAAAGAAAAAAAAAAATAGAACTATTGCGTGTAAGATAAAAACATGCTTATTACATTACTGGTATTTATTTAGAATATGCTTCGGGAAACTAACAAAATCCTTAGTTAAAAACGGAAAACGCGTAACATCTTCTTTAAGAATGATATACATAAATGAGTTTTTTAGTTCATTATTTTAGGCACAACGAGCATAAATATCACTACAAATAAAATACAGTGGCATAATTCTTGATTTTATTTTTCTTTCTCGAAATCGATTTTGCAGTCGGTAATTACATTTATGAACAATTAATTAATACCTAAATTTATTTATGTCAGTTGTGCCGTTGCAATTTTTTTTCAATCACATTTTTCCTGAAGTAAATAATAATAATATATCTAAAAATATTATTATAATTATTATTAATTTTTAACTTTCACTAAAATTTCATAATTTTACTAACACTTTTAATTTCGGCTTCAAACTATCCTCAAAAGTTTTAAATTAAAATTACATAACTTTAGTAAAATTTTAAAACTTTATTTCATAATTTTACTTTGAGATTTATAGCAAAATAATATAATTACATTTATCTTTTCATACCATTTGCAGTACCAGATGCACTTATGTGGTCAAAAAAAAAAAAAAAAAATAATAATAATAATAATAATTTTTACCTATGTAAATATTTTTTCAAATATACTCTCATAGACATACTTTAAATTATTTTGTAAAATAATGCATTGGATGCGTTTCGTCTGTATTTATTGAGAAACGCAACAAGATTTTTAAACAACAGATTTTTTTAGTGTTTCATATCACGAATTATTACTGGTGGATTTACTTACTTATATTGAAGGTTAAATTCCAAATGTATGTTTTGTTTCTTTTTGTTTGTAAAAAAAAAAAAAAAATCATGCCTACAATCAGAGTAACTGTAAAACTCAGTTTTATAACAAATGTTTATTTTTTAAAGTAAATGTAATATTCTTAACGTGACAAATGACGAAAATTTAAAAATTATTTAGGTAACTTTTAATGACTGCAATAATTAACTCAAATATCTTGAAAACATGAACTATATATATATATATATATATATATATATATATATATATATATTACGTGAACAAGGAAAAAAAATAAATTAAAATAATGAGATTTATTAAGATATTTTAAACAAATAAGGAGTCTTTTCTTTTTAAAAAACGGTATTTATCTATGGCAGATTATGTTAATATGAAAAGTTGTCGAAAATCGTTAACTGCATATTTATACTATCATATTATATATTTTACTGTCATACTATTAAACTCTTATACTGTTTATATGATACATATGATACATCTTTAAATTAGAAAAATCTAATATTATGAATTTTTAGTATACTGTTATCAAGATTATTAATTTTTACAATTCCGAAATGTCGTTTTTTATTTTGTTATAATACTTTAAATAATGTGAAAGGAAAGTCCTCCATGTGCTTTTCAAAATACATTTAAATTATCTTATTAAAAATTGACAATGATTTTGAATTGAATAAAATATTTAAAAAAATATATAATTATATGATTAAAGAGATTTTCTAGATGTGAGGTTTTTCTCAGGAATATATGAAAAGCACGGAAAGTGGCGTAGGGAAACTGAGTGTCAGGAAATCGGCCTGATACACTCAAATGCTAAAAGAATTGTGGGTGGACTAACAACGCAATTACGGCATAAGACATATTTTCGTCTGAGCACCTTTAACGCGGGACCCGGCAAAAGAGGAAAATGCCAAGATCACACTTATACACTTATACACATAAAAGAAAACAAAATAGTTATTTGCTTTTATATTTGTGTTTTATTAGTTAAAAAAAAAGAAGAAGAAGAAGAAGTCGCTTCTATTTAAAAATTTGAAGGTATATCAATGTTTTATGAAAAATGTGAAAGAACTTACTGTTCTGAAAAATGGATTGTCACACTCGTTTAAAGAAGAAAAATGGAAGTGTCCAATAAATTTCCAACATTTTAATATGAATTGAAAACAAAAAAGCGATTCAACGCTTCAACCTTACCCGCATACATATGTCAGCTAATTATGAGAAAAATTCAGGTGTTCTAAAAAAGAAAAAAAAAGAAAAAAAAAATGCTTCACCAAAATGCCATGATAGCTTGTAATGATTACACTATTTCTTTAGATAAAGCGTAAGCCAATTTATTAGTTTTTTTTTTTTTTTTCTTTCCTTTCTAAAAAAAAATGCCGAACGAACTGATCTTTGAATTTCAGGCATCCAATGAACATTCACAAACGCATATGTTTCACTGTCGATTTAGTCACACGTGAACTCTAAAAAACATCTAAAATCTTTCTAATTCTTTTCCGATATATATTTTTTCAATTCAAATGAATTTTATCCCGAGTTATCCAAAATATCAAGCTTTCAACCTATCTAAAGTAAAATAAATAAATAAATAAATAAAAAACTAGCTTTCGCGTATTAGCAGTAGAAAAATTAAAATAATAATAATACAACATTTATTCATATTTCATATAAAATTACATGTGAGATTTTTATATTTCGGAATAATATTTCTCTTATAATTTGTCAAGTTTTCTAAAAGTTTTGTAAAATTTAATTGATATTCATTCTTGTTATACACAGAAAACTTACCAAATAATAATAATTAAAAGTGTTCACAAATATATATAAATAAACGAGCGATTCCCACAAAAAAAAAAAAAAAAAAAAAAAAAAAACATACACATATTGCAAATAGTATGTGAAATTATATTTTACAGTTATTTGTAGCATTTTTGGTAGAGATTACTCAAAATATTTGTGTTTTTCTTCAATTTATCATTGATCGCTAATTGTACTCGTGAATAAATCTGTAGTGTAAAATAAAGTTTCTAAATGTCCTTTGTATGGCTAAAGTTCAGGATCATTTCGCTCAAAATAGTTTTGAAAAAAAAAAACAATGTGTTGCAGCTCCTACTTTTGTGTAATTATTTGAGAGAAAATTTTTTAACCTTCAGTAAGAAAGTTTCAGAACTTGGTAACGATTTACGATTTGGCATCAAACGGAAACATTCTTTTTTCAAATTAATATTTAAAAATAAAACCTTTATTTCAATTGAAACTATAAAACAAAATACTTCGAGGCAAAATATTTTGATTTCATTTCTATCTTACTCAATATCCGAGAATATTCCGACTTTTAAAACTTTTTCGGCAATTTATATGTTAATGCTTTTGTTTATTGCTTTTTGAAATTAATGTCACACAGGAAACATTTTTTTTTCTTTAAGGAATGGAATCACATTTATTTCAGTATTTTATTATTGTAGGATATGAAATGAGAATTGTTGAATAAGCTAACGATAAGAAAATGCTTTTGGGACACGAAATGAATAAATTATGACTTTCTCTGTTTTCAGTTTTGCAAATGACGATAGATATATATATATATATTTTTTTTTTAAACCTATTATGATTAAAAATTTATTCATTAAATACATAGTTATTTTAAAATTTTAAAAATAAAGATGAATAGTATTTGAGGAAGTAGTGTATTTTTTTTACAAAAAATGTTTTCATATTGGATTGAAAATATTCATTAAAATTGCAGATATTGTTAGCTTCATTTGATATATATATATATATATATATATATATATATATATATATATATTTCTACTTTTGGCGTGTTGTAATGGTTTTATCCATCACATTTTATAATTTCCGTTTATGTAGTTTAATTAAAAAAATATTAATAAATGTAATAAATTCACATTAAATATTTAACGTAAAATATCTTAATTATTAACAAGGCATCTGTTGTAAGAATGTTTTTGACATACTGTATAAAAGGTTAAAGAATTATAATTAAAATATATTATCAATAGGTTTATAAGTCTGGTAATGGAAAATCAAATTTTAGAAATCATATCATTGAAATCATTTCTACTGAAAGTTGTAACATATTTCTTGCTATTGTTTATTTTAAGGATAAGCATTATAAAAACTAAGTTCGTCATTCTCATGAAAAAGAAGCAAAACTGAAAAAAAAGCAATTTCCATGTAAACTGTTTTTTTTTTTTTTTTTTTTTTCCCTTGAAAAAATCTATGGTGATATATGTGACTTGTTTGTCATGTGAGTGACGATTTGTTCAGATACATTTTGTCATATTAATGTGACTATCTGAATATAAATTTTCAGTATGAGGATATACTATAGTACATTATTCATTATTTTGAATGCGTATATAAATTGTAGTCGATATGCCTGCTATACAAAATAAGTATTTTTAATACATTTGACAAATACATCGAATCAAATTAAAACAATTATTTTGTAACATTGTTTTTTCCATAGTTAATATACACCATATACATGTTTTAATGTATACTTGCTGTTAATGGATAATATAGAAAGCTACACAAAATTAGTTTATTCTATTATTAATAAATAAATAAATAAATAGAGCTATTAACATATTTTTTGAGAGTTTTCTTCCTTTCTCCTGCAAAATGTGTGTGTTTGAATCGTGTGAGATCTCACATGCAATATTCGTAGTAGTGTCAAATGTTGTGAAGTTTTATGAGGCTAGTTCGAATAACTTAATTAGAATAGTTTTCTTGATTAAATGAAGAAATTATTTGCGTTTTCTTAAGAACTTCATAAATAAAGTCACGTGATTTAATTTATTTGCGTGCTTAAAGTGACTTATGTCGTATTATATTTCACTTATCCATAAAAATTGATTTTAAAAATCGTTTGCTTCTTTTATACTTTTATTTTAATAGAGAATTTTAATATAATTTAATTAATATATTAGTCATTTTAGCATTTTTATCCTGAGTAGCATTAGAAATAACATATTTCACTTCTCCATTAAAAATTATAAGACGCTACAATAAAATTAATTTTTGCTTAATATCAACTGTACGAAAATCTTTATCAATCACTTCCAAATTTTGACCTAAGGTTAAGATTTCTTGGGTTTTTACAAATAAAAATTTTTCAAATAAAAATTTGACTGTATTGAATATTTTACTGCAATATAATTCAACGTATAACTTAGCCACAGCAACGCGTGACCGGGTCAGCAACGCGTGACCATGCTAGTAATATATGATTATTTAAGATCTTTTATTTAAAGTTAATTAATTTCTTTTTCCCATGTAAATTGGGGATTTTGCTTATTCTTGGGTATTTACACGTGCAAATTTATAACATATCATATATTGGCCTGCTGATTCTAAATCCATAATATTTTTTTCCCATATAGGTTGGTAATCTATGTAAAAATTATTGAATTTACATATGTTACGCAAAATTTCCTTTTTTTAGGTTTCTTTAAATAATAACAATATTTACTTTTCAATACATTTTACTTAAAGTAGTTTTCATCAGTTTATACCACTTTTACTAATCAAACATAGGTTAAAGCCTACATTTTCTTTTTTTTTTTTTTTTCTTTTTTTAGCCCGCATATTTGTAATTCTTAAGTGAAAATTCCAGTATTAAACAAATATTTCAATTGTTTAACAAATAACCCTTTAGATTTTGTAATTAATGGAGAATACTGTAAAATATGAATATTCTAGATTGCATCACAATGTACAGGTAAAAAAATCGCCAGTACCTTGTGCTTAAATTTCAAGCGTGTTGTAAACAAATACGCGCTTCAATTTTCAAAGAGGGTGTTGTAATTTTACAAAACGTTCTATTTGTTTTATTCATTCGGGAAAAAAAAAATCTTTTTTTTATTTCTTTCTTTCTTTTAATCTGTATGTGTTTTAATTTCGATATCTTTTAAAGTTATATTTGTTTTTATTTATTTATTTATTTATTTATTTATCGTTTTTATTCTGAAAATATAAGTTTGAAGATTCTTTGCATTTATAATATGAAATATAATATCTTTAACAGCTTTATATTTTATCAATGAATGTTAGAATTATAATACAGTAACGATTTCTTTTCAAAATAAAAATATTTAACAAAAAAAAAAAAAAAAAAAAAAGGTTTCATTAACAACTTATATTGCTGTTACTATTAATATATATATATATATATATATATATATATATGAATCAATTTTTAATTCGCTATAGAAATATTAAATTAGACAAGTCAGAAGCATTATTTAAGAAATACTTCAAATAATTAAACCTGCTTTGATATTTTTTAGAACGCATGAAAATTAAAATGACAGTTTTTCAATGCTTTATTAAACTATATTTTGCAGCATAAATATGTCTGTACACGTAGCAAATTTGACAATTAAAATAAATAAATAAATAAATAAATAAATAAAACTTTTTTAGCACATTTTATGAAATAAATTACAACGAATTTATTTGAAAAAGCGAACACCAACAATAAAATAAAAATAAAAATAAATAAATAAATAAATAAAATAAAAATATTATCATGATATATAAAATATATAAAGGGAAGTTGAAATTGAAAGAAACAAAAATAAATAAATAAATAAATAAAAATTTTAAAAAGAACTTTACAAAGAAAAAGGAAAGAAATTGTCTGCGTAAGAGAAAGCAGACATTAGAGCATGACCAGAAAATTTCAATGTTGACCAGTTTGGCTTCTTGTAGTTCAAACAGTCACGTGAATTTTTATGAGTGATCTTTGCCACTGAAAAAGGACGCCATTGTCCTGCCCACTTTTATAATAGGCTTATGCTTAGGTCCCAGTAAAAGAACTACAAGTCCTACATCCGTGCAAATCTATATAGTTTATGTCACAGTGACATATAACATAATTTATTGACAGCACAATTGAATAAAACATTTAGATGCTACTATGTTCACTCACACAAATACATATATGCGTCATCGTAAAATCAGCCAAAAACGAAATTAGTATGCATCAAAACGTGTATGTACACCAAAGTATTATAGTCTAGATTTTTGATGATTTTAATATTTAATTTACAGTAGTTAGAAAATTAAAAATAGATGAGAGAGAAAATACTTTGGAAAAAGGGAAAATATTAACTTCATTGATAATATCACAGAAATATATACGTTAATTAAACTTAACAAAGTTTATTATCATCATGTTTTTCCTTAAAATAATAATAATAATAATAATAATGAAAAACGGCAGTTTTTCGAGTGACGCAAGCGGAAGCCCAAACTGACGCTGCGAACTCATATATACGGCTAGTTTGACATCAGAGAGATTTGTAAAAGCCGACACTTAATATCTCAGCAAATATGCCATATTTTGTTCTGATCTTTTCAAAATAGTCTTTTATCTACGGTCTTAATCTATCCTTAAAATTTTACATTTCTACATGCAGTATGTTTTGAGATCTGAATCTCAATTTAAAGCCAAAAAGGGAAAACGATTGGTGTAATGGACTAAATTCTGAAAAATATCTCTAAAACGGCTCGAAGGATTTTCATATAATTAATATATGCTGTTAATAGGATCTTTCTTAATCTAGTAACGTCTTCGTTTTTTTCAGGAAAACTCTTGTTTTTTATAAAAGTTGTTTTAAAAATAGAACTATATTACTCCGCCAATTGCATGCTTTTCTTCGGCGAAAATGGCCGTAAATCGGTTCTTACTTCTTGCTTGCAAGGCTTTGTTGGTTGGCTGACCAACGTGAATGCAGTCAATAACTTTTTGTTATGAAGAAAATATTTTTAATTTTAAAATTTCCCATTTCGTCAAAAAATTATTTAGATAATATTTAAAGTAAAAGAAGTATTTTGTAATCATAGATATTCTATTTCATCGTTATTTATAATGAATTAATTTCTTTTTAAAGCGAAAAAGTTTATCACTCATGCACACAAATTTATACCATGGTTCATGATCTTTGGAGCGCATGCGTACATCCAAAATTTTTGGCGCTCGCTGACTCGCTGTAGACAGGCGCTAATTGTTTACCATCGAGGTTTGCACTGTATTATTCCGCCCATTCCGCCAATCAAGCTTTCAGTTTCATTACGTTTTTCTATTTTATTGTATCCTAATCCGTGATTACTTCGAAGTGCATTATTTAATTAGAAGATATTCTAGTTGAAAACCCTAAATTAATTCATATGGGAAGGTTTAAATAAATGATTTGAAAAAAGCAAAACTTAATACTTTGTTTGCATCTAGAGGTACGTGTTTTATTATGGTTACATATATTTTTTCGATTAGTCAATAAATGTGTTTATATATCTTATCTTTGATCTGTTTGCACTGCCAAGCCTAAACAAATTATTACTCATAATCGCCTGTAATTTTCAAAATATGCCTGTTTTTTATTTCCATGTTTATGTATTGCTCGGTAACCTGTTTCAATATTCAGACATTCCTACCCAAGAAATTTGTTTGAATAATAGAATAATTTCAATAAATAAATAAAATTTCAGAATAAAAATATAACTTTAAAAATAATTAAACATTAAAATTTAAAAACAAAGCAAAATATATATGTTATGTAACCTAAAAGTAAATTTCTTTCTTATTTTCAGCAGAGGTCAATCTAGGTTTTTGAGAATGGTAACCCACTTATAATTTTTACAGTTTGTGAAAATAAAAAATGCTCTGAACAATTACCGACATATACAAAATAATTTTGAAATACAATTACATATGATAAAAATAGAACAATTGTAAAATAACTATAGATGTGATTGGGTAAATACCAAAATTAAAGATTTTCAAATCACTCTGTAATATGATAATCTTCTATAATAATAAAATATAAGAGGGAGCTTTCTAGCAGCAAGCGCTGCAGATTATTCCGATAAACTTATTATGGACAGCAGTAAAGTATGCTTTTTGGATTACCAGTTTAATAGTTTAATCACAATTGCTTACATGCTGTTATTTCGCTGCTTATCAATAAAATTTGCACTTTTTTTTTTCTTTTTCAAGCTATTCCTGAAATATTTTTTGCTTACATTTCGCCATAATACACAATTATTTTTATTTTTTATCTATAAAGTGTCGATTTTTTGAAAACTATTTTGAATTGAGCGATAATTTCACAGCTTGTTAATAAAATATGGAATCATATTGCTGCTTATTGAGAAACTTTATTTTTCACAATACAAATAATTACTAAGAATAGAGTATTTTGTTGCAAATTGATAAAATTCTTTTTTTTTTTTTTCCACCAAAGCTATTTCTCAAAATCCATGATAATTTTGTGGCCTGTTATTGAAATACAGAATCATTTGTATTTTCTGTATCTATCATCAAATTTTATGTTTAATAATATAAATAATTGCCAAAATTCATCATTATTTTGTTGCCTATCAATAAAATTTTTACTTTTTTTTTTGTTCAGTTCTGTTTACCAAAATATGCAATAATTTTGTAATCTGTTATTAAAATGCACAAGCATTTTGCCGCTAACAGTTCAAGGCAGGCATTATTTATGAAATCAAGCATAACAGAATTTTACCCCAAAATGCAGAACTAAATTTGCTTTTACAAAATAATTAGCTAGTTATTAGGAATGTACTGAATATTCAGTATATATATTCGATATTCGACCGTAGTGCTGAATATGAAATTATTTGGCTAGATGAATCTAAAGATTGATTTTGAATTTTATACTATAAAATAAATAATGTAAAAAACTATCATCTATTCAGATACAGTCAACCGTCGAGCAAAAGGTGTGCTTATTTAGTATTTTAAGGGCAAAAAAAATGTGAAAAGAGGAGGGGCATTTAACTGAGTAAAGGATTTTATGGTATTTTACGGTATATATAAAAAAGGTAAATACACTAAAACGTTATCTAAAACGTATTTGCATAATTAAATCTGCTATTTTGCCAATTATGGCCATTTCTACGATCTGAAGATTAATGTTTGAAATTATAAAATATTTTAATGTTTCCCTTTCATATGTAAATTTCATGTATCTTAAATTAAGTCTTAGAGCATAATAACTTTTATATTCTCTAAGAATTATCTGAGGATGATAATTTCGCATCTAAAAAAGATGTTAAGAATAAAGTTATCAGTTTTGGTTTTAGTAATTCACTATTCTGTAAGTATCAAAATGTAGCAATGAACCTAATTATGTATATACACTACAAAAGTTCTGCATGAAAGCGTGCTGTTTACTATTTAACTAAATTTTATATTCAAAAGCTTTTTTTTTGTAATTTTAAAATGTGCAAATTTTCATATATGCTTCAATTATTCTTTCTTGCAACTACTCGGTATTCGGTGCTCGTCCAAGCACTCAGCAACTACTCGGTCAAAGTGCTATTTGGTGTAGCACTAATATCTAACAAAAGTTGTTTTTGTTAACAACAGTACTTAAATAAAGATTATATCTTTAAAATCGAGTTAACAAGGAGTGCACGTATTTTAGATAATGTTGCCATCTAGGACATTTTAGGAGATCAAACAAATATTATGTCCACCCCCGTTAAAAAAGGTGATACATGATACAAGTAAAAAAATAGTGAATTTGAGTTTATGTCATATGAAAAGCCCAGTGGCAGAAACGCCGCGACACGGCGACATAGTCGCGAACACAGAAAAACGGCTTGCAGACAGTTTTTGTCTGCACTAATAAAAAAAATTGACCCCAACTTTCAGACACTCTTTGTCTGTACTACTGAAAAAAAAATTTCCCACAACTTAAAGACAGTTTTTGTCTTCAGTCATAAAAAATTGTCTGCAATTTAGATATTTTTGCCCACGACAATGCACTACTGGTGTATGACGTCTTAGACGCTCTGTGGTAGGAACTCTAGAGCTCCCTATAGGTGCCTTGGCAGGAACACACAAAACAGTGCTTAACAAGGGCGACCTAGGAGCCTAGATCTCCCTTGATAGGCAGTGTTATGCATGTATTCTTTTTCTCCTGTTACCTGTTACTGAGATTCTACGGGAATGTAGGAAAGTGCTAATTTCATTTAAAACTGCTCCAAAACTTCTCCTCCACTTCAAAATTCACTTATAAAAATTTCTGTATCAAAACTAAAATTAATACTTTTATTATTTATAATTATTTATATTGTGTTGTGTCAAACATTGCTATGAAATATTTAATTGAATGAGTTAAACTTATTATTTTATAATTGTTTATACTATATTATTTTGTAGTAAAATTGTATTGTGTATTGTTGCACGAGATCACCACGGTTGTTAACACCCCCCCCCCCTCCTCCCAAATTGCCGCTTTCAGGCTTTTTGAGTACAGATTAAAACCTGTCGCAGACAGCTACAAAATTTTATGTCACTGGGATGAAAAGTGTCCCACCTAAGCTATATCATGCAGTTTATCCACCTGAGTGAGAGGCATTTTTGTTAGTTTTATTGTAAGCTAGTCAATGCTTTATTGTTATCTTTAAGTTGATTTTTCTCAAAGATTATTTTTTTATTGCTGGGGTGCAACATGTTGTCATCTAAGAAAGCTTAAGTATTTATTGAGGAATCTAACAGTTAATAACTTTCTTTGCTGTGAGCTCAGCATCATGCCACTGTGTATTGTAATATTTTCTAGTAATTTTCTACATTTAAATCAATCACCATTTCTGAAAAGGAATTTTTTATGTTAATTTCTCATAATTAAAAAAGTAAAATATTACTAAATGTAAATGGTACTATTTAAATAGTTCGAAAAAAATTAGGAAGTTGACAGCTGATTGTCAGTAATTAGCTGGCCAAATATTCGGCATTCGGCCAAAATCATTAAATAAACAGATTAACCATGAAAAGTGTCTAAAACTGATTATTTTCATAGAGCTAAAGTTTTAATTAATACAGACATGGTACAATCTTACAGAAAAAAGGCTGAACTTTTCCCGATCCCCCCCCCCCTCAAAAGTGGTATCAGGCAACTGACACAATATAAATTTTTCAATAATAAAAATAATGTTAAATTTGATTGCATACATGCACACACAATAAACAAAATCAGAACAATAAATCTCATATTGAATATCATATTAATTATAATTAAAATAGTTGTAAGTGCTTAAAAAACAGACAAACTTATTACGTATACTTGAAAATAAGTTTATTCTGTAGAAGCATTGTTTGCTGGGGCAATTGATTAGCAGAATAATGTAGTTCTAGTTTATTAGGAAAATGCAGTTGAAGAGCTATTTCTTTTTCATTTTCTCAAAGTTTGAATTTGACATTTCTTGAAAGCCAATCACATAGAAATTGCTAATAATATATTGCACAAATTCAGGCTGACCCCCCCCCCCCTACACATGTCCAAAAAGTTTTAATGCAGATTTGCATTGATCCCAAGAATAATAATTTTCAAGCTTAAAAAGGCTGAAAAGTAACATGTCTGTTAATATCTTTACTTTTTCTTTTCCTCTTGAATTTCATTCTGAACACCACTGAAAACAGAAAACTCTCTTGCGGTAAACATTGCAAAAAGAGCCATTCTGCCACTTTTTTCTTTTTAACTGTGGTATGCTCATGCATGCAAGAACATAGCAGCGCCGGATCTAGGGGGGGGGGGGGGCTAGGCTAAAAGTACTGACATTCATAATTGAATATTACAATTAGAAATTTTTCATTGATATGGAATAACATCTTGAAAAATCTTAGCCCCCCCCCCCCCCCAAAAAAAAAAAAAAAAAAAAAAAAAAACAGTTTTAGATCCGCCACTGGAACATAGTGCATGAATAAGTTGTCTGCATTTTCTTTTTTGTTTAGAAACAGAATTTACTATTAATTAAAGTGAATTAAATTACATTTAGTTTAAATTAATATTTTGTATTTTAGAAGATTAATTTCTGAAGTAAATGTTTGAATATTGAAGTGTGGAACTTTAAAACAGGCATATTCGAAAAATAGAGGTTACAAGTGATTTGTTTATACTTGAAGATATTTTTGTTTTAGCCAACAGATCAACAGACATTTATTTACTCAGAACAATAAATCAGAACAATAAATCTCATATTGAATATCATATTAATTATAATTAAAATAGTTGTAAGTGCTTAAAAAACAGACAAACTTATTACGTATACTTGAAAATAAGTTTATTCTGTAGAAGCATTGTTTGCTGGGGCAATTGATTAGCAGAATAATGTAGTTCTAGTTTATTAGGAAAATGCAGTTGAAGAGCTATTTCTTTTTCATTTTCTCAAAGTTTGAATTTGACATTTCTTGAAAGCCAATCACATAGAAATTGCTAATAATATATTGCACAAATTCAGGCTGACCCCCCCCCCCCCTACACATGTCCAAAAAGTTTTAATGCAGATTTGCATTGATCCCAAGAATAATAATTTTCAAGCTTAAAAAGGCTGAAAAGTAACATGTCTGTTAATATCTTTACTTTTTCTTTTCCTCTTGAATTTCATTCTGAACACCACTGAAAACAGAAAACTCTCTTGCGGTAAACATTGCAAAAAGAGCCATTCTGCCACTTTTTTCTTTTTAACTGTGGTATGCTCATGCATGCAAGAACATAGCAGCGCCGGATCTAGGGGGGGGGGGCTAGGCTAAAAGTACTGACATTCATAATTGAATATTACAATTAGAAATTTTTCATTGATATGGAATAACATCTTGAAAAATCTTAGCCCCCCCCCCCCCCCCAAAAAAAAAAAAAAAAAAAAAAAAAAAACAGTTTTAGATCCGCCACTGGAACATAGTGCATGAATAAGTTGTCTGCATTTTCTTTTTTGTTTAGAAACAGAATTTACTATTAATTAAAGTGAATTAAATTACATTTAGTTTAAATTAATATTTTGTATTTTAGAAGATTAATTTCTGAAGTAAATGTTTGAATATTGAAGTGTGGAACTTTAAAACAGGCATATTCGAAAAATAGAGGTTACAAGTGATTTGTTTATACTTGAAGATATTTTTGTTTTAGCCAACAGATCAACAGACATTTATTTACTCAGAACAATAAATCAGAACAATAAATCTCATATTGAATATCATATTAATTATAATTAAAATAGTTGTAAGTGCTTAAAAAACAGACAAACTTATTACGTATACTTGAAAATAAGTTTATTCTGTAGAAGCATTGTTTGCTGGGGCAATTGATTAGCAGAATAATGTAGTTCTAGTTTATTAGGAAAATGCAGTTGAAGAGCTATTTCTTTTTCATTTTCTCAAAGTTTGAATTTGACATTTCTTGAAAGCCAATCACATAGAAATTGCTAATAATATATTGCACATATTCAGGCTGACCCCCCCCCCCTACACATGTCCAAAAGTTTTAATGCAGATTTGCATTGATCCCAAGAATAATAATTTTCAAGCTTAAAAAGGCTGAAAAGTAACATGTCTGTTAATATCTTTACTTTTTCTTTTCCTCTTGAATTTCATTCTGAACACCACTGAAAACAGAAAACTCTCTTGCGGTAAACATTGCAAAAAGAGCCATTCTGCCACTTTTTTCTTTTTAACTGTGGTATGCTCATGCATGCAAGAACATAGCAGCGCCGGATCTAGGGGGGGGGGGGCTAGGCTAAAAGTACTGACATTCATAATTGAATATTACAATTAGAAATTTTTCATTGATATGGAATAACATCTTGAAAAATCTTAGCCCCCCCCCCCCCAAAAAAAAAAAAAAAAAAAAAAAAAAAAAAAACAGTTTTAGATCCGCCACTGGAACATAGTGCATGAATAAGTTGTCTGCATTTTCTTTTTTGTTTAGAAACAGAATTTACTATTAATTAAAGTGAATTAAATTACATTTAGTTTAAATTAATATTTTGTATTTTAGAAGATTAATTTCTGAAGTAAATGTTTGAATATTGAAGTGTGGAACTTTAAAACAGGCATATTCGAAAAATAGAGGTTACAAGTGATTTGTTTATACTTGAAGATATTTTTGTTTTAGCCAACAGATCAACAGACATTTATTTACTTTTCGGAAATATGAATAACTACATTTTAGAAAATAAAACTATAAAACACTTGCCTCTAAATCATAGTAATGGAAGTGTATATTTGTAACTTATTTTCCTTGTAGCTGCAAATCTTATGCATTTCATGAATTGCTAATGGAATAGGGATAATTTTGGATTTGGGTATGAATTATATTTCATGAAATAAAATGAAAACTAATAATTTCATATGCCTACAAGAATTCACATTTATATACATCATCATTACCTATAATTATATACTGAAAATATATTAGCAACATTGAAATTGACACAAAAAATATTTTAGTTTTTGAAGATGGCAATTCAATCAAAACAAGTACTTTCAAACAGTGCTGCTAATTAACATGCTGCTATATATTTTCCAAATTTAGGTATATACTGCACATTATATATGTTTACTTTAACACTTTATCGAATTGAAACATTTGGGGAGAAAATGTTCAAATCAAGTTTTTTCTTAAAAAAGAAAAAAAAAAAAAAAAAAAAAGAGTTATTTTTTTTTAATTTATTAGTTTTTTTTTTTTTTTTTTTTTTTTGGTCTGAAAAATTGTATCTAAAGGTGAAAACATGGTTTGAATGTTTGCTCCTCGTTTATGTTTTAATAGTTTTAATGTAAATAATGATTTTAAAACATGGGGTACTTTGGGTCAGGGTTGTTCGGTTTTTTCCATAGTGGAAAAAACCTGGTTAAAATCGCCCCGGACAAAATACCGTTTTGTCCACTATTAATTATTTGCGAGTCCTAAATTAAAAATTACATTTATTCTTTCCATATATATAAAACAATTCTTTATCATTATGTGTATGTGAGAGCTTGTGAAATACGGTCGCCATTGGCGACCAATATTTTTTAAAACTAGTAATAATGTTTTCAACTTTAAGGATTTTTTTTTTTTTTTAATATATATATTTTGGTGAAAGAATTGGTCCCGAAATCGGGCTCCAATTCTACTTTCGCTGTTTTGCCCTCACCACTTTTTGAGACACTGTGTTGAATTAGGGAATTTACACATCTCCGTGCATGTTTCACAACTCTGTGTTAAATTATTGCACCGTTTTAGGGAATTGGTTTACACTGCTCCTGTCTGTGCATGCTATCGATCTGGTGCTGAATTTTTGTACCTGTGTAATGATGTACCATTGCCGATGGTGTATTAATTTAGTGAAAATAATAAAACCAGTTTCATGATGTTAAATTTAAACAAGTGTTTCCTGATGTAAAAAATAAATCATTCCAGCCTAATAAATAATTGATTTTTAGTTGGTACAATAATTGGTATATAGAATCTTAATTTCTATATTCCAGGGGTGCAGAAAATGTTCAGACCTCTGAAATTTCCCCAAAAATAACGCACCAACCTATTATCTGAAAGTTTTTTTTTTTTTTTGGTGGGGGGGGGGGGGGGGGGAGGGGGTAACGGGTATTTAAAGGGAATACACTTGTAAAAGAAGAATACAGCTGTTAATTTGTAGTTTAATATTCGAAAATTTGTTTTTTCAGTAATTTTTTCTTACTTCCGTTTTCATTTTTATTTTATTCTAAGATAATAATTAGTCAAAATTTCCCCAGACAGCCAGAATTTCCCCCGAACATCGTTCGCACGTTCGGACATATTCTGCACCCCTGCTATATTCAAGTAAATTTTGAAACGGAATAAAAAGAAAAAAAAAAGAAAATGTTGGAGAATATTTTTTTATGGGCTACCATAATTTTTTGTTGGCAACCATATTTTTTAATAAATTCCTGAACCCTGTGCAGGGTTTAAACTGCCATAAGTTTTTTTAGCATTTTGCTAAAACATGTTGGTCAGAATTTCACTAAAAAGCTAAAACTGGATAACTATATAAAATATCTCTATATAATAACTCAGATTTTTTTTTGTAATATTTGCAGGCAAAAACTACGAAAGAACTGAAATTTTTGGGAATCATTATTTGTATAGTAATATCTACCACTACACTTTATTTAATTTTTAAATTGCTTTTTCATTTTACATGTATGATATGAGTACCTCTTTTTCTATTGTTGAAATCAAAACATAGTTTTCCTGATTCATATTTTTAAAGTCACAAATATGGATGCTTGGTTAAAATCATCAATGAACAAAAGGAATAGAAAACAAAACTGAGGATAACAAAGCTAACAAGGAACACCGTGTCTGGCTGTGATTTTAATGAAACTTTAATTTCTGATAGAGGGCATGTACCAAATATTTTTTATCACAGAAATTTTTGCTATCATCCATGTTTTCTCTATTTATTGAATTTTTAAAATGTTATAAACCACATCAGCCACCATATCAACAGTAAGCTCCGCCTTTGGGTGTGACTTAAAAATACTAAATGATTTTGCGTTTTCATGTTTAAATTACAAATGAAAATTTATAGTAGTACTGAAAATTATTTCAACTGAATTATTCATTTGAGTATTCACTTGCTGTATAAATACAAATTTTTCGCATATTTTTGAGTAAAATTTGATAGCATATCAAATATGAAAGAAACGCCTCTCTCTCATTGAAATCCGAGCCGGACGCTTGGGTGATGTTCCTTGAAAGTAAAAGAAATCAATGGTATCCAAAGAATTAATTAACTTTCGAAAAAGCTAAAATAGTGCTTGCCTATTTTCGCTAAAATACTAAAGTAATTTTTTTGCCAGGTTAAACCTGTGTATGTAAATAAAATCAATTTAAATATTTCAAAATAGACATAAATGATTGAAATAGGCATGCAAATTTAACAATATTTAATAAATAAATATATCTGTTTCTAAGGGTGAATTGGGTGCAAAAGTATAGTTTATAGTTTTAATTTTAATTCCCCTCCTCCCCCCCCCCTCCACTGCTTTCAACTACATTATCATCTCCTCCCTCATAGTCGTAAACACCTTTAAAAAATTTGTTATTAAGCATGATGAAATGAATGATTCACATATATTTCATGGAATTTTTTACTTTCTGAAAATACATAGGTAAGGAAAGTATTGTAATTATAACAAAAATTTGACGTGAAGTTGGTGTATCTACATGTTTGAAGTTCCATGAGTTCATTTTTGCTATTTTACGATAATGTATGTACATATCTGAGTAGAGTGAACACAATATTGTCTAAATGCTTTGTTCAAATGAGCTAAAAGTTGGTGCATATGTTATAGGTTATCGTAGTACAAACTGTATACATCTTGGAGAATCTAGCACAATTTTATTTATTTATTTTAACCAGGACACAAAGATAAATTCTTTATCATTATAGTCTATGGGCTCAAATAATTTAAAGTGTGATAGCATCTGAATTCCTTATTCAATTCAGCTGAAACTTTTATATACATGTTATCAGTCATTGTTGAATGAATCGTATAGATATATTTTGCTGAATCTAGCATTTATAGTTTTTTTTTTTTTTTTTTTTTACAGGGAAATAACGAAAAATTCTGTAATAGTATGGCCTATAGTCTGAATTTATTTAAAATGTGATGGCGTCTGAAGCCTCATTTGATTGAGCTTTGAATTCATATACAAATTATAAGTATATGTCACACAAACTATATACATTTTGGTGAATCTAACACTATTAGTTCTTTTACAGATATACACAAAATAATTTGGATGCATTCCATTCCATTAAACAATATATTATTTGTGAGCAAAAAATCAAATAATTTTCTCGATTGTTTATTTAATGACTTCTCTTACGTTATTTTATTTAAACAACAGTGAATTACTTTCATGTTCAGAAAGTCGACTGGAGTCACTCAACATTTTTATTATTTCTCTTTAAGTTTCTGCATATTTATCAAATTGATTATATATATATATATATACAGTCATACACATGTCACATTTATATTATTAAAGACATTACTTTTGTGAAAAATAAATAAATAACTTTTCTATGTGGAAGTAAAATTTAATTTTGTATTTTTTTCATCTGGAATTTCTATTACCAAGTAATAATTTTTTTTTACAAAATTAAAATAAGAAATATATTCAGAAAATTCAAAGTCGTTAAATTAGTACCCATTTTCCAAAAATTGATTTTTTAAATTTTTAGTATTTCATTTTGTGGTTAAAAAAAGCAATTTGTGTGAAAATTTGCATTTTTGAACGAAAAAAATATATAAAATTTTTTAAAAATCAATTTCTTCGAAAATGAGTACCAATTTAATGGTTGTGAATTTTCTGAAAGTGAAAACGGAATTTAAAAACTACATTTGGTAATGAGTAATCTCTATATATATATATAAAAAAAATTACTGTCGCTGGCGTCAAATTTTTTTTGTCTGCGACAGCATCTTCTCGCGGAGGGCAGGGTCCTTCGCATCATGAGAGGTATCAATGTGTTCCGAATACTTCAAGAAAGACATTTCAGCTGCTTAGAAATTTCTATCATTTTAATTGAAGAAGTTATTAGCTATAAACGACAAATTTATGAAAGTACTCTATTTGCCACCTTGAAAAAAGTTTCTCCCAGTGACGTTGGTCTTCTGTCATGAAGTCATTTTACACGGGAAAAATAAAATACGATCCATGGTTGTAGGTAGGTAGGTTGGATTTAACATCGCCCAAGTACTGCGCTATGGGTAATTGGTGACTGTCTGGGAAGCACTTCTAGGGATGTTCCAGAGACATACACCAGAGACATCACAATTTTGATCCTCCATGGAGGAGATTCCCCAGACGTATATTTTTGATGGGAACATGGAGGACTTTGTGGCCACGACAGATTTTAAGTGCACCAGACACCATTAGTGCACACGACGGTCTTTGACCGGCTCAAGTATCGAATCAGCAATCTTCCAATTATGAGCTCGGTGCTTTATGGACTGGCTATACCGCTGCTCGGAACCATGGTTGTAAAAAATAAATGTCAGTGTTGCTATTAATAACTTTTTTTCTCTACTTTTAGAAAGAAATTTTCTTACATGGGAAAATTAAAATATCCATGGTTGTAGGTAGGTAGGTAGTTAGATAGGTTGGATATGACATTGGCCATTACTGCACTATGGATAATTGGCGACGATCTGGGGCACACCCTAAGTATGTTTCGGAGACATGCCATCACATTTTTTTATCCTACACGGAAGAGATGGCTCCCCCGCTTCGGTGACCCAAAAAGGTATAGTTTTGATGGGAATATGGAGGATATTGTCGCCACAACAGATTTTACGTGCACCAGCCACCATTAGTGTACACAACGGTCTTTGACCAGCTCGAGTACCGAACCCGCAATCTTCCAATTACGAGGTCGGCGTGCTATCGACTGGGGTGCCGCGGTCCTGATCTATAGTTAAAAAACAAAGGTGATATACTAAAGCTATAATAGAAAATAGTCTGGATATTACTGATTTCTTTCTATTAAAAAAAAAAAAAAAACTGATTTTAAGCATGATTTTTATAAAAATAAAATAATGTGCTATTAAATATTACATATTTCAATTTGACATTGAATATGGGGATTTATATAATAATTTTCTGCTTTTGTCTTGTGTTATGCACTATTAACATTCCTATTCAGTGAAAGGAAAGCAGCGGATAGGCGGGCAGAGCTCTGCATGTGTTAACAAGTAAAGTGAGTCGGGGGAAGGCGAAGCCTCCCTCAGGGGTTGGTGAGCGGAGCGAGCAGGGGCAGAGCCCCCTAGTTATGAAAATAGATCTTCCCATAAGATAGGCCATAGCTGTTGCCAAGATTAGGTATTGTCCTCTCTTAAGAATAAATTCTTCACATTCTACATCATTATCACTTAAATTACCATCAGACAATTTGTTTTTAATTAGTTAATAGATTGTGAATAACTCCAAAGTCATGATATAATATCAAAGTTCACATACTCATCAAAATTTATATTTAGAATGGTAAAATAATGACCAGTCAAGAAATTTTGTGAATTTGTCTCAACCAAGTATTTATTAATGAATTTTATCTGCCATTTTTAACAAAATGACCGATATCTTTAGTACGGCCATTTCAAATCAGGATACCACTTGTAAATTTATCATCAGAATACCTTTTGAAATACTGAATCAGTTCAAGTTGGACATTGAACTTATCACACCAATATCTTGGATGAATTTTGTACCAATATTTAGTTTCCAAGTTGCAGCCCAGCCGCTTGAAATCAGGCTGCTACTTGAAAATGCGCCACCATAGTAACTTTTAGAATACTAAACTGGTTCAAATGAAAGTTGGGAAGTGAACTTACAATTCAAATATCTTGGATAAGTTTGCTAGGCAACTTGCTCCACCATTTTGTTTCCAAGTGGCGGCCACTTAAATTTTTTTTTATTACAATAACTTTTGTAATACTGAATCAGTTCGAATCACGTTTGCACAGTTGACATATCATTCAAGTACCTTTGATAAGTTCACTGGGCATCTCAGTCACTCTGTCCTTTTGTTTCAAAATGGTGGCCACTTGAAAATTATCACAATAACCCTTGAACCGATTTGCTTAAAACTCCATATATACATAGCCCTCATTAATAAATCCATCAAATTCATTAATAAAATGTAGCTGCCATTTTGAAAAAATGGTGGCAACTTCTTAAGAAAAGATAAATCAACCTAACCTTCCTATGAGCCGGAAGGACTTGTTTTAATTTTTTGATCAATAACCTCTAAAAAGTAATGATATCAGTACAAAAACCCTTAACGGGTTAAAAGTTTGTGACGCAGCTACTTTATCGCTATAAAATTTTGAAATATGGGTCTTAAAAATAATGATATAAATTTTAAGTGACGCTTTACTATTAGTTAAAATATACGTAGATTTTCTTATTTGATCATTTGCTTTTTTCTTTTATTTATATTTACAATGCAAACATAATATTTTTAACTTTAAGATAAGACAAATATATTAAATATACTCACTGATACTTTTTCATTTGCACTTCAATTTCAAAATAACAGTTTTAAAAGGAATGATATAAAAATTCCAGTGACTCCTCGGTGTCATTTTAAAAGATTTGTTTTTAGATTCCATTAAAATTTCCTTTGTTTTGTCTATTAAAGTATATTTACACATTGAAACAGTGCTTTTAATTTTCAAATATACTGTCAAATAATCACACTTTCACTGAGTTTGCATTATAAATTGAAATTATTTATTTCAATAAATTGATTTGTCTTTTGCGTCACGCTATCCAAAACTGTGAATAAAATTTATGTAAATGTTACTTTGTATCATAGTATACAAATAAGTGAAAATTTCTGCAAAGAGATAGTGTGATGCAAAGAATACATTTGCACAAATTTTGTTTGCAGTTTTGGATAGCGTGACGCAAAAGACAAATCAATTTATTGAAATAAATAATTTCAATTTAAAATGCAAACTCAGTGAAAATGTGATTATTTGACAGTATATTTGAAAATTAAAAGCACTGTTTCAATTTGTAAATATACTTTAATAGACAAAACAAAGGTAATTTTAATGGAATCTAAAAACAAATCTTTTAAAATGACACCGAGGAGTCACTGGAATTTTTATATCATTCCTTTTAAAACTGTTATTTTGAAATTGAAGTGCAAATGAAAAAGTATCAGTGAGTATATTTAATATATTTGTCTTATCTTGAAGTTAAAAATATTATGTTTGCATTGTAAATATAAATAAAAGAAAAAAGCAAATGATCAAATAAGAAAATCTACGTATATTTTAACTAATAGTAAAGCGTCACTTAAAATTTATATCATTATTTTTAAGACCCATATTTCAAAGTTTTATAGCGATAAAGTAGCTGCGTCACAAACTTTTAACCCGTTAAGGGTTTTTGTACTGATAATAATACATCTAATTTTTAAGATAGCACGCGATCATGTTTTATATAAAAAAAAAATAAATATTTAAATTCATTTATTTTACTTATTTTTATTTCATTTTGCCCGTACACTTTTTATTTCCTAATTCAAAATTAAAAAAAAAAAAAAAAAAAAAAATGGTGCCTGTTAAACGAATCATGAATGCTTTTCGTGCCATATTCCTTCTATCTAAAACACGTTTTTTTGTGTTAAAAAAAAAAAAAAAAAAAAAAAAAGTCGCCGCTTGTGCTTACATAACAATTCCCTATAGTTTTAACATAAGAATTTATTCCTACGGTAGCTATTACTTCTATAAAAAAAAAAAAAAAAAAAAAAAAAAAAAACTATATAACAAAATGCAACCAGCATCGTTGCTTTCTTTATTCCATTCTTTTTCTTAAAACAGTTTTTATAGATGCCACACGCACCACATAAACTTTAAATTTTACATCTACTTTTTAAGATAGCACACGATCATGTTTTATATAAAAAATAAATCATTAAATTCATTTTTTTTTTTTTTTACTTATTATTATTTCCTTTTGCACGCGCACTTTTTATTTCCTAATTCAAAATTATAAAAAAAAAAAAAAAAAAAAAAAAAAAAAAAAAAACTTGTTCGATATTGATAATTATTAATTTTCTTCTCTTTTCTTTCGGAGAAAAATAAAAAGGATTTTGATGAGATTCTTGCAAAAGCAGAATTTACTTTAGGACGGTAGACTGTTATTATTATTATTATTATTTTTTTTTTTTTTCAGATTATAACATCGCTTTCAAATTATTCAATTATATTTTCGATATATTTTAGATATCGAAAAATGTCCAACTATCGAAAAGTGACACCGGAAAAGTCCCAGATTGAGACTAATAGTTCTTAGTCCTCTTAGTTCGAAAGTGTTTGTTTCTATATTGATTTTCTTTTCTTTTTCTTTCCTAAAAAAAAAAAAAAATAAATAAATAAATAAAAATAAAAATAAAAATGATTTTGATGAAATTCTGGCAAAAGCAGAATTTAGTTTAGGGCAAAGGACAATTATTATTATTATTATTATTATTTTTTTTTTTTTTTTTTTTTCAAATTATAACATTGCTTTCAAATTATTCAATTATATTTTCGATAAATTTTAGATTTCGATAAATGTCCAACTATCAAAAAATGACGCCGCAAAAATCTCAGATTGAGACTAACAATCCAAAGTCCTAAAAAATAAATAAATAAATAAATAATAAATAATAATGATGATGAAATACTAAAAAATGCACAAAAATGTCATATTAAGTAATTATAAAATAATGTCAGAATATTAAATGCCATATTTTTCAGAGTTAAAAATTAAAACATTTTTTTTTTCAATAAGTAATAGTAATTTAAATAAATTTTAAAATAAATTAGCTTTAAAAAAGTTGTGGTTTAATAGTTTTATTTCGGGAGGAAATAATTGCTGTGTTGTAAATGTAGTATTTATAATTCAAAATGGAGTTGCACGAGAGAGAGCTTTCAATTAAGATTATATTTCATTAATAAAATGCAGACCCTTATCAAACTTTTATTGATAGTATTAAAAAAAAAAGAGAAGAAGTAAAATCAAAATTAAAACAGTTATAACATACTTGTTACTTTAAACTTTTTGTTGGTTATAATAAGAGACGTAATCATGGCTTCGATCTTCCACGTTTTGCATTTACCCGTTATCATAGCGCAGCGAAAGGGGAAGAAGTAGCAAATATATAAAATTCCAGTTTATGTTTGAAGCTTATTCGCATATCTGTATCACATGACTGTTTGACGTCCTGGTGAATGTAAAAATAAATAAATAAATAAATAATCTAAGGCTCGAAACAAACATTTGCACTTTAACGATACAGAAGAAGCTAATGTGCAAATTACCTAGTAAAAATCCGGAAAACTCTTGATTACACACTTTAACGGGTCATTTTAGTTAATCTGCAGATTAGTTAGGTAATCTGCACATTAACGGGTTTCGAGCTTTAACGGTGACATGTGTATAACAAATATATATATATATTCTAACTTGTCTTTCCAAGTGCAATGTAATTATTTTTCCTGGATTGTAAAAAATCGTTTGTTAAGATAACTTTATAATGGTTAAAATTTTTAAATGGATTTGTATGGATTGAGGAAGCTTCCCCGTACACGTCCCCGTTACTTTATTTAACCTTGAATATTCTTTGCCTTTGTGGAGCCTTGTATATCGTCTAAAATTTACATTCGAAAATATTTTGTACTAAATGTTACCATAACATATAAAATTCACATTGGAAAAAATATATTTTTAATGCATTTCAACAACTTTATTCCACCATGGAAACCAACCATTTGAGCTATAGTAAGATATTATTGCGTTGGTAGAATATTTTTATGGAATTTAACACTGTATTCAAATTGCGTTATGCTCTCTACAGCACAATCATAAGAAAATGTGACTGAAAAATACTTTATAAAACAATATGTATCGGAAATCTTATTTTAATATCTGCAATTTTTTTTAAAATAGTTTATACATATATTCTTAATTTTATTATTATTCTTAATTTAATAATACAATGTAGTAAATACAATTGCTTTCTAATGCAGCATTTTACATGGATTTTCTATTTTTAATTCAAAATACCGACATTTTATTGGGTAATTAAACATATTTATTCGTGTTACTTATTTACTCGTTATTTATATTTTAGTTAATTAATATTCTTATACTTATCTTTTTTTTATATTTAGCATCCATTTTGCTACACTTAAACTAAACTTTTCTAAATATCATCTACACCTGAGTAAAAGAAAAATTACTATGCTGAAATAGGAATGTATAAGTTAGAGAAAAACATACAAGCATCTGTTTGCATTAGAAATTTATCGTCATGCTTCAATATTTACACTCCGAAAATGACCATTAATAAACTATTTATTATGAAGAGAAAAAAAAATGTTTACTTTAAACAATAAAAAGTTTGTTGAATGAAAAAGGTATCTTTTAAATATACATTGCCTAAACAAAATACATTTTTGTAAGAATCGAAAAGGAGAATATCGTATGTTAACTGTGAGATCTAAGACTTAGGTTATCTTACTCAATAGTGAAAGGGACTTTTCTTTCAGTTATTTTCTTTTAATTAATCGTAGAAATTTGTTTTAATTAACACAATATTATTATTAATTTTAAAATGACAAAATCAAATCTACAAAATCAGTTTAGAAGGTAAATTTAGTTTTCCCATCAGAGCTCCCTTATTTTTGTGGTATCTATTGTACTGTAGTTAAATTTCTCATGATATGTTGAATTGAAATTATCTTAAGTATTTAAATTTTATTTTATTTGTTATTTATTTTTTTTTTCACACCGAGTTTTGTTTCTATATATGCTATTCTACAATGAAAATAAATGATAAAAATAAATGAATTATTAATATATATATATATATATATATATATATATATATATATATATGTATATGATGAATGCTACTTCTTTTACGTGAGTAATATTTATTCATTAAATTAGTAATTGCATTCCATTATCCCACATATTCAGTTATGAACTATAATGAAGCCATGAATTTTAATTATTTGTATACATTATCAGTTCACATATTCATTCTCTCCTATCGTTATCAGAGTTTACATAAATATAATGGCTTCCAACCATAACATTATTGAAAGTCACCAGAATTAGAGCAATTACGTGATACAATATAATTTAATTTGACACATGCATAAATCTTACTGATACAAGATAGATAGATTAGGCATTTCGTGACACATATGTTATGTAAAGTAATATAATGGTGTAAAAAAAGTTTCATATCATCTACTAGGGGAAAATTTTTAATTTATCATATATATATATATATATATATATAGAGAGAGAGAGGGGTGTAATTATTTTTATTGTTTCCTTTAGAATAAAGTTCACGAACGTGATAGAGTCTTTTTATTTATTTATTTATTTATTTATTTATTTATTTTGTGATATATATATTTAAAAATTATATATGAATATTCATAAATACAGGATAATGGAGTTTTTTCATAAATATCCAAAAATAGCACATTAACTATTTAAAATTTAAATCATAAAGCCGTACTTCTTTTTGAATTGGAATTTTCATACGGAATTAAATTAAAAATATATAACGCGTTAAATCAAATTTACAATCAAGAAAAAAAAGAATATGTAAACATTTTTCTTTGCAAATAAATTTAAAAACTGTTTTTCGCTATAGAAATAACTATATATTTAACTTATTTTGTTTTACATTTTGAAATTTTGAATGAGTTAGAATTTCATTTTAAAAATGATATTAAATTAGTTTTAATGAAGTGAAAAATAAATTATAAAATTTGCTTGTTTCTTTTTATAATTTTCCATTCCTGTTCATGTTTTTGTATGTATTTTTAGAGTAGGGGAGCGTAGGGCTGGTTGAAGCAGTTTTTAGAAAATTAAATGTATTTTGAAACGCATATACTGTTTCCTGTATATAATTGCTGTTTTCCATAGCATAGATATTCATCAACATATTCATTAAAAAAAAAAAAAAAGTAAAAACTTTCGTTAATTTTGCTAAATTTTGCACGAAAAATATTTTATTTCAAAATTGTTTACATATTACAAATCTGCCCCGGATTCGGGGCAAATTGTAACACAGGTGGGGTATATTGTAACAGTTATTAAGGAAATACTAATTATGAAAAACGACAATATTTCAAAATGTTCTTGCTATTAACCATTTATTAATTTAATAAACAAGGCAATAAATAAGTAATATTAAATTATACTTTCTTGGTATAATAACAACGAATTATATCAAATAATGAGAAATTTGCACACATGGGGGATTTGAACAAAATCCTATTCTTCTGGTAGTTTTAGGCCCATACATTTCAAAAAAATTATTAAAAATGCAAAAAAGTTCTCATTAATTTAAAAAATAACTTTAAAATTAACCAAAAATCACGTGACTTCAAAACGCTGCTTGACGTCACACTTTATAATGCTTCAATGTTTACATTGTGTTAGCCTGGTTAGTGAGCAGCAATTCGTTTTAACTTTCGTAATTATTAATCGTTTATGTGATTTCTGAGCATTTCATTTTCATCTTATAATCATTCAATATCATTATCACCATTTTCAAATGTTTTCTTTTCATGATGGTTGTCCAATGTTTTCGTTTCATAGGATCTTGTGGAATGCTAAAGGATAACTTTTGAGAAGCGTTAGCTGTTGTATTAGTGCAAAATGGTACAATACAATATTTCTACTACAATTTTTTAATATCTCTCTTTATTATAACATACAAAACCTATTTCACTGATTCAAGAAGCAAAGCAAAGCACGAAATCGAATGTAAGCAACGATTACTTTCGTTTGTTGTCATAAAGAGTGACGTCACGATATATTATACTGTGTTTTCTCGATAGAGTAAATAGTGCGATGTTAAAATTGTTATAAATCTGTCATTAGATCTCAAATATAGAAAATGTATGTATTTATTTTCTTACCTTTTCATTTTCTATTATATAAGAATAAAATCAGGAAACGTGCAAATTGTCTATTATAGCAAAATAAAGAGAAAATTAAACATCTAATCAATATAGAAATCACTTTTTTTCAGAACTGAAGTTAATATAAAACAAAGATATATTGTTCATGTTCCCTCTCACACATTTAATGTGTGCATACATTTTGCAAATTCAGCATTGCCACTGAGAGGCTGTAGCAGGGGTCGTTATCCTCGCATTTTTTATTTTATTTATTTTATTTTTTTAATGACACGTTTAGGGATGAGAAAATTCCGCCTCTTTGCCGCCACTTTTCTTCTTAGTAAAATTTTTATTGTATTTTTAATTTAATATGGCATGATTAAACAAGATAGAAATTATTGTATAAAAATAGTGGTAGCAAAAAAATAATAAACTTCTCACTTAAAAAAGTGTCCTGGAAAAAAAAAAGTGAAAGAGACTACGATTCCTGGCTATAGGCATCTCCAGAAGCTAAATAAAACCACTCCTTTGATTGAGAATTTATATCTAAAGTTAAAATCATTTTATTTATAATTTTATCCTTTCGTTTAATTATTTATGCATTTTTTCCTTTAATCTTTTTCTTTTTCTCTTCTTTCTCTTTATATTTGTGTTACTTTTTATTTATCTCTTCAAAATATTTTTTAAGTCTTTTTTTTTTTTTTTTTTTTTTTTTTTGCATACATAGTACAATTAACATTAAAGATTAATTTACAGGAATTAAAGATTAATTTACACAACCAGCGAGTTATGCTAAGTGTACTTTATTCTGAATGATAAATGATTGTATATTTTAATAATATATATTAATTTTGTTTTCTTATTTACAGTATAAATGAATTATAATATATTTAAAAAAATACCTCTCATAAGTCAAAATGGATCAAAATTCTTTTCCGAATCCCGGTACACAAATATTTTCCACTTTTGTACTTTTTTAAACAAATAACATACCATATAGAACTTGAATATCATATATCAGTTTTAAAGCATTCTTTAAATAACATTGAAACTTATAGTGGTGACAGACACGGAATCAGAGAGACTGACAAAAAAGTCTCAGACATACTCACTTTTAAACATTTTTCCATAGTGCTGAAAATGCATAACAAAACGAAAAATGTATTTTCAGCAATTAATGGTTATAGATTTTCGACTCTTTTATATCTGATTAATTATATCATATTTTTTAAGTATATATAAATATATAAATACATCTATATATGCTTCTATGCATATGAACATAATTGTTAATTTAATTATTTTTTGTTAAGTGCAATGTTTTTAAAATACATTTTTAAAAAGTACTTCGAAAACATAATACAGGGCCTAAGTACAGAGTGTCCTAAAAGTTCCAGTACTGACGCTAATGTATTTTTTATTTACAAAACAACAAACCTTAAAACGATTATTTTTATGCTAATGATAAAAGGCACATTTAAAATAACGGAGGAAAAAATACAGAACTTGCATTTATAATAAATGTTCAAAACGTCCACCTTTTCTAGGAGGCAACTCTGAGCTCGTTTGCGCATGAGCGCAAGTGTTTAGAAACGCGTTTTAACATGCTGGGAGTGACTTCTTGTAGAGAAACTTGTACCCACCTGCACAAAACCTGTATTATGAAATTGTCGAATGAACTGATATAGCATATTTTTACTCGTTATTGCATCATCTGGATATTTATATCGCCAAATATCTTTGCATCTTTCATACGATTTACATTCAAAATAAGCTTCAAACAGCGAAATTCTCTGAATGCGTGATAAAAACATTTCACTATGAAGAACAAAATAACATAAAACTTTATTCTCACACAACTTGAGCGAGAAAAGAAACAAACTATAAAAAATAAAGAACTGATGCAATAATAAGCAGTCGATAAAATTTAATATTAAAAAAAATCATGGATACAATGATATCTTTAAGTTGGAGTACTGGAACTTTTAGGACACCCTAAAAGTATATTAGAACATTACCGGCGTTCCTGAATATAAAGGATTCATGCTAATATACATTTTTCAATGTGCTACACGCCAACATGAATTAAGAAATATGTACAGCATAAAATATCATTGAAGTGCCTCCTGAATTTTCAATAAAAATTGCGATATATTTGGGGAGGAAGCAGATAAATAGTAAAAATCTGCAAAAATACAGAAATTGACATTTATTGTCCTGCGAAAATTTATTGGCAAAAAAATGAATTCAAAGCTTATATATACACAATATACCAACAAGTATTTGGAAATTTTCCAATTTAAACATTTTTTCAAATATCTACATAAGTTATTTAGAAATCATCTTGAAACATTTGTAGTGTAAAGAACACGTTGTCAATGTTGTCTCCCAAAGCGGATGAAGTGAACAATAAAAAATTAAACAAAAATCCAAATGTTTTAGATCAACCAATAAAAAGAATTGCTTTAAATGAGTTTTGCTTGTAGCGTGCAATTATGAGGATTTCTCTCATTACCTGTGAAACGTTTTATGAGGATACTACATATTTTCATGGATATATATATTTATGAAAAAAAAAAAAAAAAAAAAAAAAACACTTTTTAAATTTTAACATATAGGGTATTTAACCCAGTGCAAAGTCTTTTTTAAGAAATTTGGCATGGTATATTAAACACAGCATATTGAAATCAGAATGCAAAAATGTTAAATATCTTATGAGCATTATAATATATAAATATCAGCATTTATAATAAATAATTTTCAATTACGCATGCGCTACCTTTTAAGAAAATCCATTTGCATAATTTATTTGCCAAATGTATTGAGCAACTTATACGAAAATCCGGCATTCGTCGTTTTTCCGCTTTCATCGTCGTTTTTTTTTTTTTTTTTTTTTTTCCGACGCACCCCGTAAAAAACGATGAATCGAGGTTTTACTGAATTTATTTTGGATTTTCATATAAGTTGCTCACTGATAAAGCTCTCGCATGCGCTTTTAATAATCATTTAATAAAAATGCTCATATTTCATACATTTTACATTTTTGCATTCTGATTGCAGTATGCTGTGTCTAATGTAGTATGCCACTTTGCTATTTATGTTTTTACTGGGCCTAATATCCTCCATGTTATAATTTAAAAAAGTAAGTTTTTTTTTTTTTTTTTTTTTTTTTTTTTTTTTTTTTTTCCCAGAAAAAAAAAAAAAAAAAAAGTTATATATCTATGAATATATGTGGTAGCCCATAAACATTTGTACAGATAATGATAAATAGCTTTATAATCACATGCTACAGCCAAAATGAATTTAAAGAATTACATTTTACAGGGTGATAAAAAATAACTTGTTGTCTGTTTAATGTCTTACTAGTCCCTTTTTCCTCTTCAAGATATAACTTGTATTGAAATATATAATGTATAATATTTTATTTACACTATTGAAGTTTCAAGATGATTCATGAAGAACTTTTCTAGACATTAGACAAAACGACTAAATTTGTAATTGTTCCAATACTTATTGGTAGATAATGTAGACGTTAAATGTCAATATTAAAAAATATATATATATAAATATAGTTAACTTTTAGTTAATCCGCATTCATCTAACAGGAAATAATCGTGAAACACTTTTTCCCACTTCCGGTAAATTGTTTTAAAACATTTGCCGCTATTTTAAGAAGCTTACGTTTTCCATATTGAAATAATCACAGTGTCCAATTTATTATAAAAGAAATGAATGTTTATATTTATAAAGGCGAATATCAAAGAAGAAACAAATAGCATAACAAACTGTCTCCTATTCAGACAGATTCAACCGTTGAGCGTATTAGCTACACTTATTAGTTATTTTCAGAAAAAAAAAAAAACTCACACACACACACAAAATTCTGCTAAATAAACAGAGGGGACAGTTTTTTTTTATAAGGGCTTATGGAGTATTTTGCGATATATATGTATAGATAGATAGATAGACAGATTTATATATGTATATGTATATGTATGTATATGCATAAATGCATTTAGAGAATATATAATTTTAATTAAAATTTCACAGAAATTTAGCGAAGAGCTTAGAAGCAGGAAGTGAAACAGTAAAATGGATGAAAGTTTAAACTATATTTAAATGTTGTAAGAAATGATAAAAAAGAAAATCCTATCCCAGTATCGGTCCTGCTATTGCAACGATTAGTATTAAGTGCTCTTTTTAAGATTTACCTTGTTGTTTCACCAGACTATAGATAATACACATTTTTCTTACGAATAACTTTTTTTTTTTTTAATATATAAAACTAGGGAATCAGATATCTTTTCATTATTGAAAGAAATAACGAAAATCATTCCCTTAATCATGTTATTAAAAAGGAAAAAATATCAAATAATTCAGAAAGTTTTTGAAATAACATTTTAATCTTCTTTTCAAACATTTTCGTAAAGGTTTCGTAGCTGATGTTTGTAAATATTTAAAATTTTTATTAAGATGAAAATGATTCTCATTAGGCCTGTTTAAATGAAAAATTTTCGAGTTCACAAAAAACATAAAAAAAATCGCCAACCAAAATTCTGATGTTTTTATAGAGCTACGAAAAAATATAAGTTTTATAATTATAATACATATGTATAGAAACTTATATATTTTTAGCTGGTATATAAATATTGTTGCGTGGGATAATCATCATTTAAGAACGAAAATTATAATTTTTAATATCCTGTCACTATTTTTCATTATTGGGTCCGAAATATTACTTCTTTCTATTAAAAAATGCGTTATTACTACTGAAGGTAATAATTCTTGAATGATGCACAGAAAAATATAGTCTGTTGCCCAATCTATAAGTCTAAAAAGGCATAAAGATGAACTGTCTGAGTCTCAAAAGTGCATGAGTAATTAAATTATGGTTAGATTTTTTTTTTTTTTTTTATAACTTTAATATAATTTAACCTTTTATTTATTTTTATTTAAATATACAAAAAAAAAAAAAAAAAAAAAAAAAAAAAGACTTTCTTTGAATAAATCAATTTTGCCGAACTGAATCGTCCATTGCTTGCTGGGGATTTCTTAGTTCATTTCAATACTATATGGAAGCAATTTCAGGATTTATTTCACCAGGGACATGTTTCCAGGCCAAAGATCTATATGTTTGTTTTAATCTTGTGTGTGCATTTTAAATGAATTTTTGGGAACCCATCTTGCTGAAATCTCAGATAGGTGTATATAGTCGATGATAATGCAATAGAGAAGAATTTTCATTCAATCTCACCAGAGAAAATATCGATTAACGAAAAATTGTCAACTTATGACAAGTGTTGCGATTAATTTTTTATCCTTCTTCCAATGCAATTTCGATGAAACTTCTTCCAGTTTTCTATGAAACATTTCAAATGATTGTGTCACTGAATATTATTGGTCTATCATTTTATAAAGTATTACATCAGTATATTTTTATAAAGCAAATTTAGTGTAACTTTATAAAATTCTTAATAAAAGTTGCAGCTAATCATAACCTTAGCATTTAAATAATGTTCTGGTTTTTGTTTCATCATCTATATTTGGGGTATGTTTTTTATTTATTATAAAGCAAAAGGTCAGATATTAATATATCTGGATGTAATGGTTCCGTATATAAAAAATTGAAGAAATATTGAACATTTATAATATCAGTTTCATATTTTTGCCACTTTATATTCGAATAAATGATATTTATATGCGATTTTATATTCGTGTAAGTTCTTGTATAAGTTATCAAACATTTTAGTAAATCATCATTATTCGTTTAAATTTTCATTGCTATTTTTTTTTTTTATTCTGTGCATATTGAAATATCTCATATATTTAGAGCTTGCATTTATCCTTATCTGCTTGAATTTGTATTTTACGATATTCCTTCAATCACTTTATTTTGTACTTAAGGTATCTATGCTATCAAGAAATAATACTTAGAAACGTAGTAATTTGCAAAAAACCAATTTAAGCTCATTATTCTTGACTCAAATTGTGTATTCCTTTTTCTTTACAAGCGGTTTCTACTCTATAATATGCATGTTAGGATTATGATTCATTTATTTACTTTTCCAAAAGAATTTACTGAATTACTATACAGGTTAAAGGAATTAAAAGTTTTAATATTACAAGTTGAAAATATGATGCTTAATACAAAATAATTGTAGCAGAATTTCTAATTTTGAAGAATATTCGAGAAAATATTCTTATAGATAAAGCCAAATATAAATAAATATTAGTTTGTTTTGGATGCATCAACACTAATTATCTCATATGATTGACACGGAATATGAACAGCGTAAAAGTGTAGTTAATGGTATGGAAATACGGTCAGGGTAAAAGTTAAAAATATACTTTTGAAAAATTCAGCAGATGAGGAATACTAATTGAACCGTGGACGAACAATTTCAAAATTCACGCTTAGCACATGTTGTTAATAGTATAAGTAGTTTAAGAAAAATTTCAAGAAATCAACTTACTTATTGATAAGAAACCAGTTTCCGAATAATGTTTAACTTTAATTAATTAATTAATTTTTTAGTTTTAGTTTTATTTATTTTTACTTTTTGTAAAAGTTTTTCAGTAATGTTTATTTATCTAATGACATACATATAAATGCCTTTTAAATACTTCTTAATTTTGCAAAATCGAAATTCACATTTTAATCTACCAAACAGAAAAGCTTTTTGTCCCTAGTTTTCATTTTTTATGCTATGTGTAACAAGACAGGATTAAAAAAAAAAAAAAAAAAAAAAAAAATGAATAAATAACATAAATAACATAAATTTTCGTTCACTATGAGGGAATATATATATATACACATACGGCCTTCATCTAAAACGAATAAGTGGTCATTTTCTAAATCCCTAAACTAGAAATATAGATTTCCGAGCTATGCGAATAAGGCACACGAATAAGCTGAATAGACGAAATGATCGAGAATTTCTAGTCTATACATTTCTAGATGGTGAAACAATATTCTGAATCTTTTGTATTGAGAGAAATTCTCGCTTGATTTTCTAGAATTGGATTATAAACCAAGATTATAGATGCTAAAACATGCCTCTCGTATTCACATTTATTTGCTGACATTTTTAGATAAGTTAGACCTCTATAATATAGACAAACGCTCTGGAATTCTAATAGGGTTTCTAGAACTCGTTTTTAAAGGGAACTTGAATTTATACGGATGACTTGCAACTATTTTTAAAAACTTTCATAGAGGTTGTTACTAACTTATAAGCACTTTTTTTCGTTTTGAAATATTATTGTTTTTATTTTATTAAAAATAAAAATAAAAGTAAATAAAATAAATAAATAAATATCATTTTTTAGAAGGTTAAAAATAATCTATTCTAAATTCCTTATTGACTGATACATCTTTGAATAAAATTTTCTATTATAAAATTTTCTATTATCTATTGTTACTGAAAACCAATTTTACTTCGAATTTTAAGATGAATAGCTGCAAAAATTTATTCATACCACATTGAACGCATTACCGGTAAAAATATAACACGACAATTTCAAAGCCTAAAATATTGCATAATATTTACTTTAATTATAGTGCTTGCTTTTACAAAATATTTCTTTCATTAATATATATATATATATATATATATATATATGATTATATTAACTATCAACATAAGATTTTAATGAAGAAATTTTTAAAGAGTTTTCATTGATAAAACAATTTTGTAATAAAAATAACAATCTGGGGTTTAAAATAATTATTGAACAATTTTTAGTTTTTGTTTAATAACGAAATATATCACTGAAAGTCTGTAAACTTCTTTTCCATACATATTCTAATATAACTAAATAATGTTAAAATTCATAACGTTAAATTCTCTTTCGAAGATTTCATCCTTGTTAAAAGTTTAGATGACAAAAAAAAAAAAAAAAAAAAAAAAAAGTTTGTTTCTTTACTTAGTAGTTGGAATGATTTTTCATCCAAATTAAAATGGGACAGTTAGTAAAAATCCTGAATTAAACTTTTCCCCCATTTAAATTTTCAAATCAAACTTTCTTAAAACTTTTGTGATATACAATCAAACAGAAGAGTATTTCCTTTTCAGAAAAACATACTTATCCTAGCCTTTTTTATTAAGGGGAAAATGAAACTACTTCTCCAGTAAACCCTATAAATTTACATAGATTCACACGGGTGACTTGAAAAACTAATTCAAAAAGTTCAGGAAAAACTTGTTAGCACCGGGATTACGACTGAGAAATTATTCTTTTCAAATTCACTTTACTGTTAAAAAAAATTAAGACAAACATTAAAGAAGATGACTTTTTGAAACTTGAAGATTAAAATAAATAAAATAAAGCATTTAGTTAAAAAAAAAAAAAAAAAAAAATCTACTTTAATTTATGTCTACCTATTAAAAGTTTAAGGGAGCATTTCATTTTTATAATTTTATTTTACTGCATTTAATTCTTTATTAATGTTATTAAATCTTAACCGTGTTCATGTATGTAATATAAGTTTTCGCATGTCATTTTATTTAATTAAAATTAAATTCTTATTCATAATTGCGGTATTGCGGTCTTCGGTGGCATTTAGTAGTCTGTTATTCTTTTTTTACTACGATAATATACATCTAAATTCCCCATTACATGAAATCTTGGGACTTATGAATTTAATACACACACATATATATATATATATATATATATAAGACAATAATTCAACTTTAAAGAAAATTTATTTACTCATTTTAAATTATGCCTGCACCTCTCTCATTATATATATATATATATATATAACTCTAAAGAAATTAAAACTTAAGGTTAATACTAAAACTTAATAACTTGCATTTAATTTTAAAATTAATTGTAAATGAAAGACTTACAGCAATACAAATTATCTTCTTCCAAAGCCATTTTCACATACAATGATCTGTGATTGTTCGTGTTTTGATTTTATTTTTTCTGGAGAATATTTCAAAATATCAGAATATTCTATCTGTATTACATTTAATTTATATCAAGGTATATTTTTTCTTGAATGTTCAAGTTATGTTTTTATTTTCTCTGGAAAATATTTCAAAACTTCAGGATAAGTTCTGGCTTTATTTCATTTCAAGGTAATATTTTCTTGTAGGTTCGTGCTATCATTTGATATTTTGCTTATCAAATACAGACAATTTACATTTCTTTGCTCAATGCTATGAGGATATCACTTGAAAATGTCTTATAGTATTTTTAGTGTTTCATTTAAAATTCAATCATGTTTTGCTTTAGTCCAAAATTATTTTACTCATCTCAAATTAGATAGGTTCTTTTCATTAATAAAAGTTCTATTATTCCCCCTTAAAATACTACCCTAAAGTAATCCTTCTTTTCTTCATCATCAAAATATATGCTCCTACATTATATTTCATCAGGTATTGTAAGCTAATAAATTAAGTAAGTAATGTTATTAACCTTAATAACTAAATTAATTTAAGATAACTAGTTACTTTGTTTGGCCTGTGTATGTTTCTGTGTATGTTTCTGTGGTGAATTATTTGACTGACTATTCTTCGTTGTCATTATTTTCTATTAGTATCAAATGGATTATATATATATATATATACACTGCATAAAAAAATTAGACGGACACTTACTTGTAATACTTTAAAATCGTTTATTTCTTTAATTAGAGATATGAGGTTCATTTTTCTAATATAATCTTAAGACATCATATTATTTTTTGGATATAGATTCAATCCTTTTGAATTGTGTAGTAGAAAAATTCAGGAAACAAAAATGGTGCATATTTGAACTGTACTTTTTCTTTAAAAAAGTAGACGGACACATCTTGTATCTCAAAAATAAAACGTTTTTAGTAAGGGGTTCGTCTCCCATTTGCTTTAATAAGTTCGTATACTCTGTTAGGCATCGAATCAATGAGATTCTGATTCTTTCTTTTGACAGAAAATTTCCCAAATGTTTGTAAGAGCTTCTTTGAGCTGGTGAATTGATTCATACTGGCGCCCACCCTCATAAATTTTATGAGCAAGTACAGCCCAAATGTTTTCTACAGGATTCATATCCGGACTCTTGGCTGGCCAGGGTAAAACATTGAAGTTGTTCTCATGAAACCATTTTTTAACGTTGTTAGCGGTGTGTATTGGCGCTCCATCTTGTTGGAAAATCCAGTTTTCTCCTTCAAGATCACACGCAAATGGAAAAATCTCACTTTTTAGTGTTTCAATATATTCTTTGTGAGTCTGCTTCTTACTTAGGAACACTAAATTTGTCCTTACACCATAGCTAGCAGCTAGCCACACCATCACGCCACCACCACCAAATTTCTGAGTAGAGTTACGTAGTGCAAGAGAGAAAGAAGATTCTGGAGAAGGAAGATTCTCCAGATCTTCTTTCTGGAGAAAGAAGACGATTGGTGGCGTCTTCTTTCTCCAAACTGTGCCAATAATATTGATATCCATCTGGACCGTCTAAATTAATTTTTTTCTCATCTAAAAAAAACTACAGATATCCATTCTGTAGTCCAAGACATATGGTTTTGAGCCCACTGTAGGTGATCCTTCCAGCATGGATGATGTTTTCTCTTCTTATATTGAAAGGGGTACATGACACTTTGGTCCCGCCGTTTTGGTCCCGCCACTTTGGTCCCGCCGAATTGGTCCCGCCACTTTGGTCCCGAGGAAATTTTGGTCCCGCCGTTTTGGTCCTGCCGTTTTGGTCCTGCCGCTTTGGTCCCGCCATTTTGGTCCCGATATCAGGAATAATCAAAGCATTATAGAAAAAAAAGCGAAATTATTTTTCATATTTCGAATTTTTGTCATTTGATTTGAAAACATGGGGGTAGGAAAAGTCAAAAATATTATTATTATTATTATTATTATTATTATGCAACAGAAAGTTGTAGTAACAAATAAAACTGAAAAAACGTCTAAAATTTTGAAATTTAGAGTTTTTCTTTATACGATAGAGGAAAAAGGACAGCAAATATTTGAGGAAACTTCGGGCAAAAGAGAATTTTGACGAATGTTTTCAATTGGAGAGTTGAATATCTACAACCTTTGTTGAAAATGATGTAACTATAGGACACATGGAACAGAAAATTTATTATTTCGGATCGAATTTTGAATGATAAAGGTATTAGTTATCAGCGTACATGTAAGCATTGTAATTTATCTAAGTCTGCAAAATTTCAGTTTAAATAAAATCAAACCAATGTGTTTCAGCAGCAGATATTGTAACAACGTTGGAAGTCCAAACTGTCTTATAGCCGCAAAACAACGTTTTTTCTCTTTTTCCCAAAGAGGGGGAGGTGCTCCTTGGGGGGGACTCCTGTCAAAGGTGTGCCTTGGGGGGGGACTCATGTCAAAGTTGTACCTTGGGGGGTACTCATGTCAAAGTTGGGCCTTGGGGGAACTCATGTCAAAGTTGGGCCTGGGGGGGACTCATGTCAAAGTTGGGCCTTGGGAGGACTCATGTCAAAGTTGTACCTTGGGGGGGACTCATGTCAAAGTTGGGCCTGGGGGGGACTCATGTCAAAGTTGGGCCTTGGGGGGACTTCATTCAATAAATCCCCATTCAATAAACCGACTGAAATAGGCCCTTAGCACTATTAAGAGTGTATTATAAAAATTCGACAACGCTGTACCGACTGAAATAGGGGTACCTTGGGAGGGACTCATGTCAAAGTTGGGCCTGGGGGGGGACTCATGTCAAAGTTGGGCCTTGGGGGGACTTCACTCAATAAATCCCCATTCAATAAACCGACTGAAATAGGCCCTTAGCACTATTAAGTGTGTATTATAAAAATTCGACAACGCTGTACCGACTGAAATAGGGGTACCTTGGGACGGGGGAGGGGGGGGGGGGGGCTCATGTCAAAGTTGGGCCTGGGAGGGACTCATGTCAAAGTTGTGCCTTGGGGGGACTTCATTCAATAAACCGACTGGAATAGGCCCTTAGCACTATTAAGAATGTATTATAAAAATTCGACAACGCTGTACCGACTGAAATAGGGGTACCTTGGGGGGGACTCATGTCAAAGTTGGGCCTTGGGGGGACTTCACTCAATAAATCCCCATTCAATAAACCGACTGAAATAGGCCCTTAGCACTATTAAGAGTGTATTATAAAAATTCGACAACGCTGTACCGACTGAAATAGGGGTACCTTTGGGGGGACTCATGTCAAAGTTGGGCCTGGGGGGGACTCATGTCAAAGTTGGGCCTTGGGGGGGACTTCATTCAATAAATCCCCATTCAATAAACCGACTGAAATAGGCCCTTAGCACTATTAAGAGTAATGTATAAAAATTCGACAACTGTACCGACTGAAATAGGCCTCTAGCACTAATAATTTCAAAATGTTTGTAATAAATGATTGCAAATAGTAAAGTGAGTTAAAAGGGATAATTAATCTAAGCACTGTATTTTCTTTTAATAAAAGATTAAATGAATTTCACGCTTGAGTAATATTTCATTAAAGAACTGTGTATATATATTTTACAAAGAAAATAAGCCGAAATCCTAAAATTTAACAAATAGCCCTAAGAGATTAAAGAAACAATTTACTAAACATGTCAGAAAATAAAATCGAGTGCCGGACGAAAAGCAGAAAAGGAATAAAACAATAAACAACCTAACAGGCGAAAACTGCTAGAAGATGACTTTCGTGAAAAGAAACGGAAAAAAAGAAAAAAAATGGAAGGGAGAGAGTAATGGATTCAGCGGAAATTCTTTAAATAAGACGAAACGAAACTAGTAGATTTTATGGATTAGTTCCTATGTTTCATAAACTTTCTAAAATGCAGTAATTATTATATTTATCCAAAAGCTTACAGAGAGATTATACATACATATATATATAGATAGATAGATAGATAGATAGATAGATAGATAGATAGATTGATTGTATGACTGTATTTATTTTGTGAAAATGTATTTTGTTAAAAAAAGTATATTGTAATCTAGGCTATAATGTTTTATGCTAACAAATATAATTTTAAATAATCAAATAGTAAAATTTTGCTTATAAAAAATAATAAATCAATTTTCACTAGAGCTTAATGTCTAACATATGAAAAAAAAAATTTGAAAAACTTCCTTTTTCTAATTAAAAAATTATAAATTACTATTCTATAGCTATCACGATATTTTCTTGTTATATGGTGATATCGTGTATATCGTGAGGGTTACATATGATTTTGGTATACTCTATCTGTACGATGTAATAGTTAAATCTACTTTCCATTTATCAGTTATCTGTTCCTGTTGAGAAATCTCGCTGCAAACAATCAAAATTTAGCCTGATTTTCTTTTTTTTTCTTTTTCTCTCTCTTTTTTTTTTTTTTTTTTTTAAATGAAATCTCAAACACAAATGTATGTTTTACAAATGGTAGAAATAATTTAGATTCTGAGAAAGAAGAAAAATAGTTTCAATCAAGCCCTCCTGCATTTTTTTTAAACAAAAGTAATTCCCGAGATTCTTATATTATGAAACCTATCCTGTTTTTATATTTATATTTATATATTTTTTTAATTATTTTCTTTCTTTCTTTTTTTTTTATTTTAAATAGAAATTTAAAAGCTCTAAATATTTAAATGTTTTGCTCTCGAAAAATCACCAAATCACCACGTATATGTCTACCATTTAAAGATATTATAAAGTGAAAAATGGAATATTATTAAACTCACGAATATATAAATATTTTAAAAATAATATTACTGATTTTCTATTGATTTAAAATTCTCTCTTTAATAATAAAATGTATTAAATTTATTAAAATTTCCTATTACTCATTTTTGAGAAGTATGACTTGTTTTTACCTTTTATAGCCAAATTATGGACGGGGTTATACAGTTTTAAAAAGAATTCTCACTCTCAGTCTGTTTGTAGATAGTCATATAAACTTTGTAAGCATACCAATTCACTGCAAATTTTCATTAATGTCAATATTTAGTTTGCAATTGAATTACTTCAGTGACAACTCTATATAAGTTTATATTTATGCTACACATCACAGCCCTGTGCATTTCCTTATAGTGAAATGTAACTTATATACGACAAACTAACATATAATGTACTATTATTAAAATTAACAAATTATTTATTATACTTATATACTAGCAGGCTACGTCCGATTCGCTGGTCGCTATTTTTAAATGAATCACTATAATTAATAAATTCTCAAAAGGAAATTAATTTTTATCATGTGAAAAAAAAAAAAAATCTGATCACGAAAAATGTCGCACCGGGTTCCCACTGCATTCGGCAGCGTAGACCCGTCCGCGATGCGCTCGAAAGAATGCATATATATGAGCGGGGTAAAAACTCACACCGGGTCCCCTCTGTCTTCACCCGCTAGCGGATCAGTATTTTTAAATGAATCACTATAATAAATGAATTCTCAAAATTGCATATTATCACTCGTTAACATTAGTCTTAAGAAAAAAAAATTGTGATCGGGTAAAAACGCACACTGGGCCCTCACTACCTTCGGCAGCATAGACAAGTGCTCTGCGCTCGCGTATTCCTTCACCATCCTTAAAGGTTTCTCAAAATTAAATGTTATTACTCATAAACTTTCATTCTTAAGAAAAAGAATTAAAAAAAAAATCATTTAGCATCGTTTAAAAACTCACACCAGGTTCCCACTGCCTTCAGCAGCGCAGACCCATGCGCACTGCGAGCGCATGTGTGAGGATATACGTGCGCTGTGCGCACACATTCCTCCTCAACTTAAACTTTTATTAAGAAAATAAAATTAAAAAAGTCATTTATCATCGGGTAAAAACTCGCACCGGTTCTCCCCTGCCTTCGATAGTGCAGACCCATGTGCGCTGTGCACGCACGTGTAAATACATACATGCGCTTCGCGCACATATTCATTCTGAAATCAAACTTTTATTCTTTAGAAAAGAAAAAAAAATCATTGGTTAAAAAGTCGGACCGGGTCCCCACTGCCTTCGGCAACGCAGTCCCGCGCGCGCTGCATGCGCACAGGTTAGGGGATACGCGCACTGCGTACTCCTATTCCTTCCCCACCCTTCCAGCCCTTTCTAAGTAACCTACATATACCAATTTTGAACGGTCTAACTGAGTTAGCCGAGAAGCAAAAAAAAAAAAAAAAAAAAAAAAAACTAATTAGGACACTTTAAAACGTGTAAATAAGGTGAAATATCGAATTCCACTTTTGATAATATAAAAGAACTTTAAAATACTTTTCAAATGATGTATTACTTATGCAATTATTTTAATTAGTAGCTGAGATACAAAATAAAAACCTAATCAGGAAACCTCAAAACGTGTCAATCGGATGAAATCTTGAAATCCACTTTCGATAATATAAAAGAACTCTAAAATATCTTTCGAATGATGTGTTAAAAATAATTTAATCATAATTAGAATTTGAAATTTTGAAATTTTAAAATATTACATCGCCATCTGGTGGCAGAAATTTCTGTAATCTACTGTTCCATTCCAAATCAACAATGCTTTCAAATGATGTATTTATGATGTATTTATTATCTTATGAAATTATTTTAATTAGTAGCTGAGATACAAAATAAAACCGATTCAGGAAACCACAAAACGTGTAAATCAGGTGAAATCTCGAATTCCACTTTCGATAACATAAAAGTACTTTAAAACATCTTTAGAATGATGTATTACAAATTATTTAATCGTAATTAAATCTTTAAATACGCGTATTATAATAAAATTTAATTTGCAATTAAAATGTAAATTTTTTGTTTATTCTCCGAAATCGATGAAATTTGATCTGGAACTTTGTGTTGTGATGTTCCGGCAGTATAGTAACTTTTGAAGTATTTGAAGAAAATTTGAAGAATTTTGAAATTTGCAATTTTTAATCTCAGTACCAAAACATGGGACCTCATTCGTAAGCAGATGTTTTTTTCTTTCCGCTACACTGGCCAGACAGTTTTCTGCGAAGTTAAATTTCTTGTGATTTGTTGCCACCTTTGTTCAATACTTTAGATAATTTTAAGGAATCTAATTGTCCGATCGATAAGCTATTTAAATCATCAGAATCATAAAAATTGGTCCTTACATTTGATACCTTATTTGTAACGATACGACTGATATTTCTAATTTATTTTATACTTTTTCCGTAAGATTGTCTCTTTTTAAGCAATTAGTCGTGAATTCTCACTCATTAAGTTCGCTTTTTGATTAGACATTTTAATTAGTATCATCACAACAAATTAAAAAAAATTAAATTCTGTTTTTAGGCCCCTTGGAAACGCTCCTGAGCATCCGTATGTCAAATTTTGTACTTATGTGTTCAATATGGGGTGAACGTATAGAAGAACAGACAGACAGGCTGGCAAACCTTTCTTTTTATTAATATAGATTTAAAAAAAATAGTAAAATACACTATATAAAAAGTAAATATTAAAATGTGAAGAGAGATTTAATTTTTAAAATTAACACTTTTACGCTTTATATATATATATATATATATATATATAGAGGTAGCAACAGCGTATCTGAATTTAGTGTTCTTCCCCTATTATGCAATTTAATTAGATCATAATATGTAAATTTTAATTACACTAACTAGAATCTGACGATATCAAAGATTTTTCGATAATTACAATAATTTATCTAATAATAATAAAAAAAAGCAATAATTAAACTTAACAAATAATATTTTTTATAAACCTTAAAAATTATTTTAATGTTTTTTTTTTTTTTCTTTTTAACCAATTAAAAAATAAATTGTAAATATCCTTATTAAAATATATGTAATAATATCAGTGATACTGTGGACAATTGTAGTATGTTGGTCGTTTACCTAGTTTTTCTTCTTTATTTTATAAAAATTTAGATTGTTTTCCATATGATTAATTATATGTTCATCCCAATTAAAATGTATCTGTTATTATTATTATTATTTTAGAACCTTGGAAAGTGTCCCAATATGTCCCATATCCAGGGCTCATTAATTTACTGTATAAGGCACGGTGAGCCATATTTTGTCAAAAGTTTCAGGTACAATATTATAGATAAATACCATCTAATATTGCAATAAAAAACAAAAGCATGACATTTTGGGTGCAGTACAGTTTGTTAAATTAATTACAGTCGAAACTCATTGATATTTGTGGACTCGCCCAGTTTTCTAGCTTAAATTTGTTCTTTGAAATTTCTGCTATATTAGTTGGCATAAGGGGGTATTTGACACTCACTTTTTATTTCCTAGCAGAGTTGAAGTAGGGGGGGAGGGCTATCATTTTACTAGTGGGAAGTGTATGTACAAACACAACATCCACCATAAATTCAACCTGATTGGAAGCGCTGTGAAGTAAAATTCTTTATTTCATCATTTTTCTTACTTGAGAGCAAATTTTTTCATTGTTTATTATTATTACACACACACACACACACACACACATATATATATATATATATATATATATATATATATATTTCATCTGATAAGTCGGCAGATCAAATTGAGGCACAAGTTTTAGCGGTTTTCAACTGAGTGGTTAACTGTTGTTACATACATGCATCATATGCATCATAATCTAATTTTAATTATGTTTGGGATTTTGTTGTATCCACCATATGCTGGGTATCCCTGTGGAGCTAGTTGGATTGAATTAGGTATAGGTTCAGTTGGCATAGCTATGTATAATATAGATGTTGCTTAGATTAACTTTCCTTCATGATAGTTCGCAGGCTCAAAAACCTCTCAAAGATGAAGCGTTTTCACCCTCAGCTATCTGCCAAGACGATTTTCAAGGTTTTCTTTCATTCAAGAGTTTTTGCGAACTCAAAAAAAAAAAAAAAAAAAAAAAAAAAACTTTTTAAAAGGTGACGAAAGATCGCAAAAAACAAGATCAAAAACTAATCTTCCATAAAACCAGGGACCTTCTTATTACTCTAAACAGAAAATAACTTTGTTTTCGTTAAATGTCAATCCCGCCAGTACTTAAGGAAAGCTGACGAAACAGATGGCAAAGAAATTTGTAAGCCCACCATGGACACAAAGAGAGGTAAATGTAGACAGCCAAACAAAAATTATTCAGTTTTGTTGGACCGAAGTAAAATTATGCAAAACTTGATTTCATCTGTTCAAATAAATGAGCGCGCAACTTTCACATTTTTGGTTGATTTTAAACAATGAGCTGATTCTATTTGAATAAATATAGGTAGTCATATTATTAATAAGTATATTTTTTTTTCTTGTTAAATTCATTATTTGTTTATGCATTTAAGCACAAATTTTTGGACAATTATTATTAATATATCATATTTCGAAAAAAAAAAAAAAAATGTTTTTTTCTCGAAAATTACTGTGCTTTGCCTAAATATTCTTATCCATATCACGTTATGCCACCTCGCATCTACGGGTATGCCAACTAACGCCAATATTTAATTAATGGGTCTTGCATGATTTTATAGCCAAAAAGTTCAGTTTCCCGATGCATTCGTCCGAATATCTCGAAGTATTGTTAAGAAAATTTAGAAAAATCAAAATCCAAAATCTATACTTACTAGCGCCGGTCTCTCCTACTACTTTCATGATAAGATTAATAATATCTCCCGAAAAATGAAAAGTTTAAATCCCCCCCCCCCCCACACACACACACTACGTTTTTTTTCTCCCCCCCCCCATGCTTTTATCAGATCCGTGTTTTAGAGTTAATGCAATTTAATAATATTTGTTATTCGATAATCTCCATAATCGAAATTTATCTAAAATATTACCTTATTTTGCCATCTAATTAAAACTTTTAATATTGAATGTGTTAGATAGTTTTAAAAGTAGATACTCTTTTTAAGTTATGTTCTTGTCAGAATATCAAATGATTTATTTATTGATTTATTTATTTATTTTTACGGTGATTAATTTTTTTTAAGGTATCATCTTCAAAATCTAACAAACTCAAAAATAAGTAAAAATTTAAGTTACCTACAGACGGGTGCTGCCTATAATCCGGAATTTCGGGTTTTTCGTAATTCAAAGCGTACAAATACGTATACAAAACCGACCCCAGAAACTTTCACGGAAGCCTGAATTACATGTGGTGAATATTTTAACCTAAATTAAAGTAATTAAATTAAAATGTTTTAGCTCCTGAGGAATTTGGGCGCAATAGAGAGTAATCCTTCAGTTTTACTTTTCAAAGTTTTATCATTCTTAATTCAATTTATTTTCGACTTGAAATAAGTAACTGGACATAAATGTAAACAAATTTATAAAGTAATTAATATAATATTTAATTCTTGTACATAAAGAACTAAGTAAAAAACTGAATTTCTTATCTAACTCAATAAACTCGAAATTTCGTCATACAATGATATCAGTTTATAATATATCACTTAATTTGGACGCCATATTATTACAGAAATACATATTTATACTTTCAGATATTTTTACTTTCTCTTACCCATAAGGTAGAGAAAGTATTGTTTTTGGGTCAAATTTTCGAACGCGAGATTTTGTTATATTTACACGTTTTGAGGTCCACTGAATACGAAAATCATGTTTTTAGCAAATGGTCTGTGTGTATGTCTGTGTGTCTGTCTGTGTGTCTGTGTGTCTGTCTGTTATCAGCATATCTCAAAAACAAATTATGGCAGAAAGTTCAAACTTGGTATTCTAAATGTGTATTATATAGGGATGCTACAGTAAGCTTTTCGTTAAGATCAAACAAATGGTTCGTGTACAGGGACAATCAAGAGAATTCTAATACATTACGTCTATGGGGGAAATTGCAGGTAAGTAGAGTTTAACGTCTATAGACTGCACTAAACCAAATGAAACGAATATATATTTTTTGTAATAGAGATAGTTAACTGGGAAAAAAAATTGTGTATGTAGGAGCCTCGCCTCCCCCCCTGGGGAGGGAAATCCCCCCTCGAGGGGAGTAAATTTTCATGATGGGTATCTTTCAAAAGAGCTCGTCAATACCTTTAAAACGAATGGTTGAACCATCGATCTGCGATAATTTAAAACAAAGTTATCGATTTTTTTTCACTTTTAATGAAAAAAAAAAAAAAAACTTAGAAAAAAAAAATCTTTTATATATATATATATATATATATATATATATATATATATATATATATTGAGAATAATATGGACTTTTTTTTTGGATATTTAGTGTTACACTACTTTTCTAATATGGAAATCGTCTGCATTATCATAAAAGATAATTTTTTTCAAATAATAATTTTAATAAATTATTTTTAAAAAGAGAATTATTTTTTAATAACCGAATTAAATTTTATATAAATCTAGGTGCATTAATGAAACGGGCCGACCCCCTCACACAGAATTAATTATCATATGAAACTCTTCCGAAGCCTAATTTGATTTGTTTAACATAGGTTTACATAACATGGTTATCTTACCTCTTAATCTCCAACCTATATTTATAGTATTAAATTTCAGGGTAAGAGAAAGTCGTGTGAGTAACACACCAGATTATTTTTTATTAAAACGGATTCTCGCTAAACAAGACACGGTAATTTCTTTCAGAAAGTTTAAGGCATAGAAAATAAATAAATAAATTTATAGATGGAGCGCAATAACATATGACTAGCTCAGTATACACCAAAGTTCTCGCTACAAAAATGAAATTTAATAAATTTTATTGAAAAAGAATCATCTTCTGTAATAGCAAATGCCTATATTCTACTGACCTCCCAGCGTTCTCTCCTCTACTAGCCGATCGTGGAAATCTCTGCATTCTTACAGTAAAATGTAAGAAGAAACATTAGGTCAAAGTGATCTTGGTAAACAATACCGATTAATTTTGATAATTTGACATTGTATTTAAATATACGAATGCAATGATTTTATTTTTTTATGTTGTTAAATAAATATTTTTTTTTCCTTTTACTGTTAATAATCCATATAAATAAAGGGAACTGTCTGCCTATCTGTCTGTCTGCGCTCTGTGGCTTACACTACTGATTTCAGAGCTACAAAATTTGGTAGATAGGTGCCTCAGACCCTGTAGGTGTGCACCGCATCGAGATTTTTTTCGAATTTCGAACGTGAATTTTTTTTTTCTATTTTAAAAATTGGCTTTTATGTTTCAATTTTCATGAATTTATTATTCTTTTGTAATCGTCAGCGTATCTTAGCAACGGCTGTTACGTAATTTATTTTTTATTTAATATATTCATTTGAAGGCGGAATCTTTTTTTTTAAATTATTTTATAATTATTATATTTATTGAAAGTCAAATTGTAATGCAATAGAAATAAATTGTTTATGTATAATTTGTATAGTATAACAACTTTTTATTTTTCATTTTAAATTAATTCTTTTTAAATAAAAATCCTTTTCTATATATATATATATATATATATATATATATATATATATATATATATATATATATATATATATATATATATATTAAAGATTAATGGTAAAGCGAAATTCGCGAAGTTATGTATATAATTATATGTACAATAAGACATAAACAAGTTTTTTAAATTTAATGAAAAAACTGTTTATATTAAACAAAATACATTAAAATATATTGCGCATAAGCAGCAGAGGAATTTAAATGCAAATATAAAGGACAGTTATCGTAGTAAAATTTAACCTTAATATTTAGCAATTAATTGATACAAAACAATACCAACACAATAAAAATAGAGCTGATTGTAACATATAGGTAAGACTGACACAAAAATGCTGCGAGACAGATTAAGAACCAATAAGAGACAAAAACAATTTAAAGTACTTACGCCTACATGAATAATAATCATAAAAAAGGGACCATTAAACTTAGTGACGGAGAAAGGAATTAAAGGACAACAGAAATAATAATTCGATTAAAATGCTTAAAAATTGAAGTACAAACTCGTCAGGGGGCATATTCTTCATAAAACTGAGAGAGCTGCATCGGTGTATCTATTAATTGCTAATATTAAGGATAAATTTTACTACGATAACTATCATTTATATATATTTTAATATTTATTGTGGGAAAAATGCTAGTTATAGTAGAAAGTATTAAGCTGATTATTATTATTATTATTATTATTTTCATATAGGGTAAGTGCACCAGTGAGGGACACTTTTAGAGATGTTTTTAACGTTCTAGTCATCAGAAAATATTTTTAGAAATCTTAAAAATTAAGTTAGTACATATGGTATGAAAGACATTCAGAACCACATATATGTTAAAATATACATACTTGATAAAAAATATTTTTTTTAATGAATTTTATTTGACACACACTCAGTGTTCCAGTAATTGCCACTGTCAGTTTTTCATTTGATCAGTAATTGGCCCCATATGTTCCAGAGTTTGATCCTGCTAGTTATTCTTTTACTCGTTATTAGCACCCTATGCTCCAGTGTTTGACATAAAATGTTAAAATTCTTATATGTAAAATATATGATTTTATTATTTTTATTATTTATTAATTATTTCGGGATAGATGTCAATTATTGGAGCATGCTAATCACTGGAACACCTACCCTATTTAATTCCTTTTAAAAGAAAAATCACTTTTTTTTTATTTTTTTTTGGTTATACTGGTCGGAATCATATCGTTATATAGTGTAAATAGCGGGGGCTATAAAACACATGGTTCAAAAACTAAAATATATAATAGATGCTGAGTTACAGTTATCTTTAAAATCGTAGTTCTTAAATAACAGAAGATCCACGTGTCGTCGACAAATACCCATATTGAAGTGTCCGGTAAAGACCTTTCTGCAGACAGTGGGACAACGTGGACCCGATGCAGTGCGAGCGGAAAAAAGAGCTGTAAGGCAGTGTGTAACCGAAGCGAGGTCTAGAGTGAATTCAATAGTTTTTTTTTTTTTTTCAGTTTTCATTTATAATGTGATATAAAAAATAAATACTGATCCAATTTATTTGAATATTCATTTAAATGTAGTGACCAGCGAAGCGGGCGTAGCCTGCTTGTAACAATAATATTAAAAACATTTTTTCTGTCGCCCATCCTAAGTTATTTTATGATAATCTTAATTAATCTTTTATTTCCATTTAACTAAAAATTATTTTTCATGACATGTTGTGTAATGAAGCAAAAACAATTTTTAAATGTCCAATTTAAGCTTTTAATCTCTCATACAGTGCGTTGCACGAATTTAAACGCACCTTTTCCAATAGCTAGAAATAGAATTTTTAGATTTTTAAAAGAAGGAATATGACTTACAGTTATTACATATGACTAACAACTGAATAAAGTGCTTTGAGCATGTATGTTTAGGCTCAGGCAAGCTTATGTAAATGCGCGTGACCCGTCAAATAAGCCCAAGACAAAACGGCCCCGACAAAAAAGCCCCGACAAAATAGCTCCGACAAATGAGCCCAAAGGACAAAAGAGCCCCGACAAAACAGCTCCGACAAAACAGCCCCGACAAAATAGCTCCAGACAAAATAGCCCCAGACAAAACAGCCCCAAGACAAAATAGCCCCGACGAAACAGCCCCGACAAAATAGCCCCCGACAAAATAGCCCCCGACAAAAAAGCCTCCGACAAAATAGCCCCCGACAAAAAAGCCTCCGACAAAATAGCCCCAGACAAAATAGCCCCCCGACAAAACAGCCCCGACAAAAAAGCCCCGACAAAACAGCCCCGACAAAACAGCCCCGACAAAACAGCCCCGACAAAATAGCTCCCGACAAAATAGCCCCGACAAAATAGCCCCCGACAAAAACAGCCCCGACAACACAGCCACCGACAAAATTTGTATGTATCTTTCTGTGTACATGGAAAATCTTCTGACTATCATATCTCAAAAAAAAAAAAAAAAAAAAAAAAAAAAAAGAAAGAGAGAGAACTACGAAACTTCAGAATTGAGGCAGGTCTGGTACATATGATTTTTCGAACTTTTGGTGAAAATTGGATAACCGGAAGTGTGTCATATAGTTTTTTCAGAATCAAAGAAAAATACAGCGTATTAGCGCCACCTATCGGCCTATACACACAAAAACTTAAACATCAGTAGGAAAAAATGGTGCACTTATAAACAATAGATTTTGATGTGTAGTATTTCATAGGCAAGGAAAATTCAGAGACATTTACAACAAAAAACGCTACCTTCCGACCGATAACAAACAACATTTCGTGTAATATTCACAGAATTTAAAAAATGATGCAGTTATGACCGTTATATTTTAAGATAAACTTTTTCATAAACAAAGAAAATGACAGCATATCAGCATCAGCGCTACCTTTCGGCCGATATAAACACAAATTTAATCAAAATTTACAACGTAACTACACCACTTTTCAGTCCTTTTTTTTTTTCGTTGTTGTTGTTGTTGTTGTTGCTTAAAATTACGCAAGATTACATTATTTCAGTGAAGCATAACACTGACGTCTGCCGTCGATGTGCACATAATGTTGAAGTGGTTGCTGATTAAATCATTTTTATCTTAAAACAAAATTATGCATTTTTTTTTTTTTAATGAAAGTGTAAAGTTATTTGGAGGATAGATTAAGGGACAGTAGGCCCCAAATGGGAGTTCGCCACGGCCTTAGAATAAATAAGTTAAATCGCTGGATGAAAGCTCACCTGTTTGGCGATGTATCACAAAAGTTAATCAGAACAAATTTAACTCAAGATGAAAAAAAAAATCAAGTATTGTTGAATTCTGCTTATTGATTTAGTTACAGCAACCAGAACTTTTGCTGACACACACAGACAGATATCTCGAAATGTGCAAATTCATAGAAAACCTTAAATCAAAAATTTTCAGGAATATTTCATTCCCTATTTAGGTATATAAAAGAAAATAACAAATCCACATTTAAAAAAAAATAGTCATTTACAATTTATGAAAATACATTATGTTTTACAATAAATAATTACAAGATAAAAAGAACTTTTTATATACAATGTTTTTAAATTTTTCTGTTGAATCATATAAACATACAGTCGGTAACAAAAGTCTCCGAACACTAGCAAAAATTCCTATATAAAAAAAGTACACTTAATACAGTTTTGTTAAGTAAATCCTTGTCGAATCCTGTTCTTAGTCAGTCTAAGAACATGATTCGACAAGGATTTATTTAACAAAACAGTATTAACTTTACTTTTTTTACATAGGAATTTTTGCTAGTGTTCGGAGACTTTTGTTACCGACTGTACCTGGTAACTTTTATAATTTATTCCGGAGTATTGTTAACCTCGCCCTTTATTCATACCAGTATATTTTAAAAGCTCTTTTCTTCTTATTTCATCGTAATTACATATTGGAGAAAATTTCTCTACAATCATACTGGTGTGAAAAAAGGGCGAATCTAACAGTACTCCGGAATAAATTATAAAAGTTACCAGGTATGTTTAAACGATACCGAAGGCAGCGGAGACCCATAATAATTGCCTGAAAGTAATAAAAAAATGCATCGTCCTCGTGTTCTGAGCTTTTCTAAAAGTTTCAAATTTCTAGCTAGTCAAGCTAGAGGTCTGCACGAGCTGAAATTTTGAGGCCCAAGCCCCTCCCGGCCCGTTTCAAAAATATGTAAAAAAAAAAAAAAAAAAAAAAAAAAATGCATGTTTTTCTATGAAAAAAATTTTTAGTATGTGTTTTGTAGAGATTTTATACAGCCAATTAACAGAATGTCCTTTAACAAAGCTGTTGAACTTTTACAAGATAATTATATATAAACAGAAATTCATTATTACAGACGTACAAAAGACTCAAAGGACGACAGAAAATCGAGTCGAGAATATTAGCATTCATCAAACAATATAGGACAGTATTTAAAATAATTAATACTGCTAAAAATGTATTTTCAACCATTTACTCTTATATACCGTAATGTATCGGAATTTTTCATGTGATCCGATAAACAAAACTTTAATGCTAATCCAACCATATTCAATAGAAAATATGCTTTTGCACATGCTAGAAATGGTGCTACTTTCATCCAGTGCACAGGAGATAAGAAAAAGGAGCTTTCGCGAAAAAGTTACAGTGGAATGATTTTTACTGCCTTTATACAACCTAAACTCTTCAGACCGTAGGACACAAAGCCTTATACACAGTAACGTATCTAATTTCTTTTGTTTGTACATGTGTGCAAACTAATAATGACATGCATACTATTTTGAATAAGAACCATCTAATATTACATGAAATAAAATATATTAATTTCGAGACATGCTAAAAATATCTGCGGAAAATGAAATCTCAAACAGGCACATTGATATTCATTTTAATTGAAGTAATAGACATTTTTTTAACAAAATAAAATTTTATGTGCTACACAAGCCTGTGAAATTATGTAAAATAAATGACTGAAGAAATATTTTATCTTTTTCATTTTCCTTGATTAACGAGGAAACTAAAAAAAGATTCGGGCTGACACGGACCGGAAAAAATATCATCCACGCCGGCCCGGCACGAGTATACACAAAATAACTGAGCACGAGTCCGGGCCGAGCGCAAATTTAAAAATTCGCCCCGAACCCGGCCCGTGCAGACCTTTAAGTCAGGATGTTATATGATTATTGAATCATAAAAACGCTACCGAAGGCAGCGGGGACCCAAAACAATTGGCTAAAAGTATTAAAAAAATGCATTGTCATCGTATTTTGAGCTATTCTAAATATCTAGCTAGTCGAGAAGTTAATTAAATAAATTTTCTGTTAAATCATATAAATGCTTCCAGGCTATTTTGTTGGGGGTATTTTGTCGAGGCTGTTTTGTCGGGGCTATTTTGTCTGGGCTATTTTGTCTGGGCTATTTTGTCTGGGGCTATTTTGCTGAGGCAATTCTGTCTTGGGCTATTTTGTTGGGGCTGTTTTGTCCTGGGGCTATTTTGTCGGGGCTGTTTTGTCGGGGCTATTTTGTCGGGGGCTATTTTGTCGGGGCTATTTTGTCGGGGGCTTTTTTGTCGAGGCTATTTTGTCGGGGGCTATTTTGTCGGGGCTGTTTTGTCCTGGAGCTATTTTGTCGGGGGGCTATTTTGTCGGGAGCTATTTTGTCGGGGCTGTTTTGTCGGGAGCTATTTTGTCCTGGGGCTATTTTGTCGGGGCTATTTTGTCGGGGCTATTTTGTCTGGGGCTATTTTGTCTGGGGCTGTTTTGTCGGGGCTATTTTGTCTGGGGCTATTTTGTCCTGGGGTTGTTTTGTCGGGGCTATTTTGTCGGGGGCTATTTTGTCGGGGCTCTTTTGTCGGGGCCGTTTTGTCGAGGCTATTTTGTCGGGGCTGTTTTGTTGTCAAGGCTCTTTTGTCGGGGTTCTTTTGTCGGGGCTATTTTGTCTTGGGCTATTTTGACGGGGTACCGTAAATGCGGTTTAAGCATTTTCTTATTTTTCACTGTTTTTCGTTTGTTGCGCGAAATTAAACGCACTCTGTATTTTGCGCTTAAAATTTAGCAGAGCCACCGGAATTAAATTAAAACACAGATAGTCGTGTTGCTAAAGTTCTCTAAAAACAGTTTTAATGCTTCAGTGCAAATTTTACAGAGTTTGTTCAGGATGGCAAGAGGGAAAACTTTGACAGTGGACGAGAGGATAAAAATCGACTTTATGTGTGGTAAAGGCTTTAGCAATCGTGAAAGTGGGCGCCGAATTGGAAGAAGTAAGAGTATTGGGCGAAATTACATAAAAAAGGAGCAAATTATGGGAAAAAGCGTATAAGAAGCGAACAGGAAAGCTCACCATTTACGACAAACGTCGAATATACAACGCTGCAAAGTATAAGAATATTTCCTGTGCGAAGATAAATTCTCAATACAAGCTGGGTGTTCATCGGACAACCATATTGAGAACTATCAAAGCTGCAACATTCATTAAACGTAAGAAAATAAAGGCGAAACCACCCCTCACTCAAAAGCACAAAGATATGCGGTTGGAATGGGCAAGAAATTGGATTCTAGATCGACTAAATTGAGAAAAAGTCATCTTCTCAGATGAAAAAAGGTTTAATCTGGATGGCCCGGACGGATTTTACAGCTACTGGCACGATTTGAGAACCGAAGAAATGTACTGTTGAAAACGTCAATCTGGAGGTGGGTCTGTAATGGTGTTGAAGCCATAGGTTTTAAAGGGACTTTCAAATTAGAGTTCGTGGAGAACATTATGAACTCTGTAGATTATGTCCAGACGCTCACAAGGAACCTCCGCCGTGAACCAGTCATGAAAGCTGGAAGAAATTCTATTTTTCAGCAAGATTGTGCATCTGTACATACAACACATATCGTGAAAAAGTGGTTCCGTGACAATAAAATTAAAGTTCTGAATTAGCCCTCAAAAAGCCATGATTTGAACATAATGGAGAACGTATGGAGTATTCTGGTTCGCTGTGTTTACGTAAACGGAAGGCAGTTTAACACGAAAGATGAACTAAAATCGGCCATTCTATTAACTTGAAGACAATCAGCTTAGATGACCTCATGCCACTATATCAGTCAATGCCAAGGCGTTTACTGGCTGTTCTAGAAGCCCATGGTGGTTTTACAAAGTATTCGATACAGTATTTGTTACTCAGTTATTGATTTTTTACATGTGCGTTTAAATTCATGCAACATGTGTTTTTGTCATAAATTCAATAAAATTATTTTCTGAAAAATCATATTGGTCTTTCATTGTTTTGACTGGTATTTTCATTTCTTGAATCATACGAATACAGTTTGCATCAAGTGTCACACATTCATATTTTTTTATTATACTTCTATACCATTCTAATTCTTAAAGCTAAGGTGCGTTTATATTCATGCAACGCACTGTACAAATAATTTTGTAAACATTGTAACAGAAAATGGATTTTTACATAAAAAATATTTAATTTCATTTTGAAATTTATTTTATTTTCAGTTGTCTTTTACCAGGTATTGCATTTTATTGAAAATAGCAATTAGAGACTTTTTCGAGTTACATGATGTATAAAAATAAAATATAATCTTAATATGTACAAGACAATTTCTTAATATGTACAAGACAATTTTCATAAATGTTTCATAGCATATAATATGTTTCTTTAGATACATCTTTAATGTTACAAATAAAATTTTGAAGTGGAAGATTTTCAAAGATAAGCCATTTAGTTATTAAAAAAAAAAAAAAATCTTATATATATATATATATGTCTATATATACACACTCCTGCTCAAAAGTGTCGCAAAATTTGCAAACGATCAGTTTTTTTTTTTTTTTTTTCAATTTAAAAACATATCTCTGGATGAAATGTGTTCAAACATTGGGTATTTAAAGGACTGCGTCTTCTTCATGTTTTTCAGTGAAGATTGATTGAAAACAACATTTGGGGGAAGGTAACAAATTAATAATAAAATTAAATTACAAATAAAATAAATAAAATAAATAAATAATGACTTTTTCTATTAATTTGATTCGCACTGAAAGGTATGAAAAGATTAAAATGAAGTGTTGACACCTAAATTTCATACTTTAGTTACTTTTAAAAAATCTAATTGCAGTGTCGAAAAACTGTCTGCACCCCTGGATTCAGAAAAATAACCCCTTTCATTTGGTACCGAATTTGAAACGAGCCACAATTTTTTTTAAATCACTGAAATGAGTTAAAATGAAATGTTGCCACCTAACTTTCATACTTTAATTATTTTTTTTTCAATATCTAATGGTCGTGCTGAAAAACAGTTAGCACCCCTGGATTCCGAAAAATCAGCCCTTTCATTTGGTACCAAACTTGTGACGATAGGTTTGACATTTCCAATTTATTTTCTCTTTTTTCTGTTTTTAACCCAGATTCGGCAGAAAGTTTATGACAGAAAATGTAAGGGGAAAAAAAAAAAAAAAAAAAAAAAGGAAAAAAGAAAAAGAAAACGTAATTTTACATTGTCTATTGGTCACGCGTGTTAGAAATTCCCAATAAAAATGTAACTTTTCTATTGACACCTAAATTTCATATTTTAGCTTATTTTAAAAGATCTAATTTTCGTGTTGAAAAACTGTTTACACCCCTACTTTCGGAAAAATCTCCCCTTTCATTTAGTACCCAATTTGTAACGATAGAATGGATATTTTTAATTTGCTTCATGTATTACACAAAAATTGTTGCCACCTTAATTTTTATACTTTCGTTATTTTAAAACAATTTACTTGCCATGCTGAAAAACTCTTTGCACCCCTCGCTTAAAAAAAATTCCCCCTTTCATTTGGTACTGAATTTGTAACGATAGGTCTGATACTTCTAATTCATTTTCCCCTTCTTCCGTTTTTAACCTGAATCCGGCAGAAGGTTTATGGCAGAGAATGTAAGCTGAAAAAAAGTCTTTAAAGAAAACCACTAATGTTTATGTCCAACCTGTATCGTTAAGTGAATGAAATGAACTGAAACTCTAGAATACGTTAATACAGACCCAATTTAATTTGTGGATGAATAATTTGTGTGACGATAGCATATTATATAACGGAGATTTAAGGATTTGTTTTAAATCTCCAAATAAAATCAGCATGTTTTTTTAATTTATAATATGCATAGTTTTTAACCAAAATTATTCCAACTTTCAGATAAGTTGGTAAAACACATTTAAAACACTATACTGCAATCAGAAAAAATATATCTCAAATATCTCATGAAATATGAATATTTATGAAAAGCGATTTCACTGCGCATGTGCGAACGATAAAAAAAAAATGCTTATTGCATAGGTGTAAATCTAGATATTATGTGCTACTTTTGTCAAAAGCGCATTTGAATAGAGTTAAAATTAAGCCAATTATACGAAAAAGAATGAGCTAGAGTTTAGATATTTTCCAAGAGTTGAAATTTCTTAACCATTTGAAAGGGGCTCTTACGAAATCCTATGCTGAAGCGTGATAGATGCTGTCACAGCCCCTTTCAAAAGAGGGGTTTTTCACATGTCGCATAATTAATTTAAAGATCCAATTATTTTAACCACTTAGCAAAAGTTCTTTTTTGTGAAAAACCCCTTTTTATCTCACAAATCTCAGTAAATAAACAAACATGTTAGATTTACAAGCTTATAGTTTTTCATAAAAAAAGTACATTTGGAGCGTGGAGGAAATAATTGGATCTTTAAATTAATTACTCGGAATTTGAAAAGCCCCTTAAGAAATTTCAACTTTTGGAAAATATATAAAATGTAGCGAGTTCTTTTTCGGATAATTTTTATATGTTTTACTCTGTTCAAATGCTTTTGACAAGAGTTTCCCAATATATCTAGCTTTCAACCTATGCAATATATATATATATATTATCTTTCGCACATGCGCAGTGAAAACGTTTTTCATGAAAATGCTCATATTTCATGATATGTTTAAGATATCTGTATTCCAACTGCAGTATAATGTTTTAAAAGTGTTTTGCCAACTTATCTCAAAGTGAGAATAATTCTCGTTATAAAAACCTGCATAAATAAAAAACATATAATAACAGGAGACTTGGCGTTGGAATATTAAAACCCGAATAAACTACTACGTCAGAAACGTGAAAGAAAAATATTTGAGATGCATACATCTATTTCGGTAGCCTTAAGCGTGCTATATTTTGCACTGAAGACGGTACGCTTAAGGCTACCGAAACAGATGTATGCGTCTCAAATATTTCTCTTTGTCGTTTCTGACGTAGTAGTTTATTCGGGTTTAAAAAAAAAAAAAAAAAAAAAAAGATGTTCATTTTTTTTTTTTTTTTTTAGTTTTAAAATAAACGTTTATATATGCGTTATTTAATATGCTATCATCACACAAATTCGTTCGCAAATTGAACTGGGTCTATATTAACACATCCTAAAGTTACAGTTCATTTCATTCACTTAACGATACAGGGTGATAACAAACATTATTGATTTTGCACAATTGTTACCGGCTCCCTAAATATTGTCTTAAACCAGTCTTTACTGAAAAACACGAGGAAGACCCAGTTCTTTAAATACCCAATGTTCGAAATCCTTCCATCGAGAAATAAGTTTTTAAATCTAAAAAAAAAAAAAAAAAAAAAAAAAAAAAAACGGATAATTTGAAAATTTTGCTAAAATTTTGAGCAGGAGTGTATATACAGTATGACGCAAAAGTTTAGACAACGACGTTATTCAGCTTTAAAATTTAGAATTATGACGTCAGAATTACAAAATCCTCTAAAAATATTCAAAATCTGCTTTTTAAAATGCTATAATCAAAAGACAGTCGTTTGATTTGCTATAAATTAAAATTTGCTTGTTGCAAAAGTGTAGACACGACTATGAGTTTCTGTGAATATTTGCTGGCATATGCAAATTTAAAATCGATAATGTCACATATTTTAAGTACTTAAATTCTACAAACGATAACGCTTCATAGTCGACATGTCGCGAACTAAAAAATATTCAAGGGAATGAGAATTCAAGGATTTGGCAGTTGAAGGCTGAAGGGAAGAGCGTTTCAGAAATTTTGGCTATTATTAGTACATTTAAAAAATCTATTCATGGAGTTTTATCGTGTGTTTGTAAATATAAAGCGAAATGTAGATCTAGGAGGCCATGTGTAAGAAATATATAAGAGAATCCCTGATACAAAGACTAGCGAGTACACAACAAATGAGTGTACGTGGAGTTCAAAAGTCATCGTGACTCTCTGTATCAAAGGATACGATTCGTAGACGAATTGTGGAAAAAGGAACAATAGTTTATAGCAAAATGAAAAAAGAAACCAGCTCTGAAGCCACAGCATAAGTTACAAAGAATGTTGTGGGTTCGAAAGCATATTATCATATGGAGAGAAATGGCAATCAGTTATGTTCAGCGATGAAAAAAGGTAGAATCCGGATGGTTCAGATATCTGATCATCGTACTAGCATGATTGCGGAAGGAACCTCTAGGTTTTTTCAGTCGCAGATGAGAAGGGGGCTCGATGATGATTTGGGCAACCATTTGTTACAATGGACAAGTATATCTGACTTTTACCAGTGGTCGTCAAACATCCCAGCATTATACAAAGACATTAGAAAAAACTTAATGTCATTTGCTGAGCTTCTAGTTGGCCCTCAGTGGGAATTTCAACAAGACAATGTTTCGATTCACACTGCAAACAATACAAAATCTTGGTTTAATTCTCATAATACAAGAGTTCTCGACTGGCCAGCATGTAACACAGATCCTAGTCCTACAGAGAATCTTTGGGGCATCATGTGTCGCAAAGTTTATAGCAATGGTAGACAATACGGATTTTATAAATCACACGTTAGGGGATAACCCATTTTATTGTTATAAGTAGCACTTATGCTGTAGATATCTATGTGCCCGATAACTTTATGAATGAAATAGTTTATTTGAACATATATTTCTCATAATAAATTTTAAACGACGATATATCCTTTCGTGATCATTTATATTACATATTTTAGGATTACATTTCCATTTTTTGTCGACCTTGCTTCGAACACTTGGAGGTTGAAATAAATTGTAACATTTGCCATCAGTGTGAATTTGCATAGGAAAAGCATTATCATTAAATTTTGTGTATGTCGGTTCCCAGAAAAACGGTTCTGAAGTATATAAATGAAAGGAAGTACCTGTAATGCTGCATATTTTTCTTTTTAAACATTGACTCAAATTGGATTTTGCAAGTACCACTTAAATTTTTTATCTAATTCGGTGAAGCTTTGATCTTAAATTCAGAACACATTTTTTTTCGAGAAGCTACAGCCCATTTAATCATATTTTCTGATGCAATATAAGCATTATTCAATGTTAACTTATTTTCGACAGGCATCTTTTTTGCTAAAGCTTCTTTGTGTTGTTCTGTAGTTATCATACAAGACGGATTTGTTTTGGTGATTTCTTTAGATTCAAGTGATCGTTGAGTAAGTTATTTTTGTGCAGTTAAATTTCTTACGTTTCTTAACCAAAAACTCAATTTCTACCCTACTAAGTCTATTATTATTTTTAATTCGACAATTTTTTTAATAGTTCAAATGCATTCGGTTTTTGATTGGCGACGGATTTTGGGCATATTTTTTTTTTCTCTTTTGTTTCAAAGTTTCACTATTTTTTCTATAAAACATTTTATTGTACTCTTTGGTTATTTTTTTTTCTGTTACTTAGTGATTTATCTGCTGTGTGATTTGTTGAAGTGTTTGATTTTTTTTTTTTTTTTTTTTTTTTTTTTTATGTGTTAAATGACGAGATTTTTGTGCAATATTTCAGAGTTATAATTTTTCATGGGAAAGAGTTAATAGAGTTATAATTTTTATAAGAGTTATAATTTTTCATGGGAACATGGAGGACATTGCGGCCACGGCAGATTTTACGTGCACCAGCCACCATTAGATTTTTAATTGAAGGAAGTATAAATAGGAAGTTAGTTTCGTAGAGTGTGTGGTGTAGTGGGCATAGTTCCGATGTCCGAATAAGTTATAATTTGTGGCATATTGCTTAAATTAGTTTATTATTCGAAAGTTGAAGTCCTGCGATATTGGAGTGTAGAGTAGTGTTGCAGAGATAGAAAATCTGAATGGAAATTCTGTCGGCCTTGGGAATCCGCCGGATAGATAATAAATAAATCCTTGTCGAGCCATGTTCTTAGTAAGTCTAAGACATGATTCGACAAGGATTTATTTAACAAAACAGTATTAAGTGTACCTTTTTTTATATAGGCATTATTGCTAGTGCTCGATTAATTTTGTTGCCAGTAGAAAGTGTTCTTTGGAGACAAACCATCACATTTTGATCTTATACGGAAAGATTGGCTCCCCTTTTATTACCACTACGTCTTTCACGCAAAAAACTGATAACTTGATGGAGCATAACTAATTAAGAAGAACACGGTCACGCCAGTCTCTCGGACCCTACGTAAAACAATCATCAGAGCTATAATTCTCTATATACCAGTACCTTCCATGTTTTCATCCAAATTAAACTTATTAGGACCAAAAATAAATTCAAAAACTGGCGTGCAGTCAATAGAAAGAAATTAAAACTTCTTCACACACCATAAATTTTAAATCAGCACAACCGGTTTCGAAAGGACGTAGCCTTTCTTCATCAGGTGCAAACACGTGCAACTGCCTTGGAGGCAAAAGCAAGACATTGGAGGCAAAAGCGTCCAATGCTTTTGCCTCCAAGGCAGTTGCACGTGTTTGCACCTGATGAAGAAAGGGTACGTCCTTTCGAAACCGGTTGTTCTGATTTAAAATTTATGGTGTGTGAAGAAGTTTTAATTTCTTTCTATAAACTTATTGGGGTCACCAAATGTCTTCAGACTATTGTTACGGGTGAGCTCCGATCGTCGCCAATTTTCCATAATGTAACACTAGTACGACAGAAAATCCACTTATTCTCAACCCTATAAATACTAACAACAGTTATGCTATTTCACTGTCGACGTTTCAGTGGGAACCGGACTTAACCAACTAGTTCAAAATTTAGTCCATAAAAAAAAAAAAAAAAAAAAAAAAAAAAATCACGAATAAAAAAACTTAAAATATCTCGAGATTATCTCATGATTCAAGTGAATTCCTATCTTGTTATGCCTTCTAAATTTGGAAAAGAATGAGAGTCATTATCTCTGCAAAACATCAAGGACGTGATGGTACTATTGTCAGCAAAATTATTCGAGCGCTAGCAATAATTCCTATTTAAAAAGGTACACTTAATACTGTTTTGTTAAATAAATCCTTGTAGACTAATATTCTTAGTCTAAAAACATGACTCGACAAGGCTTTATTTAACAAAGCCGTATTAAGTGTACTTTTTTTACAGAAGAATTATTGCTAGCGATCGAACAATTTTACTTCCGACTGTATGTCTCTTACCACTCCTACGAGTGCGACCCAGATCGTCGCAAATTCCGCAATGAGTTGCTTTCGTGTGACGTTAAATACACTCAACTTAACTCTAAATTTGGGAAATTACAAAGCTGTGTCTGGTACTGGATCTGACCTTAAAAGTCAGATGAACCAGTAGTGGACAGGGCTGTCCACTACAGGTCTTAATGATATTTTTTGGTACCAGTAGTAGACACCCATAAAAGTACTATATGCTAATACAAGATATAAAAAACAGCACTATAAATGAATTTTGCATAGTTTTTTCAGTCCTACGATAGCAAAAGGTACACTCGGTAACAAAAGTGACCGAACACAAGCAGAAATCCTTATGTAAAAAAATGTACACTTCATACGGTTTTGTTAAATAAATACTTATCGAATCATGTTCTTACACTGTCTAGGAACAGGATTTGACAAGAATTTATTTAACATAACCGTATGAAGGGATTTTTTTTTTTTACATAGGAAGTTTTGCTAGTGTTCGGATACTTTTGTTACCGACTGTAGACGAAATCAGTTAAAAATAAGCAGAGGCGCAAGCAAAATTTTATTTCTTTATTCAAAATGATGAGAAAAAACGGCATAAGCACAAAAAGTGCATATTACTTTTAGTTAAAATAATATTATTCTAAAATTGATGGCGGAAACTATTATAAGCCTCTAAAACCTATTTGTACCAATTTTGAACAGTATAACTCTATTTTGTCTCTCAGCACCCCTTCCCACCCCTCCTAATAGTTTTACAAAATCGAAAATATTCGCAATTGATTTGTAGTTACCAAAAATCGCTATGCATAAATTTTGAACGATTTAACTCTATTTATAGTTTTTTGCTTTTCTGCCCCCCTTCCCGTCCTCCTAATAATTTTACAAATTCGAAAATATCCGCAATCGATTTGTAGGTATCAAATACCTCTATGCATCAATTTTGAACGATCTAAATCCATTTTTATTTTTTAGCCCCTCTGCCCCACGCTTCCCGCCCCACCTAATAATTTTACAAATTCGAAAATATTCACAATTGATTTGTAGGTATCAAAAACCTCTCTGTACAAATTTTGAACGATTTAACTATATTTTTATTTTTATTTGTGCCCCTTCGCCCATTTTCCCGCCCCTCCTAATAACTTTACACTTTCGAAAATATCCTCATTCCTTTTGCAGGCCTCTACAATCTATTTGTACCAATTTTGAACGGTCTAACTGCATTTCTATTTTTTTTTGTGTGTGTGAAATCACATTTTGCACCCCTTCAGGGGCGAATTTTGTAATAAAAACTAACCTTTCTCTCAAGTTGGACCAAACTGCAATTAGTGTCCAAATTTCATTAAATTATTCATTAGTTTAGGAGTTTATCGCGGACAAACATCGTGACACGTAACTTATATATATATATATATATATATTAGTGAATTATAATTATTAAAGCAAGATTGAACACTGAAAGATATTAAAATTGCACTTATGGTCTGTTATTTGTTATCTATTTTTTTTTCTTAATTCCAAGGTAAAATTAAGAGAAAATTGTTCATCAATTAAAGCTACAAATTTGGAACAAATGTTTTTCGAAAATGTACTCATTTCTGTTTTCAGTGACGTGAAATTTAAAATTGTACAACATAATAAAAGCAAATCTTCTTTGGTTAAAAAAATAGCTTGTAAGAAAGTAATTTGAAATTAATACTTTTCACTGAAACTGAGATGAAGTAATTACATATTTGGCGATTTATGTCTCTTTGGCGATATTTTGCTGAAAAACTCTTAATTAACAGTTTTTCAGCAATTAAGATACGAAATTGTGATTTTTAAAAATTAAATTTTATAAAAGTTCCTAGATTAAGTAATTATCTATCTGAAAAACCAATTTTCAAAGAAATCTATGACCACATCTATGAGCTCTCCAGCTTGTTTTAAGAAAATTTCTTGACGAAGAAATTTTTTTCAGTAGTTGTCAAAACATCTAACTGTACGCTAAATTGAAAATGCTCCCATTTTCTTGCTTATTAACTTAGAAACTTAGTTTTTGTCTCAAATTAAAGCTCTCGTTGATACAAATATTTTAGTTTTTGTTTCATTTTTCTGCGATATTTGGTTCTTCCAATATTTAAAACTTTACGGAAAAGAAGGTTATCGATTTAACAAGGAAAAGTTGGTTTCTGTATAATAAGCACTAATGGTCTTGGGTTATTTATGGCGATTTCATTATTGGCGCGTTTGTTTTTACTTTCCGAACACTATAATGAGGAAAGTATTGTAATCATGTCAAAAATCCGAATTTGAGATTTTTAAGTTTCTATACGTTTTGAGCTCCCCTGAGTCCGTTTTCACTATTTTTACGATGATGTATGTATGTGTGTGAGTGAACACGCTAGGGTCTAAACGCTTTGCTCGAGTGAGCTGTAAATTTGTACGCAAGTTGCAAGTCACCGTAGCACGAACCCTATTGATTTTGATGAATAATAGCACTTATAATTTTTTTACAGGGACACAAAGATTTTTTTTTTTAACATTGTGGACTATGGGACCAAAATCCTAAAAGTGCAATAGCATCTAAACGCCTTATTCAATTGCGCAAAAAAAATATACACATATTATAGGTCACTTATACTCAAACTGTATTGATTTTTGAGAATCTAGCGCTTATAGTATAGTTTGGACACAAAGAAAAATTCTTTATCATTATAGCCTCTGGGGCAAAATTTTTAAAAGTGTGATAGCGTCTAAACGCTTTATTAATCTGAGTAAATAAATTGTAAACTCGTTATACGTCACACTTGCACCAACTGTATAGATTTTGGTGAATTTAGCACTTACAGTTTTTTTACAGGGACACAAAGAAAAATTCTTTATCATTATGGCTTATGGGACCAAATTATTAAAAGTGTGATAGCATCTAAACGCCTTATTCAATTGAGCTGAAAATTTATATGAATATTATACATCACTGTTGCACTAACTATAAGCATTTTGGTGAATCTAGCATTTATAGGGACACAACGAAAAATTCGTTATCATTATGATCTAAGTGCTCAAAGTTCAGTAGCGTTAAATAAAACATCGCGTAATACATGGAGAAAAATGCTCAAACACTCTATTATGTTTTTCTCTCTTTTGTTTGTTTAACAACTTCTCTTTCTTTACTATATCTACAAAACTGTTAATTACTCAATGCTCGGAAAGTCGAGTGGAGTCAATCCAGATTTTTTTTTTTTTTTAGCTTGGCTTGGCAAGACGACCGTTTACGCTTGATTTGTAGATATTTTTTTTCTTTTTTCCCTTTTATAAAACTTACGTTATGTTAGTATGATAATGCTAATGGAGGATTGCAATTTAATTTATAATTCAGCATCTCTTGGCTTTCCCATGCTGATTAATTATAGACAATAAACGTTAGAATAACATATAGTTAAAAAAAATTAAATATGTCAATTAGGTAACAACATATGGATACATCTGTAATACAAGAATTTTAAAAATTTGTATTTTTTACCCATTGTTGCAACCCTGTATCTCAAAAAATAAACTAAAAGAGATATAGAATAAAAAATTGGCATACATTTGTGTCTAATGAACAAATGAATGAGCCCAATTTCATAAATATCCGGAGGGGCTTGTTTGAAAATACAAGCTTTTATGCTTTGATTTGACATGAAATAACCCATATACACTCATGTCCATAAATTAAGGATAATTCATAATCACACGGAAATCGAACTTTAATGCAAAAATTTCACCTGTAGAAATAACTTACATATCTTTAAGAATAATATGCAAATTATAGGAAGCCATTAGACACCGCCGATATGATATCACAGTGACGAAAGTGTGAGAAAGGGGTAGATAAGGAGTAGGAGCAAAGAAGGAAAATTTTTCACAAGCATTCTGCAAGCTGCTCAGTGCCACAACCGAATAGTTATGACACAGAGGACGCATGTGGGTGATTTTTTACGTGATAGAATTATCGACCGATTGGAATGTGGGCTTACTCAGATAGAATTATCGAAGGAACTTGGAATCGCCAAAAGTGTCATCTCTAGACTTTGACAACGGCTCGAAAAGGATGGAAATGCTAGTCAACGTTACAGTACTGGTCGGCCCCGAGTTACAACGCCGAATGACGACCGGTATCTGACAGTATTTGCCAAAATAAGCAGATGGAGAACAGCATCAGACCTATATCGTCAGCAATCTGCAGCCACGAGTACCACAGTTCCAAGGCAAACCGTGTATAGAGGTTAGAGAGATACTGGTCTATATGCTCGTAGACCTGACAGATGTGTTCCGCTCACGGGAACGCACTGTGACCAGGGGTTAGATTGGAGTAAAGAACATGCAATGTGGACAGCGGCACAGTGGGCTTGTGTGATGTTTTCCGATGAGTTCAGGTTTAGCTTGCAGTCACATTCATGTCGGATTTTCATATAGAGAACGCCAGGTACCCGTTACCATCAAGACAACATCATTGAACGACACCGTTACGGTGGGGAAGGAGTGCTCGTTTGAGGGGGAATCATACTGGGCTCCAGAACAGATCTGTATGTTCAGATCGGAACCATGGCTGGCCAAATTTATCGGGACATCATTCGTAAACAACATGTACGCTTGTTTAGGGGTGCCATTGACCCATAATTTATATTTATGGATGAAAATGCGTGTTCGCACTGTGCAAACATCGTACACGTTTGCGTACAATCTGAAGATATCACCCGTATGGAATGGCCAGCATTTCTCACCTGACTGGAATCCGATAGAGCATGTACAGGACATACTTGGTTGACGAGTTGCAGCCCGTCAACCACCTCCTACTTGTTAACCGGAACTTCGGAGACCATTGCTTACTGATTGGAGTAATCCTCCCCAAGATCAGTTCGATAATTTAATATCAGCATGCCAAGCGTTGTACGGACTGTATTTCATCATCTGGGAGACATGTAATGTATTAACCATCATACCAACCATGTAATGTTATGTTTTTGTAAGGAAACTATTATTCGTAATTACTTGAAGGAGCAAAATTCGTAGTTTTTATGAATGGTATTCTACATAAGCTACCTTTTTTGTTATTGATATTTTGTTTAGTAAATCCGCTTTATCAATAAGTTCTGTTTGTTCTGCTTCTAAAACTTTTTTTGACGCAGATAGCATTATCCTTAATTTATGGACATAAGTGTAGTTAAAAAAAAAATTGAATAATTAATACTTTCTCACCCTATATGTGCAAACCTATCATGGAATTGGAAAAATATATAATTTGAAAGAAGTCTACATGCATAATTTATGTTCAATGAATAAGCTTTATAGATTTATTTTATTTTATTTTTACTTTATTGCAGCAAACATTCTTCTTTATAATAGTTTTTTATATATGTCACTTTTAAATAATCTTTACAGACAGCCCTTTGAAAAAAGAAGTAAAAAATAAATGCTGAATAACAATACATAAAGCATTTAAATTGCCTATAAAAAGCGAAAGAACTAAATTTTGCAAGTAATGGAAATTTAAAGAGAGAAAAATTCAATTTAGGTAGTTATTAATGTTACAAAGACTTGTAAAGTAAATTATCGCCATTTTTCTTGGAAGAAAAAGAAATATTTTCAAAGAAAAGTCTTTTGAGCTAAATTGCAATAACAGAAAGGATATTTTTCTTTCATTAATACATAAAATTAGTGTTTGCAATACATTTAAAAAACGAGAAAATTGTATTATTCGTATATTTATTAAACTAATTTTCCTTTGAAATTTACAGAAATAAAAAGGGAGGAAATGTAGAAAAAAAATCTAAATATTTTTATTTGAAATTTTTATAAAGTATTTAGCTGAAAATGATTATTGATAATTATTTCCCATAATAATTAAAGTTTTTTTTTTAAAGTCTACTAACTTTATCACATATTTATTTTCAAAATAACATGCATTTTTTTTTTTTTTTTTTCGTTTCTCATTTTATTAAGACATTAATAAGTATTTTAACTAATACAAATTGCGTACGAAATACGTTTTACACAGCGGTGCAAAAACTGTGTTTTACTTGCTACAACTAAAACATGCCTGTCAACATTTTAAATCATGTTCCGTAAAATTGTTAGTGCCTGCCACATTTTTCACACAATTTTATTTTTAGAGTAATTTTCTCCAAATATAATTACAAATAAATAAAGGGGAAAAATACTCGATAAAGATTAATGTGAAGAAAAGGCGGCTGCAAACTGTCTTACGGAATACCAAATTATAATGTTGGCAGTTATGTGGGTAATTGTCTATGATTAATAAAACATTGGTGGTTTCCTGTATGCATTTTTCTATTTTTTTTTTTTTTTTTTTGTTTTTTACACAAAATTTCATGTTCTACATACAATTTTAAAACAAAATGATGATATTTGTCAGCAGTTAAAAATGTTTTTACATAATCAGTTTATCTAATAAGAAATGCCCGTAAATTTGAAGATATGATGAGTGTAGCCTAACAATATAGTCTACGAAATTACTGATTTCAATCATTAAGAGTATTATATTCCTGAACCTGGAATAAAATCACATGGCATATTATCTAATAACACAGAATACAACTAAATATACAAGCGTACAAGCAGGCAAATACGACAGGGTATGTGCACATACTTACACACACGCAGATGCACACACAAAATGCGTGCACAATAACTCACTAATTTATACGCATGAACTCGCAGAATGACACAAATATACATACATACACACTCGCATATGTATCCACACATACACACGCGCATCACCCACAAAAATATATGTGTACTAATTATTTAAAATCATTTATAAATCATAACTACTGATACACTTTTCCATATTTATAAAAGAAAAAAAAAACTATATGAAAAGAATTGGGTTTTTAGTTGTTTTCATTTAAGTTGTTTTCATTTAGTTTTTTTTCAGTGTTAATTCTACAGAACTACATAGCAGTGATTTTCAGATCATCCCCAATAACTCACTTCTCAGTTTTAATGCGACGATAAATTCAACCATTTTTAACCCTTGTTTGTCAAAGTATAAGGCAATTCTTTCATTATTTCTAAATTTTTCGTATGCCGTATATTTTCTTTCACACGAGGGAAAATTCTCAGCAAACATAATTGAGATTAAAATTATTATCTATAACAGATAATAAAACGGGACAGCTGCAGTTAAGTCGGTATTATGTTCTAGGACTTGGTGTTATCCGATTTCGAGGCTGAATTTTTAATCTCTAGGCACGTTTAGGCCCTCTATTGCATCACATAAAATATGGAGCAGATCCCTATTATACTTAAATCTTAATGGTAATAGTATTTAAAGTTAAATGCTTTTTTCTGGCCTAACGAAAATGGATCTTTGGTGGAAGTTTTTCTCTATTATATTATTGAATTTTTTTTAAATATTTTTGACAGTTAACTCAATAGATTATTATATTTTGAATAATCATATATCTAGCATTTGACACTTCTATGATTAAAACTTTTAACTTTTATTCCAAATAATATACGTTTGTTCTGATATATATAAATATACATATATATACCTAATTTATATATATATACGTATGTATGTATATATATATATATGTATATATATATATATATATATATATATATATATATATATATACATATATATATATATATATATATATATATATAAATATATATATATATATATATATATATATATATATATATATGTATATATATATATATGTGTGTGTGTGTGTGTGTGTGTGTGCGTGTATGTATGTATATATATATATACACCGTGACCAATAAGTACTGATACACTTTAAATTTTTTATTACAATAACACAAAATAAATCATGCAAAAACTTTTTGCATCAAGTTAAAGTAGCAATCATTGAGTATCTTTACAATAAATGATTTGGAATAATTCCGCCTTTTAGTTTCTTAACGAGCTTAAGTCTCCTTTAAAATCCATCACATGCGGCACACACGGCTTCCTTTGGCATTTCCTACCATACCTTTCGAATTACATTTTTTTATTTGCTCAATATGGTGATTTTGTAGTTATTCAGTTGGGAGAGCATATATGACCACACAAAATAATCAAGCGGGTTCAGATCGGGGAGTAGGAGGCCATTCGTTCTTTGGCAAAAAGTCAGATAAGCTTTGACTGCACCACTCCTGAACCACACGTGCGGTATGAGAAGGCTCACCATCTTGTTGGAAGCAGAAATATTCCGCCCCATACGCATACATACTCTGGACATTTGGGAGTAAAACCTTTTCCAAAATCTCAGTTTTATAATATTGGGTATTGATTTTTACCCCTTATGAATGAAAGACTTACTTGAGTTTTCCTCTTTTGGAAATAGCGGCCCAAACCATCAGGGGCGAAACATTTTGATAACGCAGAACATAATGCTGGCTCTCAGGGATGTTATCAACAGAAACTGAACATACTCTGTCATTTTGGGGGTAGAAACTTTGCTGTAAAATGAATAGTTTCTCGTCTGAACAGACAAATTCATCCCCAGCGTGCCAAGCAAGAATTTCTTTCAGCATTACCTTCCTTTTCATCTTAGCAGACTCCGAAACTCCGTGAATTTTACGTTTCCTATGAGCCTTGCACTCAAGATCCTTTATCAGAATGTTTAACAATGATCACCTCGATATTTTGAGCTCTCGTTCTAGTTTTCTAGCAGATCTTTGTCCGTTTAGTCGTATTCTTTCCGTGACTTTTTTCCCAGCCTCTTTTGTCCGAAAGGACCTCGGTCTGCCAGATTTTTTTCTATAATCGACAGAGGACGTCTCATAATACCTTCTGATAGTTCTGTAAATTAAATCTCTCTTCACCCCCAGCACTTTCAACTCTCTGAAAATTTCACCCGGCTGCTGTCCCTTGACGAATTTATTTATCACAATTTCTCTCAATTTCTTCATTCTACCTAGGTAACGAAAAATTATAACTAGTACAACATTTACATTTGCAATAGCTTTATACTTTTCACTAAATTGTCTGCATAATAATTGGGACTACAGAAACACATATGTATAACTTTTTAACGTGCTTCAAACTTATTGGTCATGGTGTATATGTATGTATATATACACTGATGGAAAAAAAAATCCCAACACCAAGAAAAAATTATTGTACAGTAATGAAATTTCAGCAATACATTTGTCTAGGTAACATATTTAATTGATTAAAGTTTCAAGATCACAGGTAGAGCCATTGGCGGGAAGAGCCATTTCAAATGTGAAATGTTGGTACATTAGTAACCGGTGTAACCGCCAGAATTTTGAATGCAAGCATGCAAACGTGCATGAATTATGTCGTACAGGCGTCGGATATCAGTTGGTTGGATGGAGTTCCATGCCTGTTGCACTTGGGTGGTCAATGCAGGAACGGTTAATGCTGGTTGTGGATGACGCTGGAGTTGTCGTGCAATGATGTCCCATACGTGCTCGATTGGAGAAAGATCTGGTGATCTAGCAGGCCAAGGCAACATGTCGACACTCTGTAGAGCATGTTGGGTTACAACAGCGGTATGAGGGCGAGCGTTATCCTGTTGGAAAACACCCCTTGAATGCTGTTCATGAATGGCAGCACGACAGGTTGTATCACTAGACTGACATACAAATTTGCAGTCAAGGTGCGTGGGATAACCACGAGAGTGCTTCTGCTGTCATACGAAATTGCTCCCCAAACCATAACTCTAGGAGTAGGCCTGTGTGTCTAGGCCGCAGACAGGTCTCTATCAGGCGTTCACCTGGCCTCCTTCTAACCAACACACGGCTATCACTGCGACGAAGGCAGAACCGGCTTTCATCAGAAAACACAACAGATCTCCACTCCGTCCTCCAATGAGCTCTAGCGTGACACCAATCACGTCACAAACGGCAGTGGTTTAGAGTCAGTGGAATGCACGCTACAGGGCGTCTGGCTCGGAGCTGTCCTTGACTTAACCGATTTGTAACAGTTCGTTGTGTCACTGTGGTGCCAACTGAAGCTCGAATTTTAGCTGCAGACTCAGTACGATTAGCCGCATCCATACGCCGAACACGGCGGTCTTCCCTCTCAGTAGTGCCACGTGGCCGCCCGGAACCCGGTCTTCTTGAGGCAGTACCTTCCCTTGACCACTGCTGCCAACACTCATGCACAGTGGATACATTGCTGCCAAGTCTTTCTGCAATATCGCGGAACGAAAACCCACCTTGTCGTAGCCCTACTACACGACCTCGTTCAAACTCAGTGAGCTGTTGATAATGGCTACTTCGTCTTCTTAGAGGCATCCTTGACTAACATTAACCCACTACGTCAAATCTCAACTGTAAATAACGATCACGAACCTTACAGCGCTTATTTAAAGCAAACCTCATTTGCATGTTCACAGTGTCGCTACTAGCGCCACACTTATGCGCGTAGCTCGAAATTTGAATCGACGTCATCTTTCAGATGTGTAAACACGCCTACCAAATTTCGTTTATCTAGCACAGCTCCTTCCTGGTGTTGGGATTTTTTTTCCATCAGTGTATATATATATGCATATTTTTCCTAAAATTTCCGCTTTTTAAAAGTCTCCGATAATATCACACATTCTTTTTCTAATGATTTTTATTTCTAAAAGAAGAGGGTTATAATCGGAATTTTACGGCATACATTAATTTTAAACAATTTAGAAGAATAAGAGTTATATATATATATATATATATATATAATCAATACATTTTTTTATTAGTTATTTTTTTAGTTGTAGCATTATAATAAGTAACAAGAAATTAAGTGAAATTATGAGAATATTAGAAGATGAAAAAAGAAGTTAAGACTTTCAATGTAATAAAAATTTCTCTGTTATTATTAGAGCTAAAATAAACATTTTATTTATTTATTTATTTATTTATTTATTTTCAAAATAATAATAATGTCTACTAATTCATAAGTAAATAAATTTCAGTGTCAGATTTACTGTAAGAAATTGTAATATAACCGTAATCCATACTCATCATGTTCTTTATTATTAAAAGCTAAATATTTTGCTCTACGGTAAATTTTTAAAAGAAAATGACAAAAAATCCCTTTTATTTGAACAAAGAAAGAGTGCAAAAGCGGAATATTCATGAGACTATGAAGAACAATAAAGAAATCAATTTGCTTCAAACAGGTCGAAAAACAGATTTTTCTAACAAAAGAAAATCTGAAAGCCAAAAATGAATTGACAATTTAAACAGATATAAAAAAAAAAAAAAAAATGCATGTAATGTAGAGTTTCGCCCATTTCCTTTGAAAAGAAAATGCCGATAATTCGTTCAAGGAAAACGTTTTACTAGAAATAACAAAAAAAAAAAATGATAACTAATATGTTTTTCGTAATACTACCAATAGCGAAGTGATTACTGTTAGTTTAAATAAAATAAAAAGAATTGAAAAGAAATTTGCTTATCCATAGTGAAATATAAATTTGATTAAAAAAAAAAAAAAAAAAAAAAAAAAAAAAAAAACATTAATTTAAGGAAAATAAAGTAATTTGACTTTTCGGAGATTTATATATATATATATGTATATATATATATATATATATATATGTGTGTGTGTGTGTGTGTGTGTGTGTGTGTGTGTGTGCGTATAACATAAAAAAATCTGGAGTGACTCTACTTGACTTTCCGAATATTAACTAATTAACGGTTCTACAGACAAAGTAAAATAAGAGAAGTCGTTAAATAAATAAAAGATAAAATTATAATAGGGTATTTGAGTATTTTTCTCCTGAAGTATGATGCTTAATTTAACGTTATTTTACTTTAACTAAATTCAGCACATAGATCATAATGATGAAGGATTATTCGTTGTGTCTTTGTAAAGGTCTATAAATGATAGAGTCTCCAAAATCAATACAATTCGCGAGACAGGGACCAATAATATGTTTATGGATTTTCAGCTCCAGCAGATAAAACATTTAGACGCTATCGCACTTAAACTTTCAGTCCATAGCCATAATCATAAAGAAATTTTCGTTATGTCTCTGTAAAAATAACTACAGTGCCATATTATCTAAAATTCATACAGTCGGTTACGTACGGTTACGTACAACATGCATTTTAAGTTTATTTGAATAAGACGTTTTGAAGCTATCGCACGTTAAATAATTTGAAAATACATGCCATTATGATAGATAATTTTTCTTTGTGTCCATGTAAAATTATATAAGCACTAGAATCACCAAAATCTATTCGTGCGATTGGGACCTATATATATATATATATATAAATATAATATATAATATAATATATAATATATATATAAAATATATATAATATATAATATATATATATATATAAATATAATATATAATATAATATATATATATAAAATTTCAGCTCAAACGGTTAAAGCATTTAGATGGTATCGCACTTTAAATAAATTCAGTCCATGGTCCATAACGATAAAGGAGTTTTCTTTCGCGTTCCTGTATAAAAATTATAAGTGCTAGATTCACCAAAATGAACAGGGTTCGTGATACGGTATTTTACAATGTATGTACCAACTTTTAGCTCATTCGAACACAGCGTCTAGACTCTAGCGTGTTCTCGCCCACACAAACATACGTTACCGTAAAAAAAGGGGAAACGATCTCAGAGGATTGCGAAACGTATGGATGCATCGAACTCTCAAAGTCGAATTTTTGGCATGATTGCAATAATTTCCATATGCAGTATGTTCCGTAAGTAAACATGTTTCAATGTAACACAATAAATTCATTCAATCTTTTTCTCTGTTACAAACACAAATATTGTACTAATATTTTATTACGAAACATTCAAGAAAAAGTTTTTATATATACAGATTTTTTTTTTTTTTTTTTTTTAGCATAGTAAACAAAAAACAAAAATTTGAATTTTCCTATTTCATATTATATTTTTACAGGAGGGTTTAAAATATAATTTTCCTTTACATAATAATGTAATATAGTATTATGCAGTCTGACCTATTACGAAGTTTTATTGTTAGGTTTAATATTTGAATTATTAGTATTTGTGTCACAATTTGCGTTTATCTTTAAACTTTTCGAAAGGTTAATTGTATTGTATAGCTTGATCTGTTACCCTATAATTATCTAATAAGTTAAACTTTATAACGCTCATAAATTTTGTATATATATATTTAGATTAGCTATGACGTTTGCATTTTACCTTAGACATATATATATATATATGCAACATTTTATTAACATCATGCATCTATATCTAAAAGAAATAGCTTAAGTTACACTTATCTAGGAATAAATTACACGCGAAATTTAAAATTACCTTTAATATGTCTAAATAAAATTTTAGTTACTAGTACCTAAATTAATACTGTAAATTGGCAAAATTAAATCGTATTCTTTCAAATGGCAGCAGCAGCAATACTAATATGTGACATTATATTATAAAACTAAAGATGTATTAAAGTACGAAACACTGTAAAATATGCCATCCTGAAAGTCTTTGTTACCTGAATAAAAAACTTTAAGATTGCTAGACACGAAAAATTTTTAACGTTAGTATTTGATTTTAAATGCATTATTTATTTACGTAATTAATTATTCATATGTTGCCAAAATAAAAATTAATAAGAAAAATAACCTCAGAACTTTGCACCAGAATTTTAGGGAAAATTAATCATAGATTTTATATTAATTAGTTTTCCGTTTGTAAGATTAGCGCGACGAAATTTTATTTTTTCACACTTTTTTACTTAATAAAAAATATTTAAGAATAGAAGAGAATAATACATTTGCATTACTTTTACATTTTCTTACAATGATTTTCATTTTACTGTGGGAATTTCCTTTATTACTATTTCACTGATAATATATATCTTTATATATATTAGACCTTATGTCAGATATAAAAAAAAAAAAAAAAAAAAAAGTCTTACTGGTTGCATTGTAAAGTAAATTATTAATTATTAAGTCAAGAGAAATTTTTAAATAAAACGTTTAATTAATATAACTATAAAATAAACAAACTAGCAGGCTTTGCCCCCTTCGCTCAGCACTATACTTAAATGAGTTGTCAAAATTCTATATCTTTATTAATAGCCTAAGTCAAAGTTTCCTCTGTATTCGGAAGAGTTTTTTCCCGCTCGCAACGTGAGGATTCCGGGTCCACACTGCCTTCGGCATCAACTTACCCGCTTCTTACTTCCCTTTCCCCAGCGGCTAAGTTAGAAGTTTTGCGAAATCTCACCAAAGTACATAATGCTTACACCTAGTCAACATCCACACTCAAAAGCTCATCATTCTAATATAATGTAAAGCGAATTCAAACAGAATAACGTGTTTTTACGCGTGTTTATTACCCCCCCCCTATCCCCCGAACCCAAGTGGGTAAGTGGGCGAATTTCATAAAATCTCGTTACAATAAGTGTCGGATATATATAAACAATTTGTGCACCAAATTTCGTGACCGCAGATCCTATAGATTTTCCAAGACAAATTTAGCGCTAAAAGGGTGGTTATTGAATTTGCACATCCCCCCGCCCTTTAAAAAAAGAAAAAAAATCGTAAATCACAAATAAATAAATAAATAAATATATAAATAAATAAACGAACATGTGTTTTTGAAAATATTCTAAAGACGACACATGGCTATTTTCAGTAACTTTGTAACATCTTTAGTAGAGCTCTACTAAAAAATCCGGAATTTCTGAAATTTCCCCATCGAAAAACGATTTTCCCCTCTCTCCTTTAAGAATCAAGAATTCTAAAATCGTACACATTTTTTTTTTTTTTTTTTTATTTATACTCACGTCTACTCTCCCCATGTGTAATTTCTTCACCGTGAAGAAATTTGGGGCCTAGGTATGCTTATAAACGTTTTTTAGTGACCTGTCCCCCTGGGGGGAAGTGGGTATTTCGATAAATCTCGTTTCTTTAGGTGCTGGGTGCATATAAACAATCCAAGTGGCAAACTTCGTGACCGCAGCTCTCATAAATTTCCCAGGACAAATTTAGCGCTAAAAAGGGTGTCTCGAATTGGCCCTTTGTAACATATACTACCCCACCCCTCCACCACCCCTACCCAAGCCCCCGAAAAAAAAATGCAGAATAAAAAAATCAAAAATATGGTTTAGGAAATATCGTAAGAAAGTCGCATAGCCTTTTTTCAACATATTCCTTCAAATTTTGGTTCTACTCAAATCAGGAATTTTCAAAATTTCCCCTCAAAATTCGTTTTCCCCCGTTCATTCTTTAAAAATCGAAAATTCCCAAAACGCAGATAGTGTTTTATTTGTACTCATGTCTAGTTTAGCCATGTGGTATTTCTTTATTGTGAAGTAATCAGAGCCGAGCTATGCTTAGAAACGTGTTTTTGTGTTTTGCCCGCGCAGGGGGGAAAATTTCGGAAAACTTGATATATATTATTTTAAGTTGGGTAAGGACCTAAATTCCTTCCAAGCGCCGTTTCATTCCGTCCAGCCGTTCTCAAGTGATACCTGGATAAAGGTGTTTTTGTCTTTTGCCATCCAGGGGGGAACCTATGGGAATTTCTAAAAAGTTGATAGATATAATTTTAAATTGGGTAAAGACTTAAATTTCTGCGAAGCTCCGTTGAATTCCGTTCAGTCGTTCTCAAGTGATACCCGGACAAACGTGTTTTTGTCTTTTGCCCCCAGGAGGACAATGGGGAGGGGGGTTATGAAAAGTTGATAGATATAATTTTAAAATGCGTAAAGATCTAAGGTTCTGGCAAGCGCCGTTGAATTCACTCCAGCCGTTCTCAAGTGTTGCCCGGTCAAAAATAGCGGCATACAGATACGATGACACGCAAACACACACACACAGGGAAAATTTTCGGCTTTTATGGTGTGTGAAACGTGAAGATATCGCAGAATTTTTTAATTTTACCAAATTTACAGACGAAACTCTGATTTTATTATTATAGAAAAAATGAAGAAGTAGATTTAAATGTTGACTAAACCTGTTTTGAACACACACACAGACACACACACACACACATATATATATAACTTCCAGATACTTCCAAAAACAAGATTTTTCAATAAATTTGCATAAAAAGTATTTTTTTTTTTTTTTTTTTTTAATAATTTAAAATATATTTTCGTTAGATAGAACTTCCTATAAATTAAATATCTATTCATGAAATGCGTTCAAATTTGCTCAAAAAAATGTCTATTCTTAAGAAAGGACTAATATGATTTGCATGAAAAACGTCCATGTTTTCGTTTAAAAGAAAACTAAAATTATTTGATGTTAAGTATTTAACAGTACACTGCTATAAATGAAAACAAAAGTATGATATAATAGTTAAAAAATAAATTTAAGATCTTTTTCATTTTAGAAAATTTAAGTAAAAATTTAAACTTCAAATTATATTCTTTAGATACTAATCAAAATATTAAAAATAACAATTCTTAGAATTAGAATTAATTTTCAGTAACGATAATTCAGATAAATACAGACAAATCATCTTTATAGCAGCTACCTAGAACGCAATTTAATATTCTTTACTGTATAGAAATGAAAACATGCTGTTTAAATTGTCAACTTTGTATAACGTGACGTACAATAAAATTAATTATATAAGTTATTATTAAATTTTCATTAAACTTATTTATGTAGTACATCATATAAAGGATAAATTTAATATTTCACTTGCTTTTTGATACATAGAGTACATACAAAAACATTTTCCTAGAAATTTTCTATTATTAATTTTCTATATATTCTTTAGAGAATTTAGAGAATTCCTTGCTTCAATTGACCTTTAAAAAAAAAAATAGTTTTAAAAGCTAATAAAGAAACCATTTTAAAAATTTATTTTTTTTTGGAAACTACACATTATCTAAGTACTGAAATTAATTTTCTGAAACTTTCTCTTAAAAAGAAATTTGATAAAAACTAGTTTTTTAAATGTTTTTATTTATTATTCTGAAAATTTGTTTAATTATAAAATAATTATTTAATTAATAATTATTTATTTATTTAATTTTTAATAACAGTTATAAAATTATAAAATATATAAACATTTTTTTTTTCAATGTTTTCATGGTGAGTTCAGGCGATTGTCATCTGAGAAATGCATAGCCAAAAAAAAACAAAATTATATATATATAAAATAAAACAAATTATAAGTCAATTTTTATCCAAACAAATAATTTTTGCAGATATATATATATATGAATGTTTGTGTATGTGTTAATTTCACAATAATAAATTAAAAATAATATAAACGTCGCTTTGAACATTTATGCGAAACTTTTACTGCGTTTCTATATATATATATATATAAAAAAAAAGAGAAGAAAAGAGAAGACTTGTCATCTTTTCAGCGTTATGCACAGATGTTTCATATACATTAATTTATATCTAGGTGCAACTAAAGCATTTCAGAATTTTTTTGCATTATTTATTGGTTTGGAGCCGCCACAATTTTTATAAGAAATCCTATTTATATAAATCAAACATATTAGTTCTATACATTTTCTCTGTTACTTACAGTTGCTAAAATATTTTATTAATTCTGTTGAAATATCGAACTAAAAAAAAAAAATATATATATATATATATATAAAATCTGATGTATTTTTTCTGTAATCGGGTATGTGATATGTAAAACATAAATATATGTATATCTTTTACTGCTTCTGTGAAGTATATAAAACTTAATATATGTATATATACATATTTAATGCTTCTATTTCCCATTTAATTATAATCAAATACTTAATAATTAACAATTTTGCTTTATATTGGAAGCAATATTTCTCAATTTATTATTAAAGAATAAGTTGAAAAAAGTTGTTAAACTAAGTAAAAACATGTTTATATTACGCTCATAATTACATATCTTAATTTTTTATCGAAAACCTAAATGATTTCTTCGTGGCGTAAAAATTAAGTGTTTATTCCAAATATGTAAAAAATGATAAAAGTGTTAAATTTGCAACATTTTGTAAGATAATTTATTTTCATAGATTTTTTTTTTTTTTTGGTTTTTTTGTTGTTACATTCTATATGTAGATACTCATCTTAGATGAAATGATTCTCTGAAGAGTTGAAAAATGGAAATCACTTTTCCAAGCCTCACTGTTTTTTAATGACTCTTTTATAACTTATCTCATCTATCATCTTTGCAAAAATTTAAAATAAGATATTAATAAATTCTAACGCGTCTCAACAGAAAAAAAAAATCTTTAAAAAAGAAAACATTCTTTTTAGTTTAAACAAGAAAAATCCACATAGAATTATCAAAAGAAAATATTTTTAAAATATATAAATTATCAGAAATGTTTTATTTAGCTTAAGGCTATTTTTTTTTTTCATATTTTGAAAAAAAATGTTTGTTTAATCAAAAAGTAAAATGCATTTTATATATATATATATATATATATATAATATCCTATGTCTACTACATAATCTGAACATCAAATCATCGAAATATTTAATTTAATGTGTGACAAAAGTGTAGACAATAAAAATTTTGATTCCAGGATTTTGTCTATTATTATAAAGGAACATTTTATGTGCCGTCTAGTTGCAAAATTGGGCCATCTAAAAGAAAGAGAGGGGGGGAGGGGGGCTGATTTTTTGCCACACTTAGCCAACACAAGTAAGAAACTAAAACGCCTGAGATTTGCAATCGTTAAGGCAACATGTTTTAAAAATCGAAATAAATGAGCAGAGGCACGTGAAGAGAGGGTTTTTTTAAGTTTAAATTTTGGATTTGGCCGCCTATACAACTTACTTTTGAGTTGGTCGGTTTTGCAACAAATCAGAACTTAAATTTCTCTAAATTTAATGCGAATATTGGATTTTTAGAGTTGCAAGTACACAAAATGTTTTGTTCAATTAACTTTTATTAAAAAAAAAAAAAAATAAATAAATAAATGGTTTATGTTATCTGGAGATATATATATATATATATATATATATATATATGTGATAGAAAATAACCGATATCCATAACACTCTAGAAAATTACTAAAATGTATTCCAGATTGTCCCAATATAAAACCTGCTAAATTATCAGAAGTATGTTATTAAAATAATAACACGGGATTAATTAATCATAATATGCTAGTTATGAGGCTATTACGTTGTCAATTAATATTATAAAATGATAGTAAATTCCCTACAAATTTTAATTTTGTCCCATTTCTATATCGTTGGGTCACTTTTTTATTTTCTGGTTGGTTACAAGATATTCTTTCTACAAACTTCTGCATAGTCGAAGGGCACATGAAAATCAAATATTAAACAAGTCCTTCCGGTTTATTCGAAAGGGTAGGTTGTTTTTTTTTTCCTTATCAAGTAGCCGTCATTTTGTTTCAAAATGGCGACTACAAATTATTAACGAATTAGTAGAAATATTGATGTAGGCTATCTATATTTCTACAAAGCATATTTCTACTACATGATACTAAGCATACTTCTACTACAAAGCATATTTCTACATATTTCTACTGTTTTAAGCAACTCGGTTCATAAATACCTTTTTATGTGAATATAAAATTTTCAAGTGGCCGGCGCTTGGAAACAAGATGGTGGTCAAAGTTGACAAATATATCAAATGCATTTGTGATATAAGACTACTGTACAAATATAGTTGGAATTAATTCAGAATTTCAAACGTCATCAAGTTGAAAAATTAAGTGGCTGCCACTTGGATAAAATGGCAGAGAAAGTTGCTCAGTGAACTAATTTATTGTTGCAAATTTGAAAACTTTTTTTTTTTCTTTTTTTTTTTCTTTTTTTCTTTTTCTTTGTTTTTTTTTTTTTTTTTTGTAGAAATTCTTTCAAAGAGGTTTAGTAAGTTGATTAAATGTTAATTTTCTGCATTTCTAGTTTGTTTTAACGTTAAAATAGCCTAATTTCCTTTAAAAACGCATTAAAAAGCTCCAATATGGCAGGTAATGGATTTGGCGACTTTTTTGGCGACTTTTGGCGAGAAAATCCATAGTTCATTAATAAACTTCATTGAGACACTTATATAGTCTATAAACACATCAAATTTCAAACAAATTCAAAATACGCTTTTACAATTTGAATTTGAAAATTTCAAGTGGTCTCCACTTGAAAACAAAATGGTGGAGCAACTTGGTTAAGAAACTTATCCAAGATATCCATAACACAAGTTAAGACGCTGTCCAAATTTGGTTCGATTTGGAGTATTATTTCGGAAGTTATCGTGATTTTAAATTTTCAAGTGGTAGCCTGATTTCAAGTGGTCCCACTTAAGATATTCGCCACTTTATTAAAAATGGCAGATAAATTTCATTAATAAAGTTCATTGAGACCCATATGTAGTCTAGATTTACATAAAAATTCAAGCAAATCTTGCTTTAAATACGCTTTTTATAATGTGGGTTAGAAATATTCAAGTGGCTGCCACTTGAAAACAAAATGTCGGAGCAACTTGGTTAACGAACTCATTCAAGATATTCATAACACAAGTTAAGACACTGTCCAAATTTGGCTCGATTTGGAGTATTATTTCGGAAGTTATCGGGATTTTAAATTTTCAAGTGGTAGCCTGATTTCAAGTGGCCCTGCTTAACTTAAGATATCCGCCACTTTATTAAAAATGGCGGATACGTTCATTAATAAACTTCATTGAGAGTCTTATATAGTCTATATATACATCAAATTTCAAACAAATTCGGAATACGCTTTTTACAATTTGAATTTGAAAATTTCAAGTGGTCTCCACTTGAAAACAAAATGGTGGAGCAACTTGGTTAAGAAACTTATCCAAGATATCCATAACACAAGTTAAGACGCTGTCCAAATTTGGTTCGATATGGAGTATTATTTCGGAAGTTATCGTGATTTTAAATTTTCAAGTGGTAGCCTGATTTCAAGTGGCCCCACTTAAGATACCCGCCACTTTATTAAAAATGGCAGAGAAATTTCATTAATAAAGTTCATTAAAACCCATATGTAGTCTAGATTTACATAAAAATTCAAGCAAATCTTGCTTTAAATACGCTTTTTACAATGTGGGTTAGAAATATTCAAATGGCTGTCACTTGAAAACAAAATGTCGGAGCAACTTGGTTAACGAACTCATTCAAGATATTCATAACACAAGTTAAGACACTGTCCAAATTTGGCTCGATTTGGAGTATTATTTCGGAAGTTATCGGGATTTTAAATTTTCAAGTGGTAGCCTGATTTCAAGTGGCCCTGCTTAACTTAAGATATCCGCCACTTTATTAAAAATGGCGGATACGTTCATTAATAAACTTCATTGAGAGTCTTATATAGTCTATATATACATCAAATTTCAAACAAATTCGGAATACGCTTTTTACAATTTGAATTTGAAAATTTCAAGTGGTCTAAACTTGAAAACAGAATGGTGGAGCAACTTGGTTAAGAAACTCATCTAAGATATTCATATTACAAGTTAAGACGCTGTCCAAATTGGGTTCGATTTGGAGTATTATTTCGGAAGTTATCGTGATTTTAAATTTCCAAGTGGCAGCCTGATTTCAAGTGGCCCCACCTAACTTAAGATATCCGCCATTTTATTAAAAATGGCAGATAAATTTCTTTAACAAAGTTCATTTAGACCCATATGTAGTCTAAATTTACATAAAAATTCGAGCAAATCTTGCTTTAAATACGCTTTTTACAATATGGGTTAGAAATTTTCTAGTGGCTGCCACTTGAAAACAAAATGTCGGAGCAACTTGGTTAACGAACTCATCCAAGATATTTATAAGATCAGTTCACTGTCAAATTTGGTTCGATTTGGAGTATTATTTGGGGAGTTATCGTGGTGACAAAATTTTCATTATAGATAGATAGATAGATAGATAGATATATAGATAAACGAAGTGATTGCAATAGGTCGATTTCTAAAGAAATCAACCTAAAACTTTGTTTACACCAAGAAATAGCAGTCACAGACAAGACAAAAAGAAGTAATACTATTTTAACTAACAAGTGTGATGCTATATTCGGGTGGAGAAGATTCACGATCCAACGAATACCCAAGTAGTACGGAAACATTCTGTGAACTTCTAATAATGGTTACAATTGTTCAAACACCGTATTTCGTGTCAAAAGAAAATTCGATTTGATGGTCAAAAAAAGTATTACTTAGAACGTTCTAAAGAGGTTTGCTTTGTACCATCTATAAATCGTACTATTCGAATTCTACAAAAATACTTCCAAGTGTATCATCACCGTAGTAACACGTTCTGTCTCAGTGTAATTATAACGAATGTGACAGAACACTTTTTTTTAAGTTTTGCTTCCTTATTTTCAGTTTCACATTTTGTCGACACGTGAGTAAAATATAATCATTGAAATGTATTAGGGACGAGGTGGGAAAAAAATGCAAAATGTAAACTTTAATTATCTGCTTTTATAATCATTATAATTATTTATAATTTTATATTGTTGAATTCTGTAAAACACATCCAGATTACTTTTGCAGATATTTGCTTATATTTGCTTCTTAAAGTGTCAATAAAAGCATACTAAGTTACGAAAAAGTAATTTATATATACATACATATATATATATATATATATATATATACAATATATATATCAAGAAAAATGTGTTGGATAATTGGGAATTTTTGACCTCCGGTTTTCCATGGGATTATACACTCTTGAGATGTTCAGAATGCAATTCGATCATTTTTTGAAAACATCAGTCTGTTTGTCCTTTTATGTGTGTGTTATCAAAATTTTGTGGACTCTGTATCTCCCAAACCAATGGACAGAATTTAACCAAACTTGATGTTTAGTTAGACTTTAACCTAATTTGCTATATATCAGTAATGTACATTTAGATATTGAGCTAAATATCAGCTTTAGTGCTCATTAGCCTTTGGAATATATCACCTGACAGGTATCGCTTCTATGCTGCAAATTCTCCCTTTTATGGTGAGATTATATCTAAGCTTCGACCGGACACAAATGCGCCAAACTTAATGTGTGAAAAAGATATTATGTAAAACTAAGCTGGTTCAATTCGGGTGCATATATTGGACAAATGGTGGTGTTGCTGTCCGGCAATTTAATTCCGTTAACGTAAAGGCAATAACTCAGCTTTTGTATTATAAATAATTATGAATAAACGAAATTGGTATGTGAAATTAATACCGTATAAAACTTTGCTGAATCAGTTTGCGTGCATATTTGACAAGTGGAGGCACTGGTATGCTGCGATTTAATTTCGTTCAATAGAACGCAATAGCTCATGTCATATGTTTTATAAATGTTCTAAATTCGGTACATGAAATATATATTATGTAAATTTTACTGATTAACGCTGTTACGCTGTTATTTTACTGTTACGCTGCTACTCTTCAGCTTACGGGAAGTCTATACCTCACCTTCTATAATACAAATACTTATCAAACCTTGTATGTGAGATACATATATAATGACAAAATGTGCTGCTCCATTTCGGTATATATCCACCGACGCATTTCGGTATATATCCTGCTATTGCTTTCTCCGATTTTCCATATATCCCAAAGAAAACCCACCTTGTCGTAGCCCTACTACACGACCTCGTTCAAACTCAGTGAGCTGTTGATAATGGCTTCTTCGTCTTCTTAGAGGCATCCTTGAATAACATTAACCCACTACGTCAAATCTCAACTGTAAATAACGATCATGAACCTTACAGCGCTTATTTAAAGCAAACCTCATTTGCATGTTCACAGTGTCGCTACTAGCGCCACACTTATGCGCGTAGCTCGAAATTTGAATCGACGTCATCTTTCAGATGTGTAAACACGCCTACCAAATTTCGTTTATCTAGCACAGCTCCTTCCTGGTGTTGGGATTTTTTTTCCATCAGTGTATATATATATATGCATATTTTTCCTAAAATTTCCGCTTTTTAAAAGTCTCCGATAATATCACACCTTCTTTTTCTAATGATTTTCATTTCTAAAAGAAGAGGGTTATAATCGGAATTTTACGGCATACATTAATTTTAAACAATTTAGAAGAATAAGAGTTATATATATATATATATATATATATAATCAATACATTTTTTTATTAGTTATTTTTTTAGTTGTAGCATTATAATAAGTAACAAGAAATTAAGTGAAATTATGAGAATATTAGAAGATGAAAAAAGAAGTTAAGACTTTCAATGTAATAAAAATTTCTCTGTTATTATTAGAGCTAAAATAAACATTTTATTTATTTATTTATTTATTTATTTATTTTCAAAATAATAATAATGTCTACTAATTCATAAGTAAATAAATTTCAGTGTCAGATTTACTGTAAGAAATTGTAATATAACCGTAATCCATACTCATCATGTTCTTTATTATTAAAAGCTAAATATTTTGCTCTACGGTAAATTTTTAAAAGAAAATGACAAAAAATCCCTTTTATTTGAACAAAGAAAGAGTGCAAAAGCGAAATATTCATGAGACTATGAAGAACAATAAAGAAATCAATTTGCTTCAAACAGGTCGAAAAACAGATTTTTCTAACAAAAGAAAATCTGAAAGCCAAAAATGAATTGACAATTTAAACAGATATAAAAAAAAAAAAAAAATGCATGTAATGTAGTTTTTCGCCCATTTCCTTTGAAAAGAAAATGCCGATAATTCGTTCAAGGAAAATGTTTTACTAGAAATAACAAAAAAAAAATGATAACTAATATGTTTTTCGTAATACTCTTAATAGCGAAGTGATTACTGTTAGTTTAAATAAAATAAAAAGAATTGAAAAGAAATTTGCTTATCCATAGTGAAATATAAATTTGATTAAAAAAAAAAAAAAAAAAAAAAAAAAAAACATTAATTTAAGGAAAATAAAGTAATTTGACTTTTCGGAGATTTATATATATATATATGTATATATATATATATATATATATGTGTGTGTGTGTGTGTGTGTGTGTGTGTGCGTATAACATAAAAAAATCTGGAGTGACTCTACTTGACTTTCCGAATATTAACTAATTAACGGTTCTACAGACAAAGTAAAATAAGAGAAATCGTTAAATAAATAAAAGATAAAATTATAATAGGGTATTTGAGTATTTTTCTCCTGAAGTATGATGCTTAATTTAACGTTATTTTACTTTAACTAAATTCAGCACATAGATCATAATGATGAAGGATTATTCGTTGTGTCTTTGTAAAGGTCTATAAATGATAGAGTCTCCAAAATCAATACAATTCGCGAGACAGGGACCAATAATATGTTTATGGATTTTCAGCTCCAGCAGATAAAACATTTAGACGCTATCGCACTTAAACTTTCAGTCCATAGCCATAATCATAAAGAAATTTTCGTTATGTCTCTGTAAAAATAACTACAGTGCCATATTATCTAAAATTCATACAGTCGGTTACGTACGGTTACGTACAACATGCATTTTAAGTTTATTTGAATAAGACGTTTTGAAGCTATCGCACATTAAATAATTTGAAAATACATGCCATTATGATAGATAATTTTTCTTTGTGTCCATGTAAAATTATATAAGCACTAGAATCACCAAAATCTATTCGTGCGATTGGGACCTATATATATATATATAAATATAATATATAATATAATATATATATATATAATTTCAGCTCAAACGGTTAAAGCATTTAGATGGTATCGCACTTTAAATAAATTCAGTCCATGGTCCATAACGATAAAGGAGTTTTCTTTCGCGTTCCTGTATAAAAATTATAAGTGCTAGATTCACCAAAATGAACAGGGTTCGTGATACGGTATTTTACAATGTATGTACCAACTTTTAGCTCATTCGAACACAGCGTCTAGACTCTAGCGTGTTCTCGCCCACACAAACATACGTTACCGTAAAAAAAGGGGAAACGATCTCAGAGGATTGCGAAACGTATGGATGCATCGAACTCTCAAAGTCGAATTTTTGGCATGATTGCAATAATTTCCATATGCAGTATGTTCCGTAAGTAAACATTTTTCAATGTAACACAATAAATTCATTCAATCTTTTTCTCTGTTACAAACACAAATATTGTACTAATATTTTATTACGAAACATTCAAGAAAAAGTTTTTATATATACAGATTTTTTTTTTTTTTTTTTTTTTTTTTTTTTTTTTTAGCATAGTAAACAAAAAACAAAAATTTGAATTTTCCTATTTCATATTATATTTTTACAGGAGGGTTTAAAATATAATTTTCCTTTACATAATAATGTAATATAGTATTATGCAGTCTGACCTATTACGAAGTTTTATTGTTAGGTTTAATATTTGAATTATTAGTATTTGTGTCACAATTTGCGTTTATCTTTAAACTTTTCGAAAGGTTAATTGTATTGTATAGCTTGATCTGTTACCCTATAATTATCTAATAAGTTAAACTTTATAACGCTCATAAATTTTGTATATATATATTTAGATTAGCTATGACGTTTGCATTTTACCTTAGACATATATATATATATATATATATATATATATATATATATATATATATATATATATGCAACATTTTATTAACATCATGCATCTATATCTAAAAGAAATAGCTTAAGTTACACTTATCTAGGAATAAATTACACGCGAAATTTAAAATTACCTTTAATATGTCTAAATAAAATTTTAGTTACTAGTACCTAAATTAATACTGTAAATTGGCAAAATTAAATCGTATTCTTTAAAATGGCAGCAGCAGCAATACTAATATGTGACATTATATTATAAAACTAAAGATGTATTAAAGTACGAAACACTGTAAAATATGCCATCCTGAAAGTCTTTGTTACCTGAATAAAAAACTTTAAGATTGCTAGACACGAAAAATTTTTAACGTTAGTATTTGATTTTAAATGCATTATTTATTTACGTAATTAATTATTCATATGTTGCCAAAATAAAAATTAATAAGAAAAATAACCTCAGAACTTTGCACCAGAATTTTAGGGACAATTAATCATAGATTTTATATTAATTAGTTTTCCGTTTGTAAGATTAGCGCGACGAAATTTTATTTTTTCACACTTTTTTACTTAATAAAAAATATTTAAGAATAGAAGAGAATAATACATTTGCATTACTTTTACATTTTCTTACAATGATTTTCATTTTACTGTGGGAATTTCCTTTATTACTATTTCACTGATAATATATATCTTTATATATATTAGACCTTATTTCAGATATTAAAAAAAAAAAAAAAAAAAAAAAGTCTTACTGGTTGCATTGTAAAGTAAATTATTAATTATTAAGTCAAGAGAAATTTTTAAATAAAACGTTTAATTAATATAACTATAAAATAAACAAACTAGCAGGCTTTGCCCCCTTCGCTCAGCACTATACTTAAATGAGTTGTCAAAATTCTATATCATTATTAATAGCCTAAGTCAAAGTTTCCTCTGTATTCGGAAGAGGTTTTTCCCGCTCGCAACGTGAGGATTCCGGGTCCACACTGCCTTCGGCATCAACTTACCCGCTTCTTACTTCCCTTTCCCCAGCGGCTAAGTTAGAAGTTTTGCGAAATCTCACCAAAGTACATAATGCTTACACCTAATCAACATCCACACTCAAAAGCTCATCATTCTAATATAATGTAAAGCGAATTCAAACAGAATAACGTGTTTTTACGCGTGTTTATTACCCCCCCCCCTATCCCCCGAACCCAAGTGGGTAAGTGGGCGAATTTCATAAAATCTCGTTACAATAAGTGTCGGATATATATAAACAATTTGTGCACCAAATTTCGTGACCGCAGATCCTATAGATTTTCCAAGACAAATTTAGCGCTAAAAGGGTGGTTATTGAATTTGCACATCCCCCCGCCCTTTAAAAAAAGAAAAAAAATCGTAAATCACAAATAAATAAATAAATAAATATATAAATAAATAAACGAACATGTGTTTTGGAAAATATTCTAAAGACGACACATGGCTATTTTCAGTAACTTTGTAACATCTTTAGTAGAGCTCTACTAAAAAATCCGGAATTTCTGAAATTTCCCCATCGAAAAACGATTTTCCCCTCTCTCCTTTAAGAATCAAGAATTCTAAAATCGTACACATTTTTTTTTTTTTTTATATTTATACTCACGTCTACTCTCCCCATGTGTAATTTCTTCACCGTGAAGAAATTTGGGGCCTAGGTATGCTTATAAACGTTTTTTAGTGGCCTGTCCCCCTGGGGGGAAGTGGGTATTTCGATAAATCTCGTTTCTTTAGGTGCTGGGTGCATATAAACAATCCAAGTGGCAAACTTCGTGACCGCAGCTCTCATAAATTTCCCAGGACAAATTTAGCGCTAAAAAGGGTGTCTCGAATTGGCCCTTTGTAACATATACTACCCCACCCCTCCACCACCCCTACCCAAGCCCCCGAAAAAAAAAATGCAGAATAAAAAAATCAAAAATATGGATTAGGAAATATCGTAAGAAAGTCGCATAGCCTTTTTTCAACATATTCCTTCAAATTTTGGTTCTACTCAAATCAGGAATTTTCAAAATTTCCCCTCAAAATTCGTTTTCCCCCGTTCATTCTTTAAAAATCGAAAATTCCCAAAACGCAGATAGTGTTTTATTTGTACTCATGTCTAGTTTAGCCATGTGGAATTTCTTTATTGTGAAGTAATCAGAGCCGAGCTATGCTTAGAAACGTGTTTTTGTGTTTTGCCCGCGCAGGGGGGAAAATTTCGGAAAACTTGATATATATTATTTTAAGTTGGGTAAGGACCTAAATTCCTTCCAAGCGCCGTTTCATTCCGTCCAGCCGTTCTCAAGTGATACCTGGATAAATGTGTTTTTGTCTTTTGCCATCCAGGGTGGAACCTATGGGAATTTCTAAAAAGTTGATAGATATAATTTTAAATTGGGTAAAGACTTAAATTTCTGCGAAGCTCCGTTGAATTCCGTTCAGTCGTTCTCAAGTGATACCCGGACAAACGTGTTTTTGTCTTTTGCCCCCAGGAGGACAATGGGGAGGGGGGTTATGAAAAGTTGATAGATATAATTTTAAAATGCGTAAAGATCTAAGGTTCTGGCAAGCGCCGTTGAATTCACTCCAGCCGTTCTCAAGTGTTGCCCGGTCAAAAATAGCGGCATACAGATACGATGACACGCAAACACACACACACAGGGAAAATTTTCGGCTTTTATGGTGTGTGAAACGTGAAGATATCGCAGAATTTTTTAATTTTACCAAATTTACAGACGAAACTCTGATTTTATTATTATAGAAAAAATGAAGAAGTAGATTTAAATGTTGACTAAACCTGTTTTGAACACACACACAGACACACACACACACACATATATATATAACTTCCAGATACTTCCAAAAACAAGATTTTTCAATAAATTTGCATAAAAAGTATTTTTTTTTTTTTTTTTAATAATTTAAAATATATTTTCGTTAGATAGAACTTCCTATAAATTAAATATCTATTCATGAAATGCGTTCAAATTTGCTCAAAAAAATGGCTATTCTTAAGAAAGGACTAATATGAATTGCATGAAAAACCTCCATGTTTTCGTTTAAAAGAAAACTAAAATTATTTGATGTTAAGTATTTAACAGTACACTGCTATAAATGAAAACAAAAGTATGATATAATAGTTAAAAAATAAATTAAAGATCTTTTTCATTTTAGAAAATTTAAGTAAAAATTTAAACTTCAAATTATATTCTTTAGATACTAATCAAAATATTAAAAATAACAATTCTTAGAATTAGAATTAATTTTCAGTAACGATAATTCAGATAAATACAGACAAATCATCTTTATAGCAGCTACCTAGAACGCAATTTAATATTCTTTACTGTATAGAAATGAAAACATGCTGTTTAAATTGTCAACTTTGTATAACGTGACGTACAATAAAATTAATTATATAAGTTATTATTAAATTTTCATTAAACTTATTTATGTAGTACATCATATAAAGGATAAATTTAATATTTCACTTGCTTTTTGATACATAGAGTACATACAAAAACATTTTCCTAGAAATTTTCTATTATTAATTTTCTATATATTTTTTAGAGAATTTAGAGAATTCCTTGCTTCAATTGACCTTTAAAAAAAAAAAATAGTTTTAAAAGCTAATAAAGAAACCATTTTAAAAATTTATTTTTTTTTGGAAACTACACATTATCTAAGTACTGAAATTAATTTTCTGAAACTTTCTCTTAAAAAGAAATTTGATAAAAACTAGTTTTTTAAATGTTTTTATTTATTATTCTGAAAATTTGTTTAATTATAAAATTATTTAATTAATAATTATTTATTTATTTAATTTTTAATAACAGTTATAAAATTATAAAATATATAAACATTTTTTTTTTTCAATGTTTTCATGGTGAGTTCAGGCGATTGTCATCTGAGAAATGCATAGCCAAAAAAAAAACAAAATTATATATATATAAAATAAAACAAATTATAAGTCAATTTTTATCCAAACAAATAATTTTTGCAGATATATATATATATGAATGTTTGTGTATGTGTTAATTTCACAATAATAAATTAAAAATAATATAAACGTCGCTTTGAACATTTATGCGAAACTTTTACTGCGTTTCTATATATATATAAAAAAAAAAAAGAGAAGAAAAGTGAAGACTTGTCATCTTTTCAGCGTTATGCACAGATGTTTCATAGACATTAATTTATATCTAGGTGCAACTAAAGCATTTCAGAATTTTTTTGCATTATTTATTGGTTTGGAGCCGCCACAATTTTTATAAGAAATCCTATTTATATAAATCAAACATATTAGTTCTATACATTTTCTCTGTTACTTACAGTTGCTAAAATATTTTATTAATTCTGTTGAAATATCGAACTAAAAATATATATATATATATATATATATATATAAAATCTGATGTATTTTTTCTGTAATCGGGTATGTGATATGTAAAACATAAATATATGTATATCTTTTACTGCTTCTGTGAAGTATATAAAACTTAATATATGTATATATACATATTTAATGCTTCTATTTCCCATTTAATTATAATCAAATACTTAATAATTAACAATTTTGCTTTATATTGGAAGCAATATTTCTCAATTTATTATTAAAGAATAAGTTGAAAAAAGTTGTTAAACTAAGTAAAAACATGTTTATATTACGCTCATAATTACATATCTTAATTTTTTATCGAAAACCTAAATGATTTCTTCGTGGCGTAAAAATTAAGTGTTTATTCCAAATATGTAAAAAATGATAAAAGTGTTAAATTTGCAACATTTTGTAAGATAATTTATTTTCATAGATTTTTTTTTTTTTTTTTTTTTTGGTTTTTTTGTTGTTACATTCTATATGTAGATACTCATCTTAGATGAAATGATTCTCTGAAGAGTTGAAAAATGGAAATCACTTTTCCAAGCCTCACTGTTTTTTAATGACTCTTTTATAACTTATCTCATCTATCATCTTTGCAAAAATTTAAAATAAGATATTAATAAATTCTAACGCGTCTCAACAGAAAAAAAAAATCTTTAAAAAAGAAAACATTCTTTTTAGTTTAAACAAGAAAAATCCACATAGAATTATCAAAAGAAAATATTTTTAAAATATATAAATTATCAGAAATGTTTTATTTAGCTTAATGCTATTTTTTTTTTTTTCATATTTTGAAAAAAAATGTTTGTTTAATCAAAAAGTAAAATGCATTTTATATATATATATATATATATAATATCTGGTGTCTACTACATAATCTGAACATCAAATCATCGAAATATTTAATTTAATGTGTGACAAAAGTGTAGACAATAAAAATTTTGATTCCAGGATTTTGTCTATTATTATAAAGGAACATTTTATGTGCCGTCTAGTTGCAAAATTGGGCCATCTAAAAGAAAGAGAGGGGGGGAGGGGGGCTGATTTTTTGCCACACTTAGCCAACACAAGTAAGAAACTAAAACGCCTGAGATTTGCAATCGTTAAGGCAACATGTTTTAAAAATCGAAATAAATGAGCAGAGGCACGTGAAGAGAGGGTTTTTTTAAGTTTAAATTTTGGATTTGGCCGCCTATACAACTTACTTTTGAGTTGGTCGGTTTTGCAACAAATCAGAACTTAAATTTCTCTAAATTTAATGCGAATATTGGATTTTTAGAGTTGCAAGTACACAAAATGTTTTGTTCAATTAACTTTTATTAAAAAAAAAAAATAAATAAATAAATGGTTTATGTTATCTGGAGATATATATATATATATATATATATATATATATATATATATATATGTGATAGAAAATAACCGATATCCATAACACTCTAGAAAATTACTAAAATGTATTCCAGATTGTCCCAATATAAAACCTGCTAAATTATCAGAAGTATGTTATTAAAATAATAACACGGGATTAATTAATCATAATATGCTAGTTATGAGGCTATTACGTTGTCAATTAATATTATAAAATGATAGTAAATTCCCTACAAATTTTAATTTTGTCCCATTTCTATATCGTTGGGTCACTTTTTTCTTTTCTGGTTGGTTACAAGATATTCTTTCTACAAACTTCTGCATAGTCGAAGGGCACATGAAATTCAAATATTAAACAAGTCCTTCCGGCTTATTCGAAAGGGTAGGTTGTTTTTTTTTTCCTTATCAAGTAGCCGTCATTTTGTTTCAAAATGGCGACTACAAATTATTAACGAATTAGTAGAAATATTGATGTAGGCTATCTATATTTCTACAAAGCATATTTCTACTACATGATACTAAGCATACTTCTACTACAAAGCATATTTCTACATATTTCTACTGTTTTAAGCAACTCGGTTCATAAATACCTTTTTATGTGAATATAAAATTTTCAAGTGGCCGGCGCTTGGAAACAAGATGGTGGTCAAAGTTGACAAATATATCAAATGCATTTGTGATATAAGACTACTGTACAAATATAGTTGGAATTAATTCAGAATTTCAAACGTCATCAAGTTGAAAAATTAAGTGGCTGCCACTTGGATCAAAATGGCAGAGAAAGTTGCTCAGTGAACTAATTTATTGTTGCAAATTTGAAAACATTTTTTTTTTCTTTTTTTTTTTTTTTTTTTTCTTTTTCTTTTTTTTTTTTTTTTGTAGAAATTCTTTCAAAGAGGTTTAGTAAGTTGATTAAATGTTAATTTTCTGCATTTCTAGTTTGTTTTAACGTTAAAATAGCCTAATTTCCTTTAAAAACGCATTAAAAAGCTCCAATATGGCAGGTAATGGATTTGGCGACTTTTTTGGCGACTTTTGGCGAGAAAATCCATAGTTCATTAATAAACTTCATTGAGACACTTATATAGTCTATAAACACATCAAATTTCAAACAAATTCAAAATACGCTTTTTACAATTTGAATTTGAAAATTTCAAGTGGTCTCCACTTGAAAACAAAATGGTGGAGCAACTTGGTTAAGAAACTTATCCAAGATATCCATAACACAAGTTAAGACGCTGTCCAAATTTGGTTCGATTTGGAGTATTATTTCGGAAGTTATCGTGATTTTAAATTTTCAAGTGGTAGCCTGATTTCAAGTGGTCCCACTTAAGATATTCGCCACTTTATTAAAAATGGCAGATAAATTTCATTAATAAAGTTCATTGAGACCCATATGTAGTCTAGATTTACATAAAAATTCAAGCAAATCTTGCTTTAAATACGCTTTTTATAATGTGGGTTAGAAATATTCAAGTGGCTGCCACTTGAAAACAAAATGTCGGAGCAACTTGGTTAACGAACTCATTCAAGATATTCATAACACAAGTTAAGACACTGTCCAAATTTGGCTCGATTTGGAGTATTATTTCGGAAGTTATCGGGATTTTAAATTTTCAAGTGGTAGCCTGATTTCAAGTGGCCCTGCTTAACTTAAGATATCCGCCACTTTATTAAAAATGGCGGATACGTTCATTAATAAACTTCATTGAGAGACTTATATAGTCTATATATACATCAAATTTCAAACAAATTCGGAATACGCTTTTTACAATTTGAATTTGAAAATTTCAAGTGGTCTCCACTTGAAAACAAAATGGTGGAGCAACTTGGTTAAGAAACTTATCCAAGATATCCATAACACAAGTTAAGACGCTGTCCAAATTTGGTTCGATATGGAGTATTATTTCGGAAGTTATCGTGATTTTAAATTTTCAAGTGGTAGCCTGATTTCAAGTGGCCCCACTTAAGATACCCGCCACTTTATTAAAAATGGCAGATAAATTTGATTAATAAAGTTCATTAAAACCCATATGTAGTCTAGATTTACATAAAAATTCAAGCAAATCTTGCTTTAAATACGCTTTTTACAATGTGGGTTAGAAATATTCAAATGGCTGTCACTTGAAAACAAAATGTCGGAGCAACTTGGTTAACGAACTCATTCAAGATATTCATAACACAAGTTAAGACACTGTCCAAATTTGGCTCGATTTGGAGTATTATTTCGGAAGTTATCGGGATTTTAAATTTTCAAGTGGTAGCCTGATTTCAAGTGGCCCTGCTTAACTTAAGATATCCGCCACTTTATTAAAAATGGCGGATACGTTCATTAATAAACTTCATTGAGAGTCTTATATAGTCTATATATACATCAAATTTCAAACAAATTCGGAATACGCTTTTTACAATTTGAATTTGAAAATTTCAAGTGGTCTAAACTTGAAAACAGAATGGTGGAGCAACTTGGTTAAGAAACTCATCTAAGATATTCATATTACAAGTTAAGACGCTGTCCAAATTGGGTTCGATTTGGAGTATTATTTCGGAAGTTATCGTGATTTTAAATTTCCAAGTGGCAGCCTGATTTCAAGTGGCCCCACCTAACTTAAGATATCCGCCATTTTATTAAAAATGGCAGATAAATTTCTTTAACAAAGTTCATTTAGACCCATATGTAGTCTAAATTTACATAAAAATTCGAGCAAATCTTGCTTTAAATACGCTTTTTACAATATGGGTTAGAAATTTTCTAGTGGCTGCCACTTGAAAACAAAATGTCGGAGCAACTTGGTTAACGAACTCATCCAAGATATTTATAAGATCAGTTCACTGTCAAATTTGGTTCGATTTGGAGTATTATTTGGGGAGTTATCGTGGTGACAAAATTTTCATTATAGATAGATAGATAGATAGATAGATATATAGATAAACGAAGTGATTGCAATAGGTCGATTTCTAAAGAAATCAACCTAAAACTTTGTTTACACCAAGAAATAGCAGTCACAGACAAGACAAAAAGAAGTAATACTATTTTAACTAACAAGTGTGATGCTATATTCGGGTGGAGAAGATTCACGATCCAACGAATACCCAAGTAGTACGGAAACATTCTGTGAACTTCTAATAATGGTTACAATTGTTCAAACACCGTATTTCGTGTCAAAAGAAAATTCGATTTGATGGTCAAAAAAAGTATTACTTAGAACGTTCTAAAGAGGTTTGCTTTGTACCATCTATAAATCGTACTATTCGAATTCTACAAAAATACTTCCAAGTGTATCATCACCGTAGTAACACGTTCTGTCTCAGTGTAATTATAACGAATGTGACAGAACACTTTTTTTTAAGTTTTGCTTCCTTATTTTCAGTTTCACATTTTGTCGACACGTGAGTAAAATATAATCATTGAAATGTATTAGGGACGAGGTGGGAAAAAAATGCAAAATGTAAACTTTAATTATCTGCTTTTATAATCATTATAATTATTTATAATTTTATATTGTTGAATTCTGTAAAACACATCCAGATTACTTTTGCAGATATTTGCTTATATTTGCTTCTTAAAGTGTCAATAAAAGCATACTAAGTTACGAAAAAGTAATTTATATATACATACATATATATATATATATATATATACAATATATATATCAAGAAAAATGTGTTGGATAATTGGGAATTTTTGACCTCCGGTTTTCCATGGGATTATACACTCTTGAGATGTTCAGAATGCAATTCGATCATTTTTTGAAAACATCAGTCTGTTTGTCCTTTTATGTGTGTGTTATCAAAATTTTGTGGACTCTGTATCTCCCAAACCAATGGACAGAATTTAACCAAACTTGATGTTTAGTTATACTTTAACCTAATTTGCTATATATCAGTAATGTACATTTAGATATTGAGCTAAATATCAGCTTTAGTGCTCATTAGCCTTTGGAATATATCACCTGACAGGTATCGCTTCTATGCTGCAAATTCTCCCTTTTATGGTGAGATTATATCTAAGCTTCGACCGGGCACAAATGCGCCAAACTTAATGTGTGAAAAAGATATTATGTAAAACTAAGCTGGTTCAATTCGGGTGCATATATTGGACAAATGGTGGTGTTGCTGTCCGGCAATTTAATTCCGTTAACGTAAAGGCAATAACTCAGCTTTTGTATTATAAATAATTATGAATAAACAAAATTGGTATGTGAAATTAATACCGTATAAAACTTTGCTGAATCAGTTTGCGTGCATATTTGACAAGTGGAGGCACTGGTATGCTGCGATTTAATTTCGTTCAATAGAACGCAATAGCTCATGTCATATGTTTTATAAATGTTCTAAATTCGGTACATGAAATATATATTATGTAAATTTTACTGATTAACGCTGTTACGCTGTTATTTTACTGTTACGCTGCTACTCTTCAGCTTACGGGAAGTCTATACCTCACCTTCTATAATACAAATACTTATCAAACCTTGTATGTGAGATACATATATAATGACAAAATGTGCTGCTCCATTTCGGTATATATCCACCGACGCATGGTGCTGCTATTGCTTTCTCCGATTTTCCATATATCTGAATTTCATTATATTTTGGAGAAAATTGCACAAAAGCGCATTTATGAAAATATAAATTTTAGAAACTTGTGTTGAAAAAATTTTATGATTCAATTAATAAATTTTAAAATTTTGTGGATGCTCTATCTCACGAAATAATAAACGTAATTTAATCAATCTTGATTTACTTGGACTGTGTGACCTAAACTGGTCGCGATTATATTTGTTAATGAATCGTTCAATAGGTGGCGCTGTCATATCACTATTTTCAAACATTTTAATCTGGCAGAATAAGACAAAATTTAGTATAAATGTACATAAGTGAACATTATTTGTAACTTTTCCAAAGAAAATTAATTATGTATATATATACGTATAAATTTATATTAGTAATACTCAATCAAAAAAAGAAAAAATATATATATATATATATAGATGATTAGCATAGTTTACCGCTTTCGCTTTTGTATTAAAAATTTCAGTATTTTCACCAGAAAAGTCGTCTTTACTTTTAGAACGAAAAGTTGAACCCTAAATTTGTGATAATTTCAAACAAAGTTATCGAATTTTATATATATTTTTCGTTATGTAATACATATTTCTTAAGATATATATTATGTATACCATAAAATTGATTTTTTCGGATATTTAGTGCTATACGTCTTTGAGATAAAAGTCCTTTGCATTTACAACGGGAAATAATTTTGATAGATAATGATTTTAGCAAATAATATGTACGGCATCGATTTGCGTAGAAAAATAAAGAAGAAAGTTTTGTGATGGATATAAAATCGTGTAATAATAATAATAAATAAATAAATAAAATAAAATAAAATAAAATCAGAAACATTTCGGAAAATTGTAGTTGTTACTTACAAATGTATAAGGTAAGTTACTATTTTTGTTGATTAAGCTAATTTTTTATTGTTTTGTAAAATGTGATTTAAAACTAAATTTGTCATTCAAAATACAGGGTAGCCAAAACTAAACTGGTAGTGCTTACAGTGTTCTCTAATTACAGTGATGGCGCCAAAGTTTGTAGTAAGATTAAACAAGAACGGAGACGAAGGTTTACGCAAACGCAGATCCAAAAGTCATACATGGATCCAAAGGAATGCGTGGGTGGCGCTGTATAATTCAAAAGAGTGTTTTAAAAAATGGAAAAGTTGGGATAAACCAGCATGGTATCTTCAATTTCGAAACAATAAATTGTTGATGGTACTTGAGTAAAAAGGCATAATCATCAATCGACAAAACTTTATTTAGAAAATAACAGAGTCACATATTCCCCTAGCAGTAACTTTTACATTTTTTTTTTTTTCGGAATCCTTTCTTTTGGAATCCCCGTCTTGTTTAATCTACTTACAAAGTTTTGAACTATACTTGCAACTAGGTCGCGCTATTGAACACTGTGAGAACTGTCAGTTTAATTATGACCTCCCTGTGTTAGGAAGCATATCTTATTTCATATAAATTAAACATTATACCGTAATTAAAGGTAACCATTTATTGTATCATTAGTACTTCATGATTGACTTAATAATATTTAAAAATATTTACTA